>OZ022453.1:5354068-5487717 GCA_963989345.1 Clangula hyemalis | reverse complement strand
AGGACACCCGGGGCTGGTCCCCACCCATTGGGACCCCCAGGGTGGCAGAGGCCCGGACCCAGCTGGAAGGCTCACAGATATTTATGGGGGGGGGGGGGGTCAAAAAATCCCCAAACACGCCCGGCACCTGCAGCTGCTCTGCAGCGTTTTCAGCCTGGGGACAAAATCGGGAAGTCCTCCCCCTGCCCCCGTTCCCGTGCCTCTCATCCCCGCGCCAGCCTCTCCCCCGATTCCGTTTCCATCCCCAAAAGGAAGCAGAAAGAGGGGCCCGGACCAGCCCCCCCCCACCCCATTCTGGCTCAATTCTTCCTCCTCTGACATCAAAACCCCGTGGGGGGAACTGTGGGGATGGAAACGGGCTCAGGGAGCAGGGGCACGGCACGGCACGGCACGGCACCGTGCGCCCCTCTCCCTGCCCATGGCCTTGCGCCAGCTCTCAGCATCCCCGGGGCAACACGGCGGGGACGGAAGGCGATTTGGGGACAAACTGGGCAGGATTGGGGGCTGCTGCAGGTCCCTCGACCCCCGATCCACGAGCAGCCAAAAATAAATTCGGTTCTGAGCCCCACAAAGAGCTCCGGGGCCGGGGGTCACCGCGGGGCCCCGTGCGCCATCCATTGCCCCTTGCGCCCCCTCCCTGGCCGGGGGCATCCATCGGGGCCCCGTCCCCCCCCCGCCCCCCCCGGTGTGTGGCTGGAGCCATATGGGCACAAACGGGATTAGGGGAATCGGCCTTCTGCCCGCTAACGGGATTACGGCTCCGCAACCCAAACCCCGGGCTGGGAACGCCCAGTGGCCACACCACTGCTGCTCCAGTCAGCATGGATGCATACTGGTGCATACTGGTGCATACTGGTGCACCCCAAGGACACGACCCCCCATCCCCGTGCGCCCCCGGGGCCCCAAAGCCCTGATTCAGGGCACCGTGGGGGGGTCACTGGGGGGGTCATTGGGGCTTCCTGCACCCCGTGACTGCCGCCCGCCGCTGATTCACCCGCTGGGATTTTTCCCCGTGTGTCCCCCCCCCGCTGTAAAACCCTGGGGGGGGGGGGTTGGGGGCTGGTGGTGGCTGCTGGGGGGCCGCGGGTCCCCTCCTGCATTGGGGCGAGGGTGGGGGCCCGGCTGCCCTGCGGTGCTGGGGGGGGGGGGGGGGCACTGGGTGGCGGGGGGGTCCAGCTGGATTTCTGCCCCTCCCCCCCCCCCCCCCCCCCCGCGGGGCAGCATGACTCAGAGCTGCTTCTGGATGAGGAACGGGGCCCTGCTTCTCCTGGGGGGGCTGTGCACAAGGGGGGGGGCACGAGGAGAAGCCAAGCACGGGGCCCCCCCCCCGGGCTGCGGCAACGGAGATGGGGGGGGCCCGGGGTTGGGGCCCCGCACCCTGAGCCCCGGTCCTGCACCCCCGGTCCCGCTGCTGCCCCCCCCCGGCCCTATGGGGGCATGGGGGGGCACAGGCATGTGCTGGGCATCCCCCCCCCCACCAGGGAGACCCCATCCCCCAGGGGCTCGGAGTGGCCGTGGGGGAAGGGGGGGGGCAGTGCCGGGGTTGGGGGGTGGCACTGGGATTTGGGGGGGGGGGGGCACCGGGGTTTGGGGAGAGAGGACTGGGATTTTATGGGGGACACAGGGATTTAGGGGGGCAGCACTGGGATCGGGGGGGCAGTATGGGGATTTGGGGGGGCAGGACTGGGATTTGGGGGGGGCAGCAATGGGATCTGGGGGGGCAGAACCAGGATTTTGGGGGGCAGCACTGAGATTTGGGGGAGGGCACTGGGATCTTACAGGGGACACTGAGATTTTGGGGAGGCATCACTGGGATCAGGGGGGCAGTATGGGGATTTGGGGGGGCAGGATTGGGATTTGGGGGGGCAGCAGTGGGATCTGGGGGGGGGACACTGGGACTTGGGGGGCAGAGCCAGGATTTTGGGGGGCAGCACTGGGGTTTTGGGGGGACGGCACTGGGATTTAGGGGGGGCACTGGGATTTTGGGGGGAGCATCACTGGGGTTGGGGGGTGGTGTTGGGATTTCGGGGGTCAGGACTGGGATTTTGGGGGGGCAGCAGTGGGATCTGGGGGGGCACTGGGATTTGGGGGGGCAGAAGCAGGATTTAGGGGGGCAGCACTGGGATTTTACGGGGGGCACTGGGATTTTGGGGGGAGCAGTGTTGGGATTTGGGGGGTCAGGACTGGGATTTTGGGGGGGCAGCAATAGGATCGGGGGGGGACATTGGGATTTGGGGGGCAGAGCCAGGATCCTGGGGGGCAGCACTGGGATTTTGGGGGGAGCATCACTGGGATCGGGGGGTGGTGTTGGGATTTGGGGGGGTCAGGACTGGGATCTGGGGGGACAGAACTGGGATTTTTGGGGGGCAGCAGTGGGATCTGGGGGGGCACTGGGATTTGGGGGGGAGCATCACTGGGATCGGGGGGGCAGTGTTGGGATCTGGGGGGCCAGAACTGGGATTTTGGGGGGGCAGCAATGGGATCGGGGGGGGCACTGGGATTTGGGGGGAAATATCAGGATTTTGGGGGCATCACTGGGATTTTGCGGTCACCACCACGATTCGGCTCTGCTGCCGCCCCCCCCGCGCCCCCCTCATTAATATTAACACCCTCATTTACATACCCCCGCCCCCTTCCCCCCGCCCCGCGCTCCCATTGGCCGCCCGCCCCGCCGCTCCCCAACCCCCCCTCCCCTCTCCCTCCCTCCCCCTCCCTTCCCCGCGCCGCCGCCTCACCCTAACCTGCTGGCTGCCCCTCGCCCCGCCTCCTCCTCCCCGCGCGCCCCTCTCCCGCCTCTCCCATTGGCTGGCGCCGCTGCCCGTCAGCGGGGAGGCGTGGCCGGGCGCCCCCCGCCCTGCCCGCGCCCGGCGGGGCCGCCCAGCAAGCTGCGTTGCGCGGCAGCGGCTGCTGGCTCCGGCGGCGGCGCCTCCCCCCCCCCCCCCCCCAAAATTCCCGGTGCCCCCCCCCCGCCCGGTTCGAAGCCTCCCCCCCCCGGGACCGGTGAGGAGCTTGGGGGGGGGGCAAACCGGGCAGGGGGGGGGGTTCTGGGGGGGGTCTGGTGCAGGCCGCAGCCCGGCGGAGCCCCCGGTGGAAAGAGGGGGGGGTCGTGGGGGGGGTCTGTGGGGGGGGGGGGGGATGGGGAGGGGTCGTGGGGTTTGGGGGGGGGGGTTGGGGAGGTGGGGGGGGGGATAAAAAGGGGGGTTTGGGGGGGTAAAGGGGTGGTTGGGGGGCTTGGGGGGGGCGCTGGGGGTCGGGGGGGGCATGGGGGGGCGCTGGGGGGGGCTGGGGTTGGGGGTTATGGGAGGTCTGGGGGGGGTGGGGGGGGGCTGGGGGTGCTGGAGGTTGAGGGAGGGGTTGGGGGAGGGGGGCTGGGGTGGGGGGGTGATGGGGGGGTCAGTGGGGGGGTGTAGGGGGGGTGTGGGGGCGCTTTTGGGGCGGGGGGGCCGTGCTGGGGGCTCAGGGTCTTTGGGAAGGGGCGAGGGGGGGGCTGGAAGGGGGGTGCGGGGGGTGGTTGGAACCCACGGGGGGGTTTGGGACCCGCTGCTGGGGGGAGGGGGGGGGGGGCAGGCGGGGCACGGCCCCAGAGCCCCCCCCTCGGGGGCTGGGGGGAGGTTGGGGGGGGGCGATGCCCCCTGGTGGGGTCACAAAGGGGTGAGTTGGGGGCTGCGGGGGGTCGGGGCGGAAAGCTGGGGGGGGGTCCCAGTGGCAGGGGGGTGCTGGGGGGGGGGGGGGGGCAGTGCCTGGGGGGTGTTGTGCTGAGAGACCCCCAAACGGGGGGGGTGACTGCACACAAAGGCAGGAACCCCTCTGTCCCCTCTCCCCCCCCCCCCATAATTATTAATCAGGACAAACGAGCTGCAGGTGCCCCCCCCCAGGAGCAGGGTCTGGACCCGTTGGGCACCCGAGGCCGGTCCCTGTGTCCCCTACAGCCCCCCCCCGGCAGTGGGGCTGTGGGGTGCCCCCATTCGGGTGCCCCCAAACGTGTCCCCAGCCCCCCCCGAGCACAAAGGATCGCAGGGCGCTGGGGCTCCTCGCCCTCTGCTTGTAAAGGAGGGGGGAAAGTTGTGGGGTTTAGGGTGCTGGGTCGCATTTCGTGTGTTTTTTTTGGGGGAAAACCGGCAGAGTTCGGGGCTGTTTGTGGCCGTGCTCCTTGCCAAGCTGCCCCGGCGGGCGAGCCGACCTGCGGTGCGCCGCAGCAGCGGGTAACCTGATCTTCAGCCCGAGCCTGGGGGTAAATCGGAGGCCTTTTAGGTAATTGCTGGGTTTCCCTAACGAGCTGCTCCCCTACGGGGCGTGTAGGGCCGGGGCAAGGCCTTCGTCCCGCGGGGTCTCGCCCGCTGCCGGGACGTCCGAGCCTGGGCTGCGGGTCGGTGCGTGGCCATAAACCAAGCCCACGGGACCTCAGGGGCTGGGTTTGTCGTCTGCTGGTTCCAGCCATCCCGGGGGAAAACGCCCCCAAAAATCCGGATCGAGGTGTTGAAATAGGGCCTGTCGTCTGGGGGGGGTCCTTCTGCCGCCCTTGGTGCGGCCAAGGGGGGCTGCCGGGGGGTTTGGTGGCTGGCACGGGAGGTGCCCTGACACGGGGCCACCAATTTTCCTCCTGTTTTAGCACTGACCCCACGCTGCTGAAGGCAATTAGCGCGCCCGGACGCCGGGCCCTGCCCCGGGGAGGCGTTATCCCGGCGGGCACGGGGAGAGCAGCGCCGTGGGGCCGCGGGGCCGGGGCCGGTGACTCGGGGCCGGTGACTCAGGGCTCGGAGGTTTGTTCCCCGCTCTCACGCTTCCCCTGCGGCCGGCCCGACTTGTGCCTTCCTGCCTCGTTTCCTTATCTGCCCGCCGGAGATAACCGCCGGGCTCGGAGGGGAGGGGAGGAGAGGGGAGGGGAGGTGGGCGCCCTCCTCCTCCTGCACCCACTGCTCCTGCCCCGCTGGCTGCCCGTAACCCCTGGGTGCTGGGGCGCTGGAAATCGCTGCTCAGTCGCTCGCTGGTGCCCGGGGGGAAGTTTTCTTGGGCGCCTTGGCGAAGGGCAGAGCTCGAGCCGTCGTTTCCAAAGCGCCTTCTTGTCCCTTCAGTGATGGAGCTCGGGCCTGAAGGAGGGTTTGGGTCGGTCGTGCTGTGCTCACAGCTCAGAAATCACACGAGTTTTGGTGCTGCTCGGCAGGAGGCTGGCCAAGGGGACGGCAACCTCGCTGCGTCGGTGCTCGGGACCCCAAATGGGTGGCTGTGTAAAGAGCAGGGAGGTTTCATGCAGTCGTTTTGGGGGGTTCTGGCGTGGGGAGGGCGGAGCGAGAGAAAAGGGGGAGATAAAATACTGGTGTGGGGTCGCTGGTGTGGTCTGGAGTCGGGCGCTGAGCTCCCAGGGTAGAGCTGTTGGGCAGCGCTGCCCGTCACGGTCCTGTCCTGCCTCACGCCTCCAGCGCTGCGTTCCCCACCTTGACGAGGACTCGGAGCGAGGCGGAGGTAAGCGAGCTCTGGAGAGCTCTTGTAGCACCTCTAATCCTGCTCGGATACCTCTCGCATTATTTAATCTGCTCGCTTAGAGCAGGATGGTGCCGCGGGGAAGGGAGCGCAGGAGGACGGAGCGAGGGGCAGCACGCGTGGCGGTGAGCTGCCCACGGGGCAGGGGAGCTGGTGGGACGTGTTCCCGTCCCTCAGTTGGGGTTTCCTGGCTTGCAGAACGCCAGGAGAAACCAAAATGGGAAGGGAACAAAACTGAAGGGCAACGTAAATGCAGTTCCCTGCCGCGGCGTGGCTCGACCACGGTGCAATAAGGACAAACCAGCAAAACTGCAGAGACTTCTTAACATAAAACACTGTTTTTTTTTTTTTTACCTGCTCGGTTTGCGTTTAGAAATAAACGGCTGGAGCTTGCAGACAGGCTGGAGGGGCTGGAGCTTGCTTTTGGGCACCTGCTGGAAGCGCCAGGCTCTGGTGGCCCGGTGTAAGCAGCTCGTTTCGGGTGGCTCTGCCCCATCCCTCGGTGCAGATCTTGCTGCTGCCATCTCTGCGTCCCCTATCATCATCTGCCCGTCCTGCTAAAAGGCCCTTTATTGAAAGGCCCGAACAAGCGGGGCATTGTGCAACACAGCCGTGTTTTCGTTTCGAACGCTCCTTGTGAAAGTGAAAGCTGCGCCCGCTGGCTCGGGGTGCAGCCTCCCGGCAAGCCTCGCTGCTCTGCAAAGCACCCGAAAAGCCCCAGGCTCCTTGGAGCTGAGGCTGGCCACCAAAAACCCCGGGCTAATTGGAGCTGAGGCTGGGCACCACAACAGATTTGCGTGGAAGGGCTGAAGGAGGCGAGCCACCAGGCAGTTCTCGATGCTGGCGGTGGTCAGCGCACGTGGTGGGAGCAGATCTTCGGTTTAATCCCCGTTTTGGGGGTTTTGGAGCTGGACTTCGGCAGGAAAGGAGCCGTGAGTTGGGGTGATTCTTCAAACTCAGACGTGTCGGAAATCTTCGGTAGTTTTGGATTACGTTTTCTGAAGTGGGTGGGTAGGGATTGGCTGCGACCTCACCAAAAAAAAAAAAAAAAAAAAGAAAAAAGGAGGAAATTCAGGCACGCTGCTATGCTGAGACACAAAACAGGAAATTTAGTTAAGGATTATGCTTTTTCATAATTTATTGCGTGTTTTTCCTCGTTCCTGCTAACAGACTAGAAAAAAAGTTGCCCCGTGCCCTAGCCTGCGTAATCAGAAAGCTCCTCTGAATCTGCAGCTAGAGATTGCCCTCGGTGCTGGACTTCTGAGAAGCTGCGAAAGCCGAGAAACCGCGGTAACTCCTGCTTTGTTTTGCCCTCACCCTGTAGAAAAAGGGAGGAAGGCTGGGGAAGGGACTGCCCCAGAGCAATTTTAAAAACATCCCAAGGCGGGCGAGCGCGGATCAGAACTGGCCCTGGCCTGGGGCCAGCGCTGGCGGTGGGCTCTGTGCTGGTGGGAGGATGGAGGCGGGGGGGGGTGGATGTTCCAGGGGCTCCCTTCGCCTTGCCCCCTTCGGAAGAACGAAATCTATTTTTAAACGTATAGAATCGTTGGGTGTTTGCTTTTGCGAGCCCCGAAGGCTTTTTGTCCATTTCTGCCTCGTCTGCTCTCGCGGCGAGTCCTTGCGCTGTTTTTCTGGTGTTTTAACCCTTTTCTGCTCGTCCTTCAGATTTTGCTGCTGCGGCTCTGAAACTCCGGCAGGGCTGCCCGGTAGACGTGCTACAGAAACTGCTTTTAGGAGATTATTCCTGCTGTAGTCATGGTTATTCTCATTTCCTCCAGTCTCAGGGTAACTTCTTTGTTTGCTGGCAGAGGATCAGTGTTTATGCTCAACTCATGACGTCGCGCAGCTTCTCTGCTCGGTTACTCGCGATGAACTCTGGTACCATTCCCAAACACCAGCGCTGTGAATTCAGCCTTACTACGCGACTTCTCTCCGAGAAGAGGAGCACAGGCTTGTCGGGGAGCCTCTTTTCCCCCTTTTTTTTTTTTTAAAGAAAATTCCTTAGTTAAGGCCAAGGAATGTGACCGTTTTGCTCTTAGTTGTGGAATTATGTCCATAACTGTGATCGTAGAAGCGGATCCCGAGCCTCAAAACAAAAGTGGTGCTGGTCATCGGGTGGGATAGGAAATGAGCTTTTGTGAGGCACCTGGTGAAGCTGGCAGGTGGAAGTGGAACTGGGCATGTTTTCTGCTTAAGGACTAGATCTGTGGCTTAGAAAGAGGAAAAGAAGTGAATTATTCTCTCTTTTTGGAGGCACCGGTTTGAAAAGCAGGGAAGGATTGGAAGAAAACAGCCAGTGTCCAGCAGCCGAGGGCAGGCAGAGTCCTGTACGGCCGGGACTGGGGTTTGGAGGGGAAACCACAAGCCTGGGAATCTGTGCTGATGGTCTTTAAACCCCGCTTTTATGTGGCTGAGGGATTCCCAGCTGGTTTGGTTGGCTTGTGCTGGTGAAGAGGTAGCAGTGTGTGAGCTGAGAGGACGCTGCACAGCTCACCGCGTGTCCTTGCTGCTGCTGTGGCTGGGTGAGGGGGGCTGCAGGTAGGGGGGAACTCATTGCTGCTCTGTGCCATGATTTAAGGTAAGGAAAAGTTGATTTTGGTACAGATGGAATGAAGGCTGGTTAGGATTGTCACTGTAAGACCTCTCTAAGAGGAATGTAGAGGTACTCGGGGGGAAACCACCATCTCAGCATGTCTTTCTCACCCATTTGTAGCCCCGTGCTCTGCGGGCTCCGACTGGCGGTGCTGAGCTTGGGGCAGGGCTGTGCTTAGGAGCCTGTTGCGAATTTCCTCCCGGGGAGAGCAACCAGAGCAGCTTTCTGCCGATTTATGCAGCCGAGGTGCGATGCCAAATTCGTTTGTCAGCGCTCAAATACGCGTCTTTACGGCCCCTTGTAGAAACTAGTTGAGGTTGGAGAATTTGCTGTAAAGCTGGATCAATTAGCGCTTGTGATAAATTGCAGGCAGGCTTCGTCAAGGCGTCCCCGGAGCTGCGTGCAGCATTATGCGAGGACGCTGGGGTGAGGAAAGGATTTCACATTTGTTAGTCCAGATAGAGCAGGAGCTGTGGCGAGTGACAGCGGCGGCTCTGTGCTCGCAGCATACCAATGCCGATGGAACTGGTTGGTTGCCAGCCGTTAGTCATGGGGCACACCTACTTTGGGAGAGTAGCCCGTGGGTTTAGAGAAGTAATTATTTTCTAACAGCCCTGTGGGGCACGAGCAATTCAGCTTCTGGAGGACAAGGAAGGGCTTGCTCCAGAATATTAGTTAAAAAATGGTGCGCGCGCGAGCTGCAGCTGGTGGCTGCTTGACCAGAATGTAATTTGTCCGGGCATTGTTCCTCACAGGCAGCGTTCAAGACACGAGCTTCTGGAGGCTGAAACAATGGCTCACCCGGGGCAGCTTTCGTGGCTAATTGCAGTGCTGGTGCTGCTCGCTCGGGGGGGGAGCTGGGCTGATTTTGGGTGCCGAGCTGGGCCGGTCCTTGGGCTCGCAGCAGCCCACGGTACGGACCTGGGGGTGAATGGCTGAGATCAGTGCTGCTGGCTCAACTGGGGTGCTCACACGGGTCAGCAGCAGGCTCGGAAAAGTCAGCGCTTCTGACGGGTGGCAGAGCTCTTCTTCCTCTGCTTACTAATTAGGTGGTTAACATTCTTCGCCTTATTATCCCACCCTCAGCTTTCCTTTCTAGGGATCCGGGCTGACACTTTGTAGAGGCTCCTAAGGAGCAATCAGCTCGCACATTTCTGGAGCCTTCAAGGAGAGGCTGCTCTTTTGGTGCATGTTTGTGAAAAATGTTTGTGGTGCCCGTGCGTGGAAGAAACACGTGCTAGATGTGATATTTTTTTTGGTGTGTGTTATCCGCTCAGTGTTGCATCATGTTTTTCTGTCTTCTTCATTCACGGATGCTTCTGGGGACAGGTCCAGCACAGGCTGGCTGCGGCGGTGCCTTCTGAAGGACTCCGTTATCAGCCTGCTGCCAGAAGGCAAGGCCCTTGTCAGGACGGAGGGGACAGAGCAAGCTTTCCTGCTGGCTGCCGAAGGACCTTGGTGATGGTGCAGCTCGGGGTGCTCAGCCCGTTCCAGCAGGCTGCAGGGCTGCGGCTCGTTTCGTGGTGAGGGTCTCAGCAGCACCAGGGCTTGCTTCCAAAATCCCGTTCGTGCAGGTAGAGCCTGGCTTTGCTGGAGAGGGCTCTTCGCCTCTCTTGCGAAAGTTCTTGAAACCCCATGATTTCTTTTAAAAACGTGAAAAATCCCGTGTTAGGGAAACATTCTCGCCTTTGGATTAATGCCGTGCGGCAGCGCTGGAACGGCACGGTGCTCAAAATAGCAGCAGCTGCCATAGGCCAGGATGGAGCAGAGTCGAATGAGTTGTGTTGTCAGTCATGGGAGCACAAATCCAATTCCACCTGCGGATGAGCATTCCCGAAATAGCAGAGGGTTGTCAACCAACAGAGGAGATGTATTGTGCGCATCTCTTTTGTGCGCTCCGTTCCTGCGCTCCCTTCGTTGCTGCAGTAAGGAGAAAAAATTAAAAGTTGCTGTGGTTTAGCTGCAGCTCGAGAGAGTAACCACTTCCTACTCTCTTCAGTAAATAACAGCTGGGAGAGCTTGTTTGGATAGCCGGGTATATGCTGTTATTCGGTAGGTGAAACACGATCTGGCTGCAGGCGAAGCCCTGCTCGCGCTTACCGCGGCGATCTGAAAGCCGGCTGCTCCCGAGTTGCTGCTCCCGGGTTTGGGGAGGGAAAGGGAAGCTGTGGCAGCGCTGGGAAGATGTGAGTGGCTCCGAGGTGGGCAGGAAGAGGGGCAGGAAATCTCAGCCGGGGTTTAACGAAGCTGCTGATGGTGTAGGGAGTTTGTCGAGGGCTCCCAGTGCGCTGAGGGGTTGCTGGGGCTGCTGGCTCAAAGGTTCAGCGCCGTGCGGGTCCTGCCAGGCACCCACGAGGCGTTTTGGGGCCAAAGTCCACATGTGCAGGTGTCTCGAGAAGCCGAGGGGTCTCCGGCACAGCAGCTGAGCTCCTGAGGACTTGCTGGAGCTGCTGGCCTCGTGCACTTAACCCTTGCTCCTTGATTTAATCATGTCATTCTTGAGGCTGTTGTTGGCTGCGTAAGTGAAGCCTTCCTCCTGCGCTCTCCCCGTGTGCGTGCCGCTGTGATATGGGGTAAATACGGATTCAAATTCCTGCGGGACTGATCGTACCCTGCTAACCCCGTGCCCCACGGGCCGGGTTTGGGACCGCTGGGCAGAGCAACGTGGCCGCCTCCTGAGCAGTTACCCAAACGCTGCTGGATTTTTTTAAGTGCATACGAGGTAAAAGTTAATCAAATATAGTGCTTGTTTTAATTACTGTGAGAGGGAGCCTAACCTGTGTGCTGGCTCCGTTTCAATCTTGCTGGCTGCTTGCTTGCAGTGTGTGGTACGGCGATGTAAATTCCCATTCCTTCAAACCAAGAAACGAGGGCACAACCTACAGCCTTGTGCTGATAAAAAACAGGATGTGACTGTGGGGTGGGAACGAGGGTGGGCTCGGACACTGCCGTGTAGTCCTGTAACAACATTTGAGAGACTTTTGCCCACGCCACCCTTAGTTCTTTATTTTTTGCTGATGCTTCAGCTTGCTGGAAGGTTGTGCCTGAACAGGAGTGTTTCCTCTTCCAAGTACTGGTAGCACTGAGTAAACTGCAGAGTTCCTAAAACTTGGTGTTTTACGTTTTCACGTGGTAGGCACTTTGTCCTGTGGCCCGTAGACCAAGCTTCAGTGAGAATATTGAAGTAAAAAGCCATTTTCACTACTACTGTTTAATTTTGTCTAGGAAAACCAGAGGGTAATGCGAGCTGACAGTGCTCCTGCTCTTGATTCTTGCACCTCCCTTCCAGCGCAGCGGTGTGTACTGTAGCATCCTAATTTAAGCTTTTATTCTGGAGCTTCTTGCTGGAGGAGAAGGTTAAGGAGCAGGTGAACCTGTTGCATGATCTAATGCTTGTCCCTGCCACCCGCATGCGTTTCTGTTCGACCGGAGGAAATGGGCATTGTAAAGAATCCAGGGAGCCAAACGCTCGCTGGCAGACCTGTCTACAAGTGCTCTCCTCAAGGTTTCGCGAGCTGTGTAAATGTGCTGGAGAGGGATGGACTCGTAAGTGAGAGCTCATAAATTTGTGACCTCTCTCACCTGCGCACCGAGAGCTGGCAAGTCCCTGTCCGTGAATGCGAATTTGCTGATTTCTTTGCATGAATCATAAATCTCTGATTTATGGACGAGTCAGCTCTAATCCATTTGTATAAATATCAGTTTGCTTCCTTGGCTGTGCGGCGCTGGAGCAGCTCTTGCTAGGAGTGCGCTTTTGGTGCCATTTGAAGCTTTTTCAGGTTTCTACCGATAGTGGCTGCTGCTCTGATCTTACGAGGTTTGCGTGCTGATTGCAGCTTCGTTAGCAGGTCTGGGTGAGGACGACTGAGCTGTCGTACAGAGGTGCTAAAAGCGGAGTTGAAATTCAGTTGACCTTGTAAGGACCCTGCGTACGTGTTGGTTCTGGCTTTGCATCGTGTCTGCGGGTGAAGGGCTGATGTTCCCGGTGGCACAAAGAGCACCGCTCGCGCTAGGGCAGTGCTCTGGGGCAGCACGTTTCAGTTCCTTCCCAAGTCTCCAATTACGTTTTTTTAGGAGCAGTAACACGATTATAATGAGGCAGTTGATATTTTCAGCACCAGGTTAGTAGGGAAACAAGCTATTGCTTTTTGAGAGCTTTTGCTAAAAGAAACTGCAAAAGGGCCAGGTATTATTCAGATACCCCTTTTCTAAATATGTGTTAAAGAAGCCTGATTCTGCGTGGAGCCCTCAAGCACAGCATAGCTGCGTGTTATCTGAGTATTTCGCTATAAATATAGAGCGAGGAGATTAAGAACGAATGGCGAACGGCTCTGTTAAAACCAGTGAGCATTTTGTTCTGTGGTGCCATGTCATAATCCCAAGTCATTTTTCTTGGGATTTCAGCGTGAAACTCCTGGAACGCATGGTAGAAGCAGAGCAGCCGGGTAGGGAGGGTGCTGCTATGCTTATTTTAAGTATTTTTTTGGGAGAGGGTGAAATGATAAACATACGAGGAATGGTTTAGTGAGGGCGATGCAGGTGGCACTGCTGGTGTGGTTCCTTCATGCTCATCCCTGGAGTCCACACACCTCTGGCAGGGAAGAAGAAGGCTCTGCATCCCCTTGAGATGCAGTGGCCTAGTGCTGGATTATTTTCTGCCTCACCTCGTCAATGTCCTTGCACTCAGGGGGCACCCAGGGGTGTTCGAGGAGGGGTGGGGGGCTCTGCTCCCTGTGCTCCTCTGCGTTCTGACCCAGGAATGATAGGACAGGGCTGAGCGCCTCCCTTTGCAGGTGATGGCACATCATGGGCCAGTCCCATGGGTGTCCTCGTACTGAAGACTCCCTGGGAGGCTGAGAGGACTCAAAGTTCCTCCTGTCCTCATACTGCACCTGACAGCAGTGTCAGAGCCATGTTGGCCACACCGTTTTTATGCTTGAAGGCTGTAGGTAGGAGACCGGTGTCCGTCAGACACATGCGCTATGTCTGCGCTTGGTGTATGACATAGCCATGTGTCACTGCCCCTCATTTCCCCGTGCCTCCTTCAGGCCAGGCTCTCGGGGATTCCCAGTGCCGTAGGGGCTGGGATTTGTGCCAGTGAGTGACCAGGCTGGTGGATGTTGGCCCCTTTCCAACTCAGCCCCTGTGGTGTTCGGGCTCGCGATGCCGCCGCCACCCCTCGCCATGTAATGGCAGCAGCAGCTTGAAATGCCCGAGCGTGCGAGCACGCCTGGTCCTGCTGCTGCTGCTCGTGGTGCTTGGAGGAGGGAGGCTGGAAGAACAAAGAGATGACTACTTCTAATTCTAATTTATATTGTTTCCTGCGAAGCTGTCCCCTCTGCAGGGGAAACACGGTAGGGCCATAACAGGAACAAGCAAACAGCCCGCGCTTCCTGGTGACTGTAATGACTCTGCTGACTTGAAATGCATCATTGCTTTGGTCTATCACTGGCTGACTTTTATCTGGGGTGTTTTTTTGCTGTTAATGATTAGACGTTAAACAATTCCCTCTGGAAACAAGCTACGCAGCTACCTGCCCTCGCAGAGGACAGGCCGGCACGCCTGCTGCTTTGATCACACCTTAAAGGAAGCCGAAGCCTGTGGCTGCCTAAAATAATAACACTAATTTTCCCTGTTCCCTTTGTGCTTCCTTCTCTTGTGTGTTGGAGGGTATTTCTCTGCTAATATATGGCGGGGCCTTGTCGGGGATCAAGCCCTGAGGGGTCTCGCTGGGCCTCGGGCGCTGTGGTGGCAGCTGAGGCCTCGGGCCCAGGAGGGGAAATGGCGGAGGGGTGCTAAGTCAGGGACAAATCCTGCTCACAGCCCGTGGAGACAGGGGTTTTTATCAGAGGTGTACTCGACTGTATGAATTAAACACAGCCAAGGTTCCTGAGCAAAGGAAAATCGCAGCTCTAACTGTGCCCTGCTCCCCCGCCTCAATTCTGGTTTTTATGTTCGTCGCGTACCCGGTTGTCTAAAAAATAAATAAAAATAAAGTAGCGATGGGGCCTAAAACGTGGTGTGCTGGGTCTGAGGGTGGCATTAGGGCTGGCCGTAGGACATGGGGGAGAGAGAAGGTCAGGCACACTCGTGTCCAGCTGCTGTCGTGTGTGCCCTGCTGGACGATGCGGATGGGGCCAGGGCTCCGCGGGGCCGCTCGGAAACCCGTCCCCGTGGCCCCCCGGCTTTCCTTCTGGCTTCGTGTGAGATGGGTCCAAATTCCGCATTTTCTTCTGCAGATTTCATCATCTGCCGCTTGACAAAGGAATATAATGCAGCAATTTTCCTAACCTAAATAGTGATTCTGAATGACTGTATTTCCAACTCCCCTCTAACTTGTACTTAATTTAAGTGTGTGGGCTTTTTAATTTGATCATTGTGAGGAGGAACAAAAAATGAAATACTGCAGATATGCCTTCCCTTTCTTTAGTTAAATCTATCTTTGTCATTCTCTTTCTTTTTGACTTCCCTGAGTTGCTCATGCTATTTTTCTCTGGTTTCTTTTGTTGTAGCTTCTGTATTGCAGCCTTACATCTTTAGAAATATACAATGCATGTATGTGACTGCTTCCTTGCCTTCACAGCATCTCCGCTGTCAGCGTATGACAAATAACATGTGATTGACGGCTGACTAAGCATTCGGAATATTTCTCCGCTCTTTGTGTGCCCGGTGATATATTTTTTGTGTTGCGCAGGGAGGCAGGAGCGCCTGGCATCCCTTGTGAGCGTGGGGCCATCTTCAGACTCGAGCCTGAACTGCACGGGATGCAGGCAGGTGCTGTGCCTCCCGTCGGCCTTAAAGCCGGCAGAGCTGCTGGCTTGCTAACCCGTGAATCCATGTGACGTTTCCCTCATTCTTATGAGGTGACCCGAAATAGTTCTGTGAGAGCCGGCTCCGGCCTGGTTTCACGCAGGGAGAACGTACTGCCTGCGTCTGTCAGCGTGAGAAGGGGCTTTGTAGCTGGATGGCTGTGATGTCTGCTGTCTTTAAAAAAAAAAAAATAAAAAAAATAAAAAAAAAAGATGTGAGGTGCTTCAGCCGGTTGGATCAAAGCCTGATGTTCGCAGAGTAGCAAGCATTCCCCGCAGTCACGTTTTAATTGCTGAAAACTCTCTCTGTTTCCTTTCTTTTAGGAGAACCGGCCATTTCTCAAGCCAGAGAACACATCTGCCTTTGTTCTGAAGGCGGCAGGGTGAACGCTCCCTAACCAGGTATGTTTATGCAGCAGCACAACAAAAAGCTTTCCAAACCATCCCTCCTGCCTCACAGTTAACTCCTCAGGTCTCTGTATCCTTGACTCCCCAAACCACGGATATCTTACGAGGCTAGCAGCACGCTCAGAGTTACCTGGAGGCGGTTTGACCAAGGCCTCAATGCTGCTTGGGTAACAACTCACAAACAGTTGGTGTTTGCAATGTTTTATTCTGTTCCTTGAAAGGCTGTAACTTGAGGGTCGGTCACACAGCAGCCTCGGGAAGGGCTGCTCTGCTCCTGCCCTGTGCATTGAGACCTGCCGCTTACAATCCTGTCACTGCAGCGAGCACCTCTGTACACCCTGCTTTCGGGCTGAAAAGGTGCTTTTTCAGGGCTGGACGCAGGGCAGTAATTGAACTGCCTTTTCTGTCGAGAGCACTAAGTGCTAGATCTCCATGTACCCTGCATCACCTGGTCCCTTAGTCATGCGAGGGGTGAGTGGTTAAATAATTGTCTTTGAAGGCCGTGTTCCTGTGAGGGCTGCTCGATAAATTATGACGAAACTTCAGGCACCTTAGGTAGCGGTAACAATTGCAGCTTTCTGATGGCAGGACAGCTAGGCTGCTGCTCCCAGTGGTACACTGGGGCCTCTGAGCACTGCAAGGGTGGCTGCTTTGAGCAGTAGCCTCTGGTTTTAGCTCCGACTTTCAGGTGGAGACTGCTCCTGCTTCACTGCTGGGGAACCGAAACACAGAAGTCCGTGTCTGTGAGGGTATTTAGCTGCTCACAATCCATCAGTAGGATGTCAAGTGTCTAAAATTACCCCAAGGTCACAAAAAAAAAACGATTTCCTAAGGTAGCTGTTGTCTGTAAATTGGATTATTTTTTTTAATACATTACATTCTTTGATGACTGTTAACATGGCATCACCACGCTTTTTATCTGTTACGATATACTCCAGGGAAGGCACAATTTTGCCACGCGCTATCTGCCTTTCATTCCAGGTGAAAAGATTAAAGTTTTGGTAGGATGGTACCTTCAAGGTTATCGGTTAAAACTGGCCTACCTTGACCGCAGCTCTTCCCACAGACATCCGCTCTTCTTTCTTCAAAGCAATCCATCACGTAGCGTTGGTCGTTGACCCTGAGTGGTAGAAATTGAGTTTTTGAGAGATGCCAGCAGCACTTGGGTCTTCAGCATCCTTCTGCAGGGCTGGTTTGGGAGCCTGGGTTCTGAGTGGGATCTCCAAGAGAGGGCAGTGTGTCCCTGGCAGCTGGACCGCGCTGCAGCTCCAGGCGTGAGCTGCTCGTGATCAGAGCAGCAGCGTCAGTCTCCAGACAGCTGAGAGAGCCTAAGTCCTTAAATCAATTTGGAATGAGTAATTGACTGGCACGCTCATTAGCAAATGTATTAGGAGCTGTGTTTTATCATGCGGCTGGTCGTCCTTTCCCCGGGTTGTGGCAGGAGTACAGCGGTGCTTCCTGTTGCCTCACTTTCATGAGAAATGTCGCCTGTCGGTTCCACTTGCGTCATTTTGCCCTACTTTTTGCACTTGGTGTCTCCTCCAAGAAAGGAGCGATTTTCATGGAATCAGCATCGAGCCTTGCTGTGAGTCAGGGTGGACTGGAGAGTTAATTCGAAACATAAGGAAATCGGGGAGAAAAACAAAAAAAAGGAAAACTGATGGAGGTTGTTATATTGTAATATATCGCCTCAGGGCTCCAAGCAGGAAATGCTTATGCCAGTCTCCGTCTCAAAAGCAAATCTTTCTTCACTGGAGAGGCAGATTTTTACTGAAGTATGTAAGCATGCATCTCTCCCCAGCCCGCCGCCTGCTTTTTTTCCCTTTTTAAGCCATTCCTGAAGCAGGGCTGTGAACAAGTCGCCACTGCTGGACTTGGCTTCTGTTTTCAGGAGCCGTTTGTGACCCCTTTTGCTCCGTTCAGCTCTGCGTGGTGAGCAGCCAGCAGGTCGCCGCTGCCAGGCAGGACCCTCAGCACCTTTCTGGTGGTTAGGAAGCTGGGTTTAATCCTGTCGAGTTTTGTTTAGTTCCTAGATTTACACGAAGACATCTTTGCTGGCGATTTGCGTCTTGCAGAACTGCTTCCCTGGCCTTGTGATCACTGATGCATCGAGAGCACCCCGTTTTCTCAGGGTTCATTATGGCTTTTATTTGGTTTTCTTGCTAATTGGCTATATAAAACTGCTTGATAGCCTCTAGAAGATAGGGCGCTTGTATAACATGAAAGCACATTGAAATACCCTCAGAAGTTGCTTTGAGATAAAAATGTATCCCAGGAGAAATATCCACATTTAAAATCAAGCAATTAACCTTGCTTTTAAACCCTTCCCTTCCTTCGAGGAGACGTTTTTCTTCGCTCCCTTTTCACTTGCTGTAATGGCAGAACAGATTGAACTTTATCCATCTTGTAGGAAAGGGGAAAGATCCCTTCCCCGGGGAGTGCTTTAGTGCTAGCTTGGAAGCACTGCTAGTTTGTCATCGTGGTTTTTTTTTTTTGAGTGGCATTTTCAGCGATTTGAAGTCAACAGCCTGTTGATGTTTCGTGTTTGTTTTACTGGAACAGTTCTCGAATTGTTGGTGCAACTATGAAAATAGCTATACGTTACCCTGCTGAATGCCTGTCATAATATTGAACAGCAAATGCCTGTGCACTTCTATAATGGCACTTTAAGAATTATAAACCTCAGTATCCCATCTGTGTTTCGCTTTGGTATTTACAGTGTAATGAATTCTCCCTTGCTGCTTCAGCTGGATACTCTTTCACCTCCTCTTCCTGTTGCAAGCAGTTGTTGGGTTGGTGTACATTTTAAAATTCCTCTGATTTTTAGGAGGTTGTCAGCGACATAAAAGGACTTCTTGTGTTGCTTATTTGCTTGGCAGAGACACTGAGCTAATCTAATTACATTAAACGTGAGCGAAGATGTGCATTGTCCCTGGTTTGATCTCTTTGTAACAGCTGGAGGCATTTGCTAAAACTGGCAGATTTTTTTTTAAGAACAAACTTTCTCCATAAACAAATATTTTTTGCTACAGACATAGCAATTTTTTTGTTGCTATTCTTGATCTGTTGTCTAAAAGGAGGAAAAGGTGATTTGGGGATGAAAGAGAATCGGAAAGTCCAGAACATATCTGGTGTATCTCCTAGCAAGAGGAGGCTGTTGCTATAGCGCATTTTTGTTCCATTAGTGTTTGTACGTTTTTACATTTCATTTTCCAAACAGCTTGAGGAAATTGGCATCCCATAAGTAAAACTTTTAAAAATAGCTCTGTTACTGCTGAAATAAGTCCTGTTATTTCCACGGGCTGGTGTCCTGAGTCTATTACTGGCTCTCTGAACCCTTGGAAGTGTGGAAGGAGATGGTGCGAAGCGGAGTTGTAACCCCAAATATTTACTGAGGAATTAGTTTGTCCCGTTCCTTTTAAGAATGAACTCTTGCGAATGGAATGTTGCTGTCTGCAGGGCTTATTTTGAACTTTTTCCTCTTTTGTTCCGAGGGAAAACAAAGCCTGAGCAGGAATGCGGGATCGTGTAGGAACCGTGCTTCCGAGCACCCAGGCTAATCAGCGGAGCCCGGCGTGGGGTGGCAATGAAGGCAGCTCCGTGCTAGCTGCCCTGCTCACCTCAGCTGATGGCTTTGTAGGACCTTGTACACTTAATTAGGAATTATTTCTTACAGGACAACAGGTCTAGAGTTGCACCTTCCACCCACAAAGCTACTCGTGCACAGGTCCCTTGTGCCGGCGGTGCCGCGCGGGGGCCGCGTTGCTTTCTGTCCTCGGGCAGCACAGCTGCTGGCAGCGTTTCCTGTTGCTCTCAGAAACCCGAAGGAGCCGAGCTTCACAGGAGCAGCTGCTGCTCAGAAATCCCCCCGTGGAGGGGCCTCAAAGCGACAGATGTACTGCTGGGGGGCCCGTTGAACGGTTCCTGCGGGCTGGCAGCTTGCAGCGTAGGTCCCTGGAGGTGTGAAGCCCTGCAGGCCGGAGGGAAGGCCCCCTCTCGCTCGCCTCTCCTCCAAGCCTTCCCTTTTTAGGACTTAAAAAAAGGGTTCCAGAGCAAGTTGCCAGCACAGACCTCCTAGCAACTTCACAACCAGCAGTTTGCTTCCAAAAGCAAATGTGCACTGGCTGTGGCAGCTGTTACTTAGCAAAAATCCTGGGCCGTGTGCTGGAAAATAGCAGGGCTGCTGTGGGCAAGGAAAGAGGAATCTGCTCGTCCCTTGGAGGAATTAATGGGGAAAAGTTAAAAACTCGATGAACTCTCTTTTTTACCACGGATGTTTTGCATTGGTTGTCCAGATGCAATTGCTTGGTAATGATTTACTATTTTTGGGTGTCTATTTTTGGAGACTGGGCGAAGTCTACCTCTGGGCCAGTACCTTTTGCCTATTTTTAGAGTACTGCGTAGCAGAATTACAACCAGGGCGGGTTATCCCAGTAAGGCTCTTTAATTTCAAGCGTGGTCTGAGCACCTTTACCCCAAGCAACGTGTTCTTCTCCCTTTCACTTCACCGAGACATCAGTCCTGGGGGATCCTGAAGCACTGGTGTGGGTCTGCGACCTGCTTGCCACGGCAGGTGCCGACCTCGTGCGGTTGCGGCGTGGCCGTGAATCACGGTCCCATGCCGGTGCTGCTGGGTGCCCGTCAGCAGTACCTGCCTGGAATGCTTGCGTTTGGCCCACGGGTACGGCATGTAACAGTTCCCAAGTTCCTCGAGGAGGGATCCATCAGACGCCTCGGAAGGAGCCTTTGGCCGTTTGGCAGCTTCTGATTTTCCATGAGCTGTTCTGCATTGCCCAACCGCTCTGCACGGGGGCGGGCGGCGCGGGCACCAGCACGGCGCGGGCACCAGCACGGCACGGGCACGCTGCTCTCACCAGGGCAGGGCTCGGAGGCTGTTCTGCTCCAACAGCCTGCTGGTGGCTCTGGGCTTCCTAAAACCTGGGGCTCTTCACTGAACGAGCAGGCTGGAGCTAAAGAGTCTAAAGTCACAGCCAGCGCAAATGCAATTTTCTCTTATTCTCACATTGCAATCCCAAATCGTGTTATCAGGAACATTGCACGTTGAGCTTTATGTGCAGAGGTGACTGGGCTGCTGTCTCGTTCGCCTTATGCATGCAGTGGCTTTGATTCTTACCCTGCCACATATTCAAACGCTTTTGAAAAGCCGTAAAGACTGCTCATACAGCAGCCTCTTCCTGCAGAAGGATTCTGTGAACCTCGTGTGTTCCCTCTAATCTTTTCCTAGCGCTCTTTATTAGTGGCAGTAGGAATCGCTGACAGCATCAGCCGCCCGCCTGCCCTGCGAGCCGCCGGATCTTGGAGCGTCCGAGGGAAGGAAAGCAAATTCCTCCTGCCGGGGAGCTGGAAGGTGGCGCTGGAAAGGCTCTGCAGCGACCGCCTCCCACGGAGTTCCTGGCACCGCGGGCTTGCCGGTGGGCTGGAAGGGATGATCTGTCTTCCCTCCAGCTTTGCACCGGCTCTGGGGGAACGTTGGCAGCTGCAGGCTTTGCCTCGGGAGATGCCTTGCATTACCAACTGTTGCCGCTTCCAGGCAGTTCGGAAAGGAATTCCCCTCCTCGCCGCTCCCACCCACTGCAGGGTGTCTGTGATAGCGCTGGCGCTTGTGGCGCAGGCCTGCGTGCAGGGTGAGCGTGAGCAAAGGCTTCTGGCCCAAAATATAACCAGGGCATGGGTCAAGAAGGACCAAAACCAACGGAGGTGTTTTTTCCAGACCCGTTGGTGTGACAAATGCCCGCGACAAGCTCCTAACGCGGGTGGCGGAGCCCCTCGGACTCCGACACGGCGATGTTGAGGGCCTTTGTTCGGGCAGGCGCTGCTCTGCAATATCCGCTCGGAGGAAATTGCAGCCTGCTTATCGCCTGCGTAGGAAACGCTACAAGTGGGAGATAGGGGAGTGCCTGCCGCGCAGCTGGCTGCGCACCGGGAGCCGTGCGCTGCGCGGCGAGCGCTGGACGTGGCGTACTGGGGGCCAGCTGACTTACTGGAGACCTTTGGCCAGCTGGGAAGCCGCTGGCCAGCGCCTCCAAATGAATGGAGGCAGGAGCTGGCCCAGCTAGCTCACCTTCTTGGCTCCGTTGGCCTTGTTTTCGATGTCAGTGAGCAGCAGCGCGTGGTCACGCTGCGCTCAGCGGGGTCACGCTGCGGGATATCGTGTTCTTTACCTTTGCACTGGGAGAAGCATGCGAGGAAGGAGGGGGCAGAGTTTATTCCAGCACGCTGAGGTCAGGCTTGTTTTCCCTCTCTGAGCAAGAACAGACCGGCCCCTAGAGTCAGTTTTCTGCAAGCCTGTAAACAAAAGGCTCATTTCTGCGGAAAGCCGAAGATGGTGTTGTGTTCCTCTGGAAAGTTTTTTTGGCTTGCTTTTTCCCCTGCTGCAAACTGCGCCTCGTGCATTAACCTTCGGTTCAAAGGGCTGAGCAGGAGAAACGCTGCTGCAGTTCATCAGGCCGAGCTGGGGGTGTCTGCAGGGCTGGCACCGACTGCAGGACGGCCGAGGGGGGACAAGTGTGTGTCCCCTGGGAGGCTCTGCGAGGGCCACGAGGCAGTGCTGCGGAGATGAGAGGCGCTCTCTGGGGTGGAGAGGTTGAAATTCAGAACTGCAGGTGCCTCGCAGGGGCTGCTGCTCTCGCTGGTTTTTCCCCTGGGAGCTGCTCAGGGCCTGTCTTCAGCTGCAGAGACTTCTGATGTGGCTCGACACAGCTGTTCAGGGCTGCTGCTTGCAGAAAACCCCAACAGAGCTTAAAATGGTGACTGGTTACAAGAGGGATCTGAAGGGCTGCGGTGGCTGCTGTGAGAGCGCTGAGCCCAGGGATCCCTGCGCTGCTTTTAAAACAAAAGGAAAGAAAGGGCAGTCAAAAAGGCAGGTGTATCTATGAAGTTCAAGGAGGAACAGTACAAATGAAGGTGTCTGTAACGCCATTCCAGGCGTTCGCTTAGGTAGCTACAGCTTCAAGACTTCATTTGGTATAGATGAGGGTTCTCTTTTTTTTCCCCTCTATCAAGCATTTGGCCATGCTGTGACTCTCAAAGAGGAAATTCCCCGTACTGGGTGTTGCCTCTCGTGATTGCTGTCAGCAGAGCTCGGTTTAGTCAAAAGGTAGATTTGGGTTTTGGGTGGCTCGTCGCTGGCTGTGGCTTCGAGCTCTCCCCTGCAGCTCGGAGGCGGCAGCCGATTCCCGCAGCAGCTCGGCATTTATCACCTCTTTGAGAGCACCAGAGACACTTAAACAACGGCACATACTTCACAGGGCCAAGCTGCTTGCTATTCCAATCTGTTTGCCATTTAGAAGCAGTAATTATTTTTTCATGCGATAAAATCACGTAGAGCTGGAAGAGCTGGGAGGCAGCGAGCGGGGGCTAGAGCTGAGCGCTGGCTCCGTGCAGCCCGTGATTTACGGGGGGCAAGTTCATCCCTTAGAGCAATTAGCAGGAGGCAGCAGGCTATGGGGAGGGCGATCTTCCTTCCAAGAGGCACGTCGTGCCGTATGGAGAGGGCTGAAGAGGCTCTTTACTTATTGATGGCTGAAATTCCCCCAGGCTGCTCATCTTCCTCCCCCCTTTCTCCCACCCTGCACGCGGGCGATGCGATGGAGAACCCGGCTCGAGCCGGGGAATTCGAGGAAGCAGCCGGTGCCTCCCTGGTCTTTTGGGTCCAGGAGATGAGCTGGGGCTGATCCCGAGCCTTCTGCCGTTGGCTGAAGCCTTCGGGCTTGTGGCCCAAGCTCCGTTTTGGTCTCTCGGTCTCGCACCCCGCTGCAGGTGCTTCCTTTTTCCGTAGCGGGGCTTTCTCTTTCGCTCTCACCTTCGTGTTTACACAGATAGCTGGAGTTGGTACTCGTGTTTTCGGTGTGGTATTTGTGAGAATTTGCTGTTCTGAAAAAAAAAAACAAACCACAAGGGCCATGAGAACTGTCCCTCACTGATTTACTGAAATCAGGAGGTGGAGGTAAAAGGGGCAAGGCAAACCACGGCCTGAAACCCAGCGGGGAGTTCAGTGACGTGGGTTTTGCTCCCTGAAAAAAAAAAAAAAACAACCAAAAAAACAAACGTGTTTGTGTTCAGGCAGCGAGTGGGGAAAACAAGCAGGGTTGGATTTCGGCTCGGATGGATTCTTGGAAGGAGTCCACGGCTCTCGCTCCCAGCGGCTTTGAGTGGAGCGCGGTGAGCTGGGCTGACCGGAGGAGGGTTGAGCAACGCTTACGGGTAGGCAGGAAGGGGGCCGTGCTCCCGTAAGGCGGCGGGCAGGGGAGCATCCCCGCCTCTGCCAGCGCTGGTCATGTCTCGAAGCTCTCCCCGTGGTGGTTTTTGTGTTTTCCAGAGGCCAGCTCAGTCCTCCCGCCGTAAAGTTTTGAGGTTTCGGTGTTTGTTTCTTGAAAGCCGAGCTTGCCAGTGTGCCCGTGCTCAGCCAAAGGGCTCTGCGCTGGCTTTTTTTTGCTCGAGCACCGCTCTGCAGCATCCCCCCAGTAACACAAAGGTGCAAAAGCTCTTCCTTTCCCACCGCAGGGGATGCGAGTTCAACATCTGCTGGCTGTAGTCCTGTAGCTAGATGGCAGGGAAATCCAGAGCAGGGTATTTAAGTCAGCTCTCATCCAGTAGCCGAAGCATTGTTTATCTCCAGTTTCAGATGCCACAAATTCAGGGTCAGAAATACCAAGCTTGACCTCCGGGTCGTGAGCATTATTTATAAAAACAAACGAAAATGCCTTCCCTGCCAGTGTGTCTGTTGCGTGCAACAGGGGGAAAAAAATGTGCTTGGAAACACCATAAAATTGAAAGGAATCAATGTTAATTTCAAAATGTACCTGGGACATGGCGTTCTTCGGGATGGGAAATTGATAACAGTGAAAACAGACGACTGAAGTCAGCGCAGCGCCTTCACCACGCTGATCGCTGGAGTAAATATTATGATAATAAAGTTGCAATCAGCGGAGCGAGATGTATCGTTCCGAATTTGAACTTCATTAATAACGCACCATCTGTTCAGTGTGCCAGTGGTGGATCTCCGCAATCCCAGTTCCCTTTTCTGGAAGGAATGGGACGGAACTGGGATGCTGTGGCAGCAAGTACATGGAAGTAGCCAAAACTGCTCTGCTGCAGCAAGGTGAGCAAGAACAACTCGACTCTTGGGAAACTGGCAGTATTGTTCGGGTGTTGTTTCACCTTCCCTGCTGGCTGTTTTACCTGCCACGGATGGAGAACGCCGCGGCAGACGCCGCCGTGGTGTTTGCTCAACTGCGCGAGCTGTTCCCAGGCACCCTCGGAGGGGACTCGTCTTGTCCCTTGCCGGTCGGAGGCGAAGCCCGGTGCTTGCCCTGCCCACGAGGACAGCGTGCTGCTCGTTATGTAACAGCGATCCACCTCCTTAATTAGGGTAGGAGATCCACGGATTCCGAAGACGTGTCCCTCTTAGTCAGGAGACGCGAGGCGTGTGGGGGAGCCTTTGTTCCCGCGCAGGGCTGGGGAAGAGCAGCTTTTAGCTGCTGGAGCTGGGTGCTGGAGCTCAGCTTCCTTTTTTACCCAGCCTCTGCGTGTGTGTTAACCAGCGTCTCGTGAACAGGAGGTACTGCAGACGCTGCCTTTTTGGTTCTTCTTCCGAAAATTCTTGCTGCGTGCTGAAGGAGGTGATGGTGCGGGCGTCCTGGCTTCTCCCTGCCCCGAGCAGAGAGGCCAGGGCGGAGGCAGGAGGCTCAGCGCATGGTGGTGCAGGGTGAGCACCTTCCTAGTTCCCTGCTGTCTGCTCTGAACGCTGGCATCGTGCTGGGATCCCACCGAAGCTGCTGCTTTCGTGGCACGGCGAGACCGCGACGATTTTCTCCGTTCTGCTGAGGACAGCTCTTGCACCTCACCTTGTATGCCATTAAACTTATTAAATCATCAGTTCCAGTCTCCCCTACGCAAACAATCAGCACTGAAGCATTATCTGCCAGTGCTGACTAACAAATGCTGTAATTAGTGAGCTCCAGCTAATGAAGCAGCGTGGTGATTAAAGCCTCATGACTTTTCTGTGGACAAAATAAGTTAAACAGCAGTTGTGCTGTTTGAGATCGCTCTAGACTTTTGGGTGATCTGGGAGCAGAGATCTGGGCTTTAGTCGGGAGGTTTTAGCCCGGTTTATCCATTCCGTTGGTATTTTCCCTGTGTGCACCCCGAGCAGTGTTGAAGTTTGGTTTGAACTGGAGCGACGCCTCCGCTGACCTCGCGGCGCAGAGCCCTATCAGCCGAGCACGTTTTGAAGGAAACGACGGCAGGGTTAAGCAAGGCTTTTTGTCTGCTCCGACTTCCTACAAACAGCATTCCAGCAGCACGTTTTCACCACTGTTTTGCAAGATAGCTCCTGCTGTTTTTCACGCAGCCGTGCCTTCGTGTCCCTCTCTTTGGAGGTCTCCAAGCTCGCCCGCCGTAGGGGTGGCAGCGCCGTGCCCCGCGCATGACGCGCTGCGGTCGGGCCTGACCACAGCCCAGTCATCCTTTGTTGCCCCGCTGGTCACCAGATGCTGACTGCTGAGTGCAGCAGCTTATAGGAAATACTTCGAGATCTTTTTCCTTGAAAGAAATGATGCTTGATGCTGCTTAGGACAGAAAATGTCTTGAATGTGCAGTACGGGCTGCGGTACGGGAGCGTCAGCGCTGCCTTTCTCTGGTCACTGCCTCTTGGTGGTGGCACAGCTGCCAGCAGTGCTTCCCGTGCAGCCTCGGCAGCATCTTCGTGCACCCGCAGGCATCTCGTGAGACCCTACATGTCCAATCCCGTGTGTGAAATACCCGCGAGGGGAAGGAACTTTGGCCTGGAGATGGGAACCCGCTCGCTGGGAGCAGGGCACCTCGCTCACGTCCTAGCGGCGGGTTGTCTTTACATCGGGGGGCTGGATTTCAAAGTAGGGAAGGAGCTTTGCTTCGCTTAGTGTGCGGTTTAGGTCTGGGGGTCTGGATGCTGGACTGTTTTAGACCTCCCCATTTTGGGAGATGTTTGATGTCCCCACTGGGGCCTGGGGAGAGGTGTGCCACGCTGGCACGCTTTGGGGCAGGAAGAATTTGGGTTGGTGACGAGTTGCTGCTGTTCTTCACTTGGAAGCATTGAGGTCTGTGCGGTTCCAAACCCCGTGGTGCAGGTGGAAACGTGCCTAAATCCCGAGCTTTGTGCCTAAAACCCGTGCTTTGTGCCTGCTGGGTGTTGGATCTCCCAAAGCCCTACCGGCTCCGAGCGCTGCCTCGAGCTGCGGCGTGCAGTGAGCCTGCCTGGGCTGCAGAGGTCTCTGTTGGGCTATGAAAACCTTGAGATTATTCTGAGTTTAGAGCCATTATGCTGCCGCCTTTTATCGAATACTGAATAACTTGGATGCATTTTAATAAACGAGCCTGTTGCTGTAATTGCAAGGTGCTACGGCCAGCGGTGCGGTCCGGCCAGCGAGGCGCTGCTGTGGCCACGGCTCCTTGCTGGCCTCCTTGGAGCCCCCAGAGGAGTCAGCTCGGGCCTGGCAAGCAGGAGGAGGCTTTCCTTGCCACTGAATAATGCCAAATAACGCTGAGCCTCGTGTCGTGGAGCAGCTCGGGTCCAGAGATGGCCACGGGAGGCGAGGCGGCCGTGGCGGGTGATGGCAGATGGCAGCAGCCGGCCCCGGCCCGGTGTTGTTTCTGGCCAGGAGATCCCTCGGTCCCCTGGACTCACCACCGCAGTCTAGACTTACTGACAGACGGGATTCTTCCCCCGTTAGGTAAGCAAGACGGAGACGCCCATTATGCAAATCCCCAGCCATGGTGTCCCTCTGTAACATTCCTCGGATTGTCTAAATAAGGTGCTGTTTCATACCAAAAAAATTGCAGCACGGCTTTTGGGCAGCATTCAGCTGCCTTGCCCTGCAGGCTTGATTATCTTTTTTTTTTTTTTTCTTTCTCATTAGCCTTTTCCTTGGCTAATCAGCCCAGACGGAGCACTGTGTGCTCTCAGCAGCTGGCCCCGCTGCTCCCCATCACCACGGGGCTGTCCTGCGGGGATCTGCAGGGAATAAATCGGCCGTGGGCTCGTCCCCCAGCCTCGTGCTTGGGTCCTGAGCCCGCTGTGCTCAGCCTGGGGGGGCAGCAGCCCCTGCATGGGGGTGTCACTCGGTGCCGTGACTCACACCCAGACCGAAGGTGGTGGGGATGGATCAGGATTGATTGGCCAAAGTGGGTAGAAACATCTGTGGAGGATTGACTTTTTTGTTGTTTTTTTTTTAATGACTGAGAAATGAAATGAGTCCTTCAGGCCCGATGACTACTCGCTGGCCTTCCTCCTGCAAGCAGCAGATCAGAGAGCTTCTTGCCATGTGCTCGTTACATGAGCACTAATTTCTGAGCAAGTAGTGTTTCTCTGAATGTTTCATAATGCGGTTCTGTAACGAATATCTGCCCTTCTATCCCCAGTCTGAAGTTGCTGTAGACTCTTCAAGCCTCGGAGCGTGTAGTTCGACATAAATAGCTGGGAAGAGATGACTGGAGGCTTAACAAGACGCTGCTTGGGTCAGTGGCTGGCAGCCCACCAGCGAGGCAGGATTTCAGATTGCTGTTAGTGCTGCATGGTGATCGCGTCTCTTCGCAGGGAAACATTGGAAGGCTTCCGAATCTTGAATCCACTGTGCAGGCACGTGATTTTCTGGGAATTAGCTGAGTGCACTGCAGAAGGCTTCATAAATACCTACATGGCCTGATGTTAGATAATGGCAAAACAACTACAGCAGGGTTTTTGTCGATGTTTTGTCACGGTGGCCTTGCGGCCGCTCCCGGTGGCGCATCCCCCTGTGCTGCCAGCTGCCAGCTTTGATAACATTTCTGTTCCTTACACTTTCTTCCTTTCTCAGATAAGTATTTTTGAATTGCAGCACTACTCCTGTCACTTGGTTAGGGTTAATTCTTTGCAGTAATGCCTTCTGAGTGACCTGCAGGTGGAAGGAGGACGCGGTGCCTGCAGAGCAGCTGGGGCAGCCAGGAGCAGGACCTGTGCTCGGCTGCAGCCCCGTGGCACGGCCAGCCTCTCCCCGTCCCTTTTGGGGATCCCTTCGTCCCTCTGTGCTGAGCCTGCATGCTCTGCACCTCGTGGCGTGCCAGCCTCCCACCCCGCGATGCCATCTTCCATCCGGCAGCTCCCCAACACGACCGACTTCCCCGCTCGGGGTAACCTGCAGGGGTTGAAACGTTTGCTGGCTTCCAGCAGCGTTATGTAAACCATCCCCGGCTCACGTTGTCATTCTGAAAGTGTGCTTTAACATTTCGGCTGTAAGATCGGAGATAATGAAAGGGGGGGAGCGTTGCTGAGTCAGTTCTTGCTGGCTCTGGGTTTTGTCCTTCCTGCCCTCCCACACGCTCCACCTGCGCGCTGAGCTAACCTTCGGCGCTGCCGGCCCGCCGGGCTTTCCTCCCAGCAGCAGTAAACACAGCACGGCTCCTCTTTTCCTGCCACATCGCCCTGCTGCTTCGAAAGAGCCCTGGCCGAGGAGGGCTGAAGGAGCTGGGAAGGAAGAAGGGGTCCCTGCACGTGGCCCCGGAGTTTGGGCAAGCCGCCGCTCCGTCCCGCCTCTGCCAAACCGGCAGGCAGCCAGGATAATTAAATCAGTCTTTCCTCTCAAACACCTAAATTCCATGTAAACAGGAATGTGTCCTCCTGGTCCCATTCAGCTGCAGAGCTGAGGTTTCGTTTGGCAGCGCTCGCTGCAACCCGGGGGTGCTCGGTGGTGTCGTCTGCTGCCCGAGTTAGTCACACGTGGCTGAGCAAACATGACATTTGTTTTGGGGTCTGAGCCACCGGCTGACACGCGAGACATCCCCGTCACTGTTTAACGAGGCCGTGTGGTGGCGTCCACGTTGCAGGGAACACAAATACCTGCTGGGGTTTTGCTTTTTTTTCCCCAAAAATCCCTGGTGCTCAGGCAGTGCTCGCGGCGTTGCACGCAGTGAGCCTCGGGGCTGGCCTCTGCTGAACCAGGTTTGTCAGGCTCGTACCCAATTCTTTGAAGCCTGGAGCTGCCTAAGCACATTTGTATCTGTGCAAAAAATGCTTACTGTGATTTTTGAACTAAACCTTTTGTTTTCTGGTGAGATAGGAAGGCCTGCTTGTGGTTAACTGGAGGAACAGTTCGGTCCTGTGCAAACTTGCAGAGGAGATGGAGAAACAGCCTGTCCCGGGAAGCAGCCTGGCCTGCTGTGAAATTGGATGTTTGAAATGCAAATCAGCGAGAGGGTGCCGAGGGTTTAGGTGAATAATCCGGCTGTCAATCGTTCCTGTAATTGATTTCTGACTTTCTAGTGCAAAAGCCCTCAATCTCTTATCTGAATCTCGTGAAATTTGTGCTTTCAAGTTGCGGAACAGAGTTGCACAGGAACACTGTCATTAAACAGGTTTGCTTGTTCTTTATCTGCTTTTTTTCTAAGTATAGATGTGTGTAAAAGTGCTTAAACAGCGCTAACTGGCCTCGTTTCCAGTTTGTTTCCCTTCCCAGCGCGGGGTTCCCATGCAGCCGTGCTCCTGGACGGGCGTGCATGCTGCAGCCCTTAGGACAGCATTCCTCCCGGCCTCGGCTCCACATCATTTGGTTAGTATTTGTTTAAATTTTGAATCCCAGAACTGTCTCCGCATCACTTAAGCTACCAGACAGACACCTTTATTAGCTACACGCACGGTCCCAGCCCTCTGGCATTTTAAATCCAGTTCGTACGTATTAAAATAAAAAGGATATTGGCAGCTTTCGGTTGCTTGTTGCTATAGTTTGCTGGAATTAACCTGGAATCCCCAAATACCATTTGATTGAGTAAAGGCAATTGCAGTTTGCTTATTAGGAAGTCAGCTATTTCAGTTAAAATCTGAAAGGAAAGTTGCTTTTTTTGTCTCGATGGCAGCTTGGACCGGAGAAAGCTCCCGTTCAGGGTTTCTCCTCAGCGCTGTGTGCACAGGAGCTCGTGTGTGAGCTGTTCTTTCCGTAGACTTCAGCTTTTCTGCCAGTCCTGCCCAGAGAGAGTCGCTCTATTATTGTCACATGCTCCCAGCTGTACCAGGCCACAGGAAAATGCGTGTAAAAGTGTCTAGAAAGAGCCAAATTAGTCAGCAATTAGTTCGGGTGCTCCGCTTCTAACCCTGAAGAGCGTCTCTGCTTTCTACCAATTGCTTTCCTCAGCTTAACCTATTGCTGGGAGCTTTTTTTCTGATTTGATGGCAAAGGACACTGCGAATGGCATCGTCTCCAGGTCAGACCAACCTTTGGCTGGGGATAAAGAGCACCCCAAACGAGACAAAATATTCAGGTAATCGTGAACTTGGTGCCTCCAGCTTTGGCTGGAGCTGAGGTAAGGCAGCAGTGATAGAATCACCCTTGGAAACGTGATGTTCCCAGATTTTTATGACTTCGTGTGATCACGAGGACGTGTCCCAGCACCGTGCCAGGTGCAGTAAACCATTGACCTGGGAGAAGCCAGCACCACCGGTGCAAGCAAATGAAGAACTCCAGCTTGCCGTGGAAGCCTCCCGTTTAAAGATGACCTTAGCCTGGTGATGAAATCTCATCGATTTTGGAGGCACATCAGCAGCAGGTCTCTGACCGCTAATAACCACGGGCTGGACAAAGCCTGATCTAACGGCGTGACATCAGCTGCATTCGGAGCTCCTTGAACCTGAACCTCCTGGGATTTGCCCACCTTTGCTTCCGAGGGCCTTGGCTGCAGGCTCTCGGAGCCGAAGGGATGCTTTATTTCCCCAGCACCTCTTCGGAGCAGCTCTCGGGGCTGTTTCGGTGTTCCTGCACCATCCCCAGCCTGGGGATGGCATTACGTTTATCTGAAATACCTGCTAAGAATAACTGCAGAGCATCCGCAGCGGAGTACAGAAAGCCTCAGGAACACGAGGGTAGGCAGCAGCGTCCAAGAAATCTCCTTATAAAGCATTGCTACGGCTGCGAGGCGCTGCCAACAGGAGTGGCCCCGCGCTGCCAGTAATTTCTCCCCTTTTCCTTTCCCTGTTGCAATTCCCTGCTCCTGCCAGCACCACGCCTGCTGCCCGCGATCGGCGCGGGGCTGCTGAAAGTCACGCGAAGCTCAGGGGGCTCGCGGCTCCCTTCGGGGCAACCGCCTGCAGCTGAGGAGAGGGTGATTCCGCAGAGGAATCTGCAAAGGGGGCGTAGGGCCGAGTCTAATCCCGTTTCAGCCGGCCCCAGAAACAAAAGGAAATGGTTTTCTTGGAGCTGTGTCCCGAGCAACCCTTGCTGCCCTTTCTCATTGGTTTCAGGATGCAAAAAGCATGAGTCACGTCAACTGCCTTTGCAAGCCTTTGCCTCTGCAAACCAGTTCTGCTCCTCTTCGTTTTGCTTCCCCTCTTCAAGGAGGGTGGCTAAGCAAATTAGCAGCTTGTTTTTGCAGGATGGTGGCTCAGCATCCAGCTATCTAAACTCTGTAGGAATTTTTTTTTCCTTCCTCGGAACTACTGCGCTTGAACTATTTGGCACAAAAAGCGGTGCTAGGATAAAAGTTCATCGTAGGCTTCTCCGGATGGTGCCGTGATGGAGCTGAGGGGGATAATTTGGGGACAGCAGCTTTGAGAAGCTCAGACCTGCTGAGAACGACCAAATCTGCCCCTAGGAGTGGCAGCTCTGGAGCAGGGCTGGGGGCTTCTGGCATGGGCTAGAGTAAAAGCCGCTCATCTCTTGTAGTAAAACCTTCAGTCCAGCAAAAAGAGTTATTCAGCCTGCAAAGTCATTATGCTGGCTTTTTAGATAAGCTGCAATTCAACCCTTTAGACGGTCTCACGGTTTTGTGTTAGCTGGCTGCCTGCTGCTTGATAGCGACGAACGTATCTCACAAAATATTCGGTGTTTTTTAATGGCTCAAAATTCTCTCCAGACTTTTTTTTTTGCAGGGTCATGTGAGATCTGGCAACAGGTGATCCGTAGAGGAGTAATAGTTAACTCCGCATTGTGCAAAGGCTTTCTGCCGGCTGGCTGCTGCTCGTTGTGCAAGCACGGTTACAGCTTTATCAGCATCGACAGGAATCCTGTCTCCTTTGTGACAAATGCTGGTTTCTGTCTGCGTCGAGGTGCTTTGTTAAGATTTACAGAGGCCTTGCAGGAAAAGGAGGGCAGTTGCTTTCCCAAGGTCAGCCGGGAAAGCTGGGGCAGAGGCGCTGCAGGGACCGTGCTGCAGCCTCCAGGTCTGGGGCTTCGCCTCCAGGCTCCTTCCTCGCAGCCCTGCAGCAGGGGGGGAGCTCAGCTGGCTCAGAGACCTGCTTGTTTTGGGACACAACAGAGAAATGGATGTGACCGAGTGCCCCGAGGCAGGCGCTGAAGCGGTCTTGGCTCAGGTGAATTTGTTCCTCGTCTCTGTGCTCAGCTTAAAACAAAGCAAAAACCTCGCAAACGCTCAGAAAACTGCTCGGGGCCGAACTGCATTTGAAACGGGACAGGACTTCCAGTTCTCCACCTCTAATCTGAGCTCAGCGGGATGCTGAAAGCCTCTTTCTAGAGGCTCATCCAGTGCCAAGTAACGACACCTGGCTCTCCAGGAGATCCCCCTCACGTGGCCGGGCTGACAGCGGAGTGATCACTTCTTTCCCCCAGCCTGTAGGCTGTCGGCAATGACCCTTCTCTGCACCTCTTCCACGTAGGCACACAAACCACCTTTCCTGCCCTCCCGTGCCCTTGAAACTCCCTTCCAAGAACTTAATTTCTGCAGCATGTGCAAAACTCCTCTACGTTTCTTAATCAGACGCAATCATCAGCGTGCAGAGAGTCGGAGGGGGGGGGGAAATCTGAGATTGTGGCAGTCTCTGCGTGACTCTGTAGTATAGCTGAGAGAATCCCAATTTGATATAGTACAAAAAAAAAAAAAAAATCTTTGGTAAGTGTCCCAGTTCTCCCTCTCCGGGTGGCCTCGTTCGGGTTGCAGCCTCCTAGGAGGCACTTTGAAGTGCCGTGATTGTTTGTAACCCGGTTTGCCCCGTTTTCTGTCTTCCTAACGCTTCTCAACACTGTAGTGTTAAGTGTGTATCAGCCTAAAACTTGGGGATCTGAACACACACGCCTGTCAGTTTTCTGTGAACTGCAGCTGATTAAGAGTTTACAGATGTCTCTGTTCAGGAGAGATATGAGCACGATACTCTGATTTTAAACACTTTTGCCATAAAGCTTCAGAGGAAGGGTTTGCCTAGCGGGATGTTGGGGTTCAGCAGAGCAAATCTGCTTTGTAGTACCTGCATCGAGCAGGTACCTCCCGTGACAACCACTGCTCAACCCTTGTGCATTCATTCCCCGAACATATTTGCTCTTCAGGTCTCGTCTGAGCGCGCCCCGGGTTCCCTGCTGCCGGCTGCCCTGGGGCGGTTTCGCGCTGCGCTGCTGCAAGCACATCGCCCTTCGTGCCCTGCCCCGTGGCTGCCGCGTTCCTGCCCCTGTGGCATCCCGTTCCTGCGGGCCCCGAGAGCTGCCTGCAGCTGCAGGGGTCGGTGGCAGGGTTTGGGGAGGCACAGAGCAGAAGGACGGAGCACTTGGAGCACCGGGCATGCCGTGTGTGCTGCTAGCACACTCTCAGAGCTGCTGAATCAGTCCAAGGGCATCTCGCTGCTTGGCTGCATCCTGCAAAAAAGAGAGAGGAGGACGAGGGGCCGGGTTCAGAGGTGCCCAAGACGACTGAGGGCTCCCTGCCCTCCTCACGTGTTGGCTCAGGCCGTGCGTGCGGTCCCACGTTGCAGCCAGCAGCGATGGGGAGGAGAGGGGCACGACTGAGATGCTGCTGAAGCACAGCGAGCAGCTGGCTGCACACCAGCCACCCACGTCGCATGGGATACACACAGTATTTTGGGAGGTTTTGTGCATGTTGTGTGTTTTTTTTTTCCCAAGGCTCGGTTCTCGCTGGTGGGATCTCTTCTTGTCCCGGCACTCTCAGAGCTGATGAGTCTCCCTTCCTTCAGTCTCCCTTCTTGGTATGAATGCTGCTATTGGTTCTTCAGATGAGTTTACACCTCGTTGTTTTCACTAGCTCTGGGGAAATGAGCTCTCCTTTCCCACAGGCAGGTGCTGGCTTTCCCAGCTGTCGGCACACACCAGCTTTCCAGCCCGTTGCCGTTTGAACATCGCAGCTGGGAAATGCATTACTGGGTAAGAACAGCTCGAGCCCTGAACACGGGGCTCCCAGGCCCAGCAAATGTGGTGTGAGGGCTCCAGTTTGGAGAGCTTGAACCTCAGAAAGGGTCCTCCTGGACTCAGAGACCCCATAGGGGTGGTAGGATGGCAGGTGAGCCGACAGCTCGAGGCCAGGGCGAGCGAATGGAGGGGACGGGGATGTCTGCTCTGGGAGCAGCCGTGCCAAAAAACCACCCAGGAGAGACGAAGTGGCCGAGGTCCAGCATTTACTACTGCATGGGGAAGAGCCGTAGTGTGCTTGCAGGCTGTTCACACGGCTGGGCTGTGTGAATCACCCTGCAGGGGGGTGCACGGCGCGGGGCCGGCCGTCCCCGGCACCCCGGCGCGCGGTCCTCTGCCCTTTGCATTCCCACGATGCGAGGGGAGGGGGCGAAGACGTGGTGAACCGGGTGAGTTTCCTGCGGTTTGGTGACTCAGTCGGTACTCAGCTGTGTTACTAATGCTTCTCCTGTGTCACCAGCTGCTCTGCCACCCGCGCCCCACAACCTGGCTGGACGGGCACGTGGCGGCACCCCCCTGCTGCAGGGGGCACCCCGGCACCCTCTTCGTTCCCAGCTCTTGCTGCAGGCCCTGCCCGCTTCCTTTCCCAAAACTTCAAAGTTTGCAACGTGCATTTCAGGGAAGAAAGCTGCATTTCTGCCCTGAGATTTTTCTCTTGCAGTATCGAGCTGCTTCCTTTTCTGACCTCCAGTAGCAGAACTCCGGAGGGTTGCAGGTGATGTGCGCCTCACCCCCTTCTCCCTGGCGTTAGCAGGGCTTGCTGCAGAGCCCCTCTTGCTCAGGGGCTGCAGCAATTTGGCTCTTTCACACTCCTGCTCCTTCTTAATATTGCACTGCAACGAACAGAGGTATAGACAGCATTGTTCTGAGTGTGGCTTGCCTTAAAGTACTTTACCTGGTAATTAAAATGGTCGGGGGGAGTAGCAGAGCATAAGACTCAGTTAAAAATATCCCATTCCAAAATATTTCCAGCAAAGCCAGTACCTGAAATTCCTATCACTGAGCACCTCTGGTGTACAGAGGCTTCCCCGAAAAAGCCTACGGATTTTTTATTTTTTTTTTTCAACTGTTATCTTATGGAGCCGTGAGTCACCAAGTTTGGTCTGGTGGAAGGATTACCCACGTCCAGACGCCCGCAGTGCCCCTGCTGGCTGCTGCTCCTGGCTCCCAGGAGTGAGCTCGGTGCCTTGCTGTGCTGCAGCTCCCTTCTGCCCTGGCTGCTGCTCGCGTGGCCGGGGGAGCCCTGGGCATCTGCAGCCACGAGTCCGTTCCCAGCAGCGGTTACTCTGGGAAGCGCGAGCAGAAGGGGATTAATGGCCAACAGGAATGCTATTTACGTGGTTCCAAGCAGAGCAAAAAAAATAAAAATAAAAAAATTACTCAGAACTGCAACCGTCGCTGGCGTTGGGTTCAGCGCCAGGGCCGCCCGTACGGGTGGCTGGCTCTGCCCGGCTTTGCATCAGCAGCAGAGTCAACAGGCAGTTTGGTTTGATGGAGTTCCAGAAAGGGCCTGAGAAACGGCTTTTTTGCTGGGGTTGTCTACTGCTTTTACTTTTTATTGCTTCCCTGACGTGGAGCGCCGAGCTCTGGGGTCTGACTAAGTGCACAGCACGGGCAAAGTGCTCAAAAAATGCCCAAACTGCAGAAAAGGGGAATGCTGAGCAAGCAACTTGATTAAAAAAAAAATAAAATTGATGCTCGTGTTCTGCCGTCAGATTTATTTGATGTTCAGGCTGGTTGTGGGGATGATCTCAGGTGGAAAGCCTGAGTTAGCTGCTCCTTAGGCAGATCTTCCCTCTCCTGCAGGGTGTTCCCACTGCATGGACAGCTCTCCCAGTAGCTTTTAGAGACCTGTGTGGGTGCTGCCTTAAACCATCGAGACGTCTGCAGGTCGTTTCACAAGAAGCACGACCCGGGGGATTGGAAGGGCCCGTGCAGCCCGGCCCGTTGTTCGGTCCGCGCGCTGCGACGTCTGCAAGGCGCATGTGGGCTTCGGGCTCCGTCCTGGATTTTGGCACCTGCCTGAGGATCGGCTGGGGTTAGACACAACAAAATGCTCACTGCTGCCCGTGGGAACGAGGTGTGAGGAAGCGACTTCGGTGCTTTCCCATGAGCTGCCCCCCCTGCACAGATCTCATCCCTGTCGGCGCGGGGTCTGCAGGGTGCATCCAGCCCTGCCCGCCCCATCGGGCTGCTCGCCTGCCCGTGAGAAGTGGTCCGGGAGGGGGCTTGTCGGGGTGGGTGAGAGGTGGCCAGCAACACCTCGGCTGTTTGTTTCTTGTAATGAGTTTCCCACATTGTTAGGAAGGTCGTAAATTACATGAGGAGCTCAATTTTGCATGGTCAAGGAGTATCTGGTATTTTCAAGAGGCTTGTTGTGTTGCCAGAGTATGCAAAAGCGTTCGGGTGTTGCTCCGAGTTTGGCAGGCACGGGGGCCCTTCATCTTTGCAAAAAAAAAGTCGTTTGGTTTAATGTGTTATTAAAGTAAATGTATAATGAGCTTGCTGCTGAGTGCCCATTTTTGACACTTCCGTAGATCTTAGCTCTGCATATTATTGCAAGTATCTGATTTAAAGGCTTTTCCTAATATTTGGTGTGTTGTTTTGTGTTTTTTTTTTTTTTGTGCATCGTCCTAAAGAGGTGATGGTGGTGGTGGGACCCAGAAACATCCCAGCAAAACTCAAGTTTTCAAAGCTGTTGTGCAGGAAGGGGAATCCCCTACAAGCAGGCGCAGGAATAACGCCGAGCTTGGGGTGGAGGAAGGTAACTGAAAGGCTTCGTCTTGGACCGAAGGTCAGCAGCCAAGCAGGGCCAAGGCAGCTGACACACTTAGCACCTACCCTAATTATTCGCTCTTTATGCACAGGAAAGTGCGTGGTATTTTAGCACAGGAAAATCAGGAAAACGACGGGGCTGCTCGTGGTGGGACGGTGCCGTCCTGCCTGCTGCGTGACTCGCGCGTGCCGCAGTCCTGGTTTTGCCTCTTTTGAAACGTGACGACGATGCAGCTCCAGTGCTTTTAATTAAGAGCTGTTTACGTTCATCAATGCAGGCTGCAAACGGCTGGAGGGCAGACACAAGCTGTCTTCCACGTAGGAAGCGAGTCCCCCGGCTTGCATTTTGTCCCTAGGAGCCGAAGTTGCAGCACAGGGAGGGCCGAGCACAGCCTGTGCTGACGGTGAGTTTATTCTGCTCAAGCTCACGGCCGTGCTTGGCCTGTCCCACCTCGCTCAGCCCATGCCTGGCCCAGGGAGGTGCCCGGTGTGCTCCTGGCGCAGACACGAGTTGCTCCCTGTTTGGGGAAGCTGTCACTACACTACGCGCCGGTGACCACCAGAGGTTGCGTTGTTCCACCCAGGTTTCCATTTGCCAGGCAGCAGCAGCTCAGGGGCAGCGTTGGGTCTGCCCGGAGGAGATCACACACGGCATTTCTCCTGCAGGCGGTGAGCCAAAGTCCAAGAGGCGAGCTCAGTCACTTGCTAACGCACCTGAGCTGAGACAGACAGGAGCTGTGCTTCTTCCCGATACTCAGTGCAGCCGCCAAAACTGAAACTTGTGTGCAGGCGTTTAGGAGAGCACAGATCTGTGATGTCTTACAGATACCTCTTTTGAAAGAGCAGTGCAAGTTACCTGCAGGTACTTCGGGGCAGAGCAGAAGAGGTGACCTCGAGGTATACCCGGTCTGTGCTTTGCTTGCACGCCCCACAAGCTGCCCAAGCATCCATAAAGTCATCCGTTCCCCCCTCGGAGAGCTCCCCATCGTGCACGCCGCTACCTGCAGCTGGACGGGGCTGCTGTGGGTCAGGGTGAGGCGTTCCTGAACGCCTGCCCCGGGCCTGCGGGAGCGCAGGAAGCAGCACTGAGATGGTCGGATTCAGCCTCTGATCAAACATTTGGCGCTTCCTGAAACACAGCAGCCTCCTCCGGAGCGACACTGGAATAAATCTGTACAGCAAGGTGTTTCCATCCTCTTGTCTGAGATTTAAATCGGGTACAGAGTAGGGCTTTTGTGTCTGTTTTCTCCGTCATTCCCATTCCAGTACACCCAAATCTGAAAAATTAATCCTGTTATGTCTGAGGGTTAGGCTTTTAATACCTTTCACATTGGTCGTTGCGGGGGTTCGCTGTGCAGAGCCCAAGGCCGCTTGCTTTTCTGGCTGTAAGACGGTTTCTGGACAGGGCAGAGATGTGCCCGTTCCCTGCGTGTCCTGGCACTGCCCTTCCGAACACGCCGCGTCCCGTTCTGTCTGGCGGCTCCCTCTCCTGCTGGCCCCTGGCCAGGACGAGCAGCTCGGTGTGATGGATCCTTTGGCCGAGGCAGCCCGAGCACCACGGCAGCTGTTTGGTGTTACCGCCCTTAATTTAACCATTTTTGCTGGAAACTCCTCCAGTCCTTCATTCCGTCGCACGCCTTCACGCTTGCGTACGGCACGCTTAACCAGAATCGGGAATATTGAAGAAATTAAGGGAATCTAGAATATGTAAAACAGAAAGAGCTCTTGGTTTTCAGATTGTGGCCTTCGTATACGTGGTGGTGCCCCCACTGCAGGTTGTGCACGGGCTGGTGCAAGGAGCAGCTGCGGAGCTGCTGGAGGTGGCCTCGAGCTGCTGCCGGGTCACCAGCAGCCGGGCTGTCACTGCTGGGTCACTGCTGCTGCTTTTTTTTTGGGGACACAAGGGGAGGGCTGCTCTTCCAGATGTGCCTGAAGGGAGCATTCAAACCAGCCAGGGGTCGTGGAGGGACGGTAACAGCGCAGGTTTATCAGTGCTGGTGCTGATGGCTCTTTAATTGGGCAGTTTTGTTTAGCGGGGGCTATTTACGTGTGCTTGAGTGTTTCCTTCCATCCCGTTTGTCACGATAAACTGATGGCAAACCAGCCTGAGAGCTCCTGCGGCTGGTGCTGCTGCGCTGAAGCTCGGATCCCTTTTGGAGCCCACCAAGCTCCAGCTCAGCAGGCGAGGCCAGACCTCGGGCGCTCCGTGCAAACGTTCATCCCTCCGCTTGCCGCACAAACGCCTTGCTGCTCGGGGAGATGGCACAGCACAAAAAAAAACCCCACCCTGTGCGAGATTGCTGTAAGTCACACGTCTCCTTTTTCCTCGTTAAGGTGTGTGTTGGGACAGATGGCAGCACACACCGCAGGGGTGGGTGCTGGCAGCTCCCCGCGCAAGGTGCACCGGCCCTCGGTGAGGCAGGAGCCGAGGAGTTAAGGCAGACCGTCCCCGCAGGGCTGTTTGTGCAAAGCCTGAAGCCAGTGACATTTACCAGGCACTTACTGGCAAAGTTGATGGGGAGTCAGTGGCCGGGGGATTTATTTTTTTAGCTTTGTTCTGCAGGCTTGCTAACATCCCCAAACGGGCGCTGTTATCAGCAGCATCTGCGGTGCACTGACTCATGTGCTCTTTGAGCGAGGATGACAAACGGGGAGCGGAGACAAACAACTCCCGTGCAGGGGGAAGGAGGGGCCGGTGGCCTCGGAAGGCATTTCCAGCCACGTCCTCACGCAGCAAAACTTCGGCCTTTTGCTTCCCAAAGAAACCTAATCCGGGTTTCTTTGGAAGCAGAGGAGGGCCGGCGCGCAGCGAGGCAGGAGGGCTGGAAACCTCCGTGGATTTGCAGCTCCCCCGAGCTGGAGAAGTGCCGTGGGGGGCGGTGGTTGTTTGCTGATGTCCTGCACATGCCTGGCATCGCAGCACGGAGCCCTGGAGCTCCTTACAGCGGGGGCCCGGCCAAGGTACTGCGTGTCCCCTGGCACCCCCGGTGCTGGGGACAGCCCGTATCGACGGCTGCAGGAGCCCTGTCACGCTCCTTCCTTTGGCTAATTATAGCTGGGAAATGTTTATCGTGCCGTACGCTGGGTTTTAACCTCATAGATCAGGGGAAATTTCGGTGATGCTCTGGTCCCGTGCAAGGTGCAGCTGTTTAACAGCGCAGCGTCGCCTTCGGAGCGAGCGCTCGCCTTGCCCACGGGTGGGATTTGCTGTTTTGGGGCTCGGTGGAGCTTAAATTGCAAGCAGGAGAGCAGGGGGCAGGTAGGGGGGTTTCCACACAAACCCCTGCTCCGATGCAGAGCTCGGGGTGCCCGTAATTTGCCCGTGTGGCCGGGAAGGTGAAGCCCTGGCAGCGCTCCGCGAGGTGCTTCTGAGAAGGTGAAACCCAAATTCCAGTGTTTGTTGGGAGGGGATCGCCTGCAGTCATCCTTTGCAGGAATAGGCGGTGTGAAATTCCGCTGCCTGGTTTCCCTTTGAAGTTCCTCATCATTTTCCGTAGAACATAGCCGTTTTCTTTTAATTTCTGCTCCAAAAAGTGCTTTTTTTATTATCCTTGGGGAGACCACTCACTGAAATTGAAGTCCTGGCTTCAAGAAATGGTACAACTTTGATCACTGAACTTAAAAGCTAGGAAGGGGATGGGATTAGTGCTATGACTTGTGCAGATAAATATTTGTGAGTGTGTGGGACTCGAACAGAAATTACAGGGCACGTAAACACGTGTCCTTTGATCATCTCTCCAGCTCGTTAGCCTGTTGAATTTATCGTCTTGTCTGAGGATTCAAGGCAGGAGGGGTTCAAGGGCTATGAAACAGCCACAAATCTCTTCCCCTTTCTGCGGACGGTGTTTTTTTCCCATAGTATTTTGATGATAAACACAGCAGGACGGTTTGGGAACCTGCTGAGCTACTCGAGAGCTCCTCTGGTCTTACCCCGGCCGTGACTTCAGTCACCCCGGAGGTCTGAGATGCCGTGGGCCGTGCCCCCGGGGTTCCTTCGGGTCTCATCCACGAGGTTTTTGCTCAAGTTGGCAGCGGGAGGCTCCTGGTGTCCTGTCGTGAGCAGCAGCGACCGGCTGGCGATGCATCCCGTAGCAGCAATAATGCAGAAATTCTGTAAGACTTCGAGAAATCCGCTACGAGCCTGCCTTCCCCCTTCCTGCTGCCAGTCAGCGGAGCGCTCCCCTTCTGCTTCCCGGCTTCTCTTGCCTCAAACAGCCCCTGGAAGGCTCCCGGCGTTGAACAGACGCGTTTGAGAGAGGCTCCTAACATGGTAGCAGGCGCTGGGAAGGGAAGGTTCAGTCTTACTCTCGCCATCTGCCTAGCGGCACGCTCCAGATGATGCAATGTGCCGTGTGCCGGACCAAAATAACCCCCTTTTTATTTTTAACGAGCTGCGTTTAAGGCACACCGGCAGAACACTCCGCCAACCCCTCATTTTGGGGGCTGACCTGACTCGGTTCCTCAAGGCACGCTGCCGCAGCGCGTCCTTCGGTGCCGGGGCTGGCGCTGACGATTCTCAGCCTCCTCTTGTGGCATTTGGGAAAAGGAGACGGCTCCGCCGTGCTGCTCGCCGCGGGGCTGGCTCGAGCTGATTCACCGGGCACCGGCAGCCCTCGGCTTCCAAGGGGGTGTGCGTGCGTGCGTGCGCTCTGGCAAGGGGGTGAGCTCCCCAAACCGAGGCGTGCCGAGCTTCCTCGTGTCCCCTGCGAGCTGTGCTCAGGTCAGCGGCGCACGGGCTGTGCGTTTGCTCATTAATTGCTGGTTGTAGTCTGCCTCCCTCCCGTGTGGGTGGCAGCGTGAGATGCGTCATGGCTCTCCGAGTGGGTTAAGGAGTTTTCTCTCGCTTTCTTCTTCCTCTCCTTGCTCTCCCTATTGTCTTGCACTTGCTGCCTTGGCTGGGCTGGGTTTTAAGGTTCTTGAGCCAGAGGCGTGCTGCCTGTAACCCTGGGGGTCTTCAGGTGTCCCTGGCCTGCCCCAAACTGACCTTGTTTTTTTCATTTTCGGCTCAGGAGCCCACGTGTGGATCAAAAAGCTGCATGGAGGGGAGAAGCCAGCAAGAAAGCTGGGAGGAGAGGGAGATCTGAAAGCTGCCTGGGCTCAAGCCGATACTTAAAGGCAGACTTTTCGAGCTGAATGCTCGCTTTTCCAGGAATTTGTTTGTTTTTTCCTCTTTCTGCTCTGGTTACAAAACCCCGCTTTCCTTCTCGTACAGCTCTGAGGGATTTCCAGGGCTCGCTTCGTCCTGCGGTGAAATGCAGCTTCTTCATCTGGTGGGGATGACGGAGGGCAGCGCAGATGCCACCAGTGCTGGTTCCTGCAGTTCCCCGTTACGGGAACCCTTCCTGCTGCAGTAAATAAACCCCAACCCCTTTCCTTTGCATCGCCCCGGCGCGCCAGCCCCAGCTGGTGGTGCTGAAGGTGGTGCTGAGCTCCTCTTCTGGTGGTCCGGTCGCTTCCCTCGTGGCATCCCGGTGCTCTGTGGGACCGATGCACTCGGTGCTGCCTCTCCTCCCCAGTTCCCCTTGCAGGATTTAGGATTACCTCGTGTGACACCTACCGCCGGGCCGCTCTGCGCGCGGCGTCTGCAGCATCCCGAGGTGCTCAGAGGCGGCGATGAGCGAGCGCACTGTATTTATTTGTGTTTCCAGCCCTCGGTGACTAATCCACCTGGGTTCTCACCCTCGTGCTCGGCGGTTGCTTTTGCCTTTTCCTCTCCAAGCGTTTCCTACTGTTACACAACGGGCTGGAGCAGCCTTCCCTCCGGCCCGCTTACCCGCGCTGACTTACGGGTCAGAGTTCAGCTGCTAAACTGGGTCACGGCTCCTCCTCTTCCCCACGCCGCTTATAAAACATCCTCCTGCCTTTGCTGTCGCCGAGCTTACCCAGCCAACTCCCGCTCTGTCAGGAAGATAATCCGTGTAAGGCGCTTTGCTGAGTAACACCGGGATTTCACCAAAAGTTGCGCCCTCGCGAACAATCCCGCCATTGTCTGGTAAAAGCCCCGCGTAAGCAGGATTCTTACAAAATGAATAAGTGGGGGAGAAAATGAACTTTCTCCTCCTGCAGCTCTCTCCCCCTGTTGTTACCTTTACTCTTCATAACTGGAAACCCCGGGATGAACCTGGGGGCAGCGCGGGCTCTGCCTTCCCGGTGGGACCGCGGCCGTGCCGAGCGCTGCGCCCGCCCCTTGCTGCTTCCCCCTGCACCCCGGCTCCAGCAGCCTTTATGGGGCCTTTGGCAATTCCCAGAATAGGGAATTCATAGCAGAGGGCAAGGAAATATCTTGTAGTAGCTAGAACAAATCTCCATTTAAACTATTTCATCACTTAAAAGGAGTTTTTTTAAAGCCCCTCGCGGACTCATTGCGCTCCGTGGGATTTGTGCTTCTTTTTGGCCAACCTGGGCGATGCTGCAGGCAGCGGGGGCGATCCTTTTCTTGCTCCTTTCACACCAAAACCCTGCTGGGGAGGAGAAGCTGCGTGGGCTGGGATGTTCCCAGGGCAGGGCTCTGCTCCAGGCTGAATCCTGGCACACGAGGAGGAGGAGGAGGAGGAGGAAGAGGAACAGGAGGAGGATGCTCATGTGGCCGTGGAGGAGGAGAGCACGGTGCCAGGGACTCTCCTGCTGCTTCCTCTTGGGCTTTTTTTAGCAGCAGTAGTGACTGTGATACCAAAGCAGCCATCAGCCGCCCCGGCAAACCTAAACACGCATTCCTCCCAAGATACTAAATCCTGCCTTTCTGCCTTTTATTTTTAGCCTAGGAGACTCCAGGTAGCTGCAGCACTCCCTCATTAACGTTGGTGCGGGTAGCAGCGAGGCTCCCGTGCAGCACGAGGACTTTCATTTTGTAAAGCCCTACCCCGGGTACTCGGCCTTCAGCTGCCAGCCCCAGCCAGGGCCGAGCTTCAGGATCCCTAATTCCTGCCTTTTGCCGTAGGAGCCCTTGGGGAGTGCAGCGTGCAGGGCTGCCCGTGCTGGAACAGGAGCAGGGGGATCCACACGGCTTTCTCTTGGCCAAGCCGGGGCAAACTGAAGCCCTCGGTGATAAGATCAGCCTCTGGTGCTGTGTGCCAGCAGGTCGAGGTGGGCTTCCACCGCTCAAGGTGTCAGAAAGCTGACTGCCCAAATCCCCATCCTGCTCGCCCGTTGCCTAGACTTGCAAACTACTTGGAAAAGCGCAGAAATCAGATTGGAGAAGTGATATTTTCAAGCAAAAGGGCCACGAGGCAACAAGTCTGCATCCTTTTTGAAGGCAGCTTGGTTGATGCCAGCGCGAACGGGTTAAGTGGTGGCGGTGAGGTCCAGTCTCCAGCTCCGTGGAATTTGAGGAATCGGCAATTAGCTCTCGTAGCAAAACAGGGCTGCTAGGAACTGCGCTTCTTGCTCAGTTAAGACCTGCCTTCTCTGTACGTCTAAATTAAGTCCTGCAGACAGGCAGGAGCCAGCTGCAAACCCAGCCTGTAACGTGCACTCAGTGCTCCGGGATTAAAAGGGAGACCAGGCTGCTGCGTGCCGCTGCGTTCATGGTGCCAGCGAGAGCGAAGGAGCCGCAGCCTCGGGACCACCTCATCCTAAAGGGGCTCGGGGCTGGGACACGGCTGCGCAGACGGCATCCCCTCCGTGTGTGCCCCCTGCTCGGCACCAGCCTTCCTTCTCCTCCCGCATCCCCAGCACCGGGGTCCCCCGGTGCCACCGGGGCCGTGCCGAGTCCCCTCCTCGCGGCGTGCGTGGGCAGGGCGCTGCGGCGCGGTGCTGGGGGAGGCTTCCCCGACCCGCCGTGATGCAGCCCGCTGACGTACTTTCTCCTGCATCAAAGTGACGGCTGCCTGGCTGCCTCGCCGAGCCCGGCTCGTCGTCGTGTGTGCGTGTGTTTTTTTTTTTTTTTTCCTCTCTTCTGTTTAATATTAAAGTACAAAGCTGTGTCAAAACCACTCGCTTTTTCGCTCTTTGAAGTGGTGCTGGCTAACTGCCTGAAAAACATTCTCCAGCGGTGGTGGAAAAAATCCCATTACGCTTTACAAATATTTTTGTTTTATGTCGTCCCTTTCTTTCAGAGGCTCGACAACAGTCCTCCGGGGGCTCGGTCTCGTGTTGCTGGCAGAGGTGGCCCGGCCCCACGGCTGCTCTGCCCTCGGCGCTGCAAACGGGACTCGCGGTGAAATTTTAAAGTGTAACTTGGGTTTGGGTGCCTGGTTTTGAGCCTCTCTTTGTATGCTGTTTGGTGTATTTTCCTCCTCTTTGGTGCCCAGCTCTCGGCACGCTGAGAGCTGGAGGTAGCCTGGGCTTTAACACATGCTCGGGGGCTGAAGTCCAGAGGCCTTTAAGCAGCTTGAGTGTGGTACTGCTAACGTTAAATTATGGGGTTTAGACAAAAAAATATAATAAATGGGAGAGCAAGAAGGGGAACAGGACGAGCTGGGGAGGCTGGCCGGGCGTTACGCTGGTGGTGCGCAGGCAGAACCGCGCTGCAACGCCTTCCTCGAGCTCTGAGCGACGAGGTTAATTAGCCAGGGGCTAGCAACGAGCTCCTGTGCCTTTGTGCATTGCGATGCCAGGCGTGCATGCCCAGGGAGGCTTTTCTGTGATCTCTGTCCAGCCTTGGCCCCTGACAGGGGATCTCGGGGGCGCGAGGGGTCTGCTGCAGCACACCTGGGCAGGTGGCAGAGATGCTGCTCTGATGGGTGCAATTAGCATGAAATTGGAGGAATGCGGGCTGTGATGTATGGGCACACAGCTAGGCTGGCTCCTGAGTCATTTTAAAGGTTAAGGGACCTTTCTGCCAACCCAAAGGTCAATAAAAGCCTTCCTACAATACCTGAAATGCCAGCGGGCCTCCCTGCCAGGCGCTGCTGCTCGGTTTGGGGTTAGCGCCCAGGAAGCAGCAGCGTGCCCGGGGGCCAGGCTTTAAATGCATCAAAATTCGTTGCCTGGCTCTGCGTTGCTTTTTGGAAGTGGGGTCTCAGCACGGACTCGGGGTTTGGTAGGTGTGTAGGGGCACAGGGGCACAGGAGGGCTTTGCTCCTGAGCACGAGGAGCCGAATCCCGTAGGTTAAAGCCCGAGCGTGCGGCCGCTGTGCCGCAGCCGAGGAGCGGCACACGGGGTTTGACAAGCCATGCCAGCGTGGTCGTTCATCTATTTGTGTAAACGGCCTAGAAAACGGGTAAAATTCCACTAATCCCTCTGTAAGTGAGCTTATCGGGGGATCCGAGTTTCCTGTTGCCTGTCCCCTGCTGCTCCATGCAATAAAAGGGCCGGCCGGAAAATCCCGGTGGTTCCTCTGCTGGGGCCCATCACTTGTTCCACTCTGGCTAACCTGCCTCTGCAGAGGTTAGAGTTTTCCAGTTTTGCCTCTGGCTTTTGGCTCTGTTTTGGGTCTTTAGAGCTGGAGCTTATAAACAGATGCTTTTAAGATACGTGGGTGTGATCTAAACCGTAGGGACATCGGGGAACGTGCCGGGGTGTGCGGCGGGCAGGGCGCTGATGGGCAGAGGTGTGTGTAACGCCTGCTTTATGAGGAAAATAAAGTTCAGCCCCGCCTCGAGTCTCTGATCGACACACAAGGCTGGTTGTACTCGCTGCTGTGGCTAAAAAAGGGAGAAAGAACAAAAGAAGCTTAATGTGATTTTATCAGCCGTGGCGGGGGATCCCTGCAACAGCGGCTCGCCCTGGGAACGCTGCCGATGTGAAAAATGCTGCGTCCTGCAGGAAAGGATAAAGGATAAAGGATAAAAGGATAAAGGGTGGGTCCTTACTGCCCCGGCCTCGTCTCCTCATTGTGCCATGGGCACGAGGCTGCTCCTGGTCCACGTGGAGCTGGGCTGGAAGCCTGCAGTGTGGGCAGAGCACCCGGTGCGCAGGCAGAGCACCCGGGGTAGGGCCTCGCTTTGCCGAGTCATTGACAAAATTCTCAGCGTCCTGCATTTTCCTGGTTGGGTAGCAGAAGGAATCACCTGTGCTTTGTGATGCCGCGAGGTTCCAGGTCCTGCAGCCCGTGGCACTGTGTTGCCTTCCAGCTCTGCGCCCGAGCAGGCGCTGCCGGTGCTGCCCTTCCAGGTGCTGCTGTTTGCACCGGCGGCGCGGAGGAAAAAGCTTTTGCCTTCGTCTCTCTTTCGGTTTCGGGTTAGCAGCCAGCCTCATCACTAACTTTTCTTTTTGCATGGCAGGTTAGCTCACAGTTCAGAAATGGGAAGTTAAAAGTGCAAAACTGTGCTCCTGGACCAGGGGGGGAATAAAACCCAGAAGTGTCCCTGGCTTTCCACCCCAGGCCTCGGGGGTGCAGGCGAGCGCACGCCGGGGATGCTCGGGGCAGGGCAGGGCCAGCAGAAGGCTGGCAGCTGTGCCCAGTGCTGTAAATTCAGAGGAATTTGAAAGTTCTGCATGTACACGTGTTTTCTGATCCGTAGTAGACGATTTTCTAAATATAATCCTGGGCCCTGCGAGAGCAGTCAGCAGGCCAGAGGCTGCCCGCTACCTGGAGGCAGCTTGCTCACGTGCCTTCTGGTAGAGCCCTCTCGCACAATTTGCAAGTTCCTTTTTTAGCCTCTCTGTTTTATTTCCAGCCCGAGCCTTTCAAGGGCAGTTCCCAGCGCCGAGTCCTTAGCTCAGCCCTGAACGGCTGCCAGGCCAACGTGACTTCTCTTCCTGTAAGAGGCACAAAAGAAAACGACCTTCTGCTTCCTCTCCCCGTCTGCCCGACAGATTCCAGGGCCCGATGTAGGAGTTGCTCCTTGTTGCAAATCCTCACATGACGGTGCAGTCATCGGCGTTACCAAAAGACCCAGGCTTGCATGAAAACAGCCACACAGACGCTGCAGTCACATGGAGATACTGGCCTTTTCTTCCAGCCTAATTATTCGGTGGCTGAAACAAGTGCAACGTAGTCATCGGGCTGCTGGGGCCGTATCTCATCTGCAGCTGGACGCGAGCCCCTGCGTTTTCGCTTGCATGCAGCTGACTCGGTGGAGGTCGAGGGAAGGGAGCCAGCAGCTCTGCAGGGCCTTTGTGAGTCTGCTGGGCACCGTTTCGCCCTCTGTCGCCGCATCGGTGATGAAAACAAGATGAGAAAGCTGGGAGGAGAAAGTCACAAGACTGCTCCCGTAGCGGGGTGTTCTGTGGACGTAGGGAGAAAACATTATAGTGCGCCCCTCATGTGATGTGTCTGCTGCGAAAGGGCATCGCCCCTGCAGTGGAATTACGAGGCACTGTCCCCGAGATGCAAACAAGTGCCTCCGTGCCTGGCTGGCAGTGACAGCACGGTCCTGATCAGTGTCCCCGAGCCGTTCAGCTCACGAGTGTCACAGTAGCCCGTGTGGCCGTGGGACGGGATGCCGGGAGCTGCTCCTGGGCTGCATGGTTAGGAACAGGAGCGTGTGCTGCAGTGAGCTGCCGTCCGGGATCGTTCGGCAGCACCGGTGTGGGGTCACGGCTCTGAATCCTCACCTTGGGTTTCTCAGGCTTCGTTAGCAAGGGGCTGCTAATTATGCAGGGAGGGGGATCTTGCTTTTGCATTAGCAGAAGAAGGCCTGCATTGAGCCGTGTGCTGCAAACACCAGGCGTGGTCAGCTCCAGCCTCTGAGCTCTGAGGGTGCTGGAGTCAGACCGATGCTGAGCTGGGGGGCATTGCTGGGTCCATGGGGGCTGGAGCACCGGGGGCTCAGCTACTCCATGCGTGCCCCTGAGATGCACCCAGGGTCCCAGCAATTTCCAGATCCCAGACATTGCATAATTCTGTCCTGGACCCCTTTGCTCCTTGCCCGTGGCTGCAGGTAGCTCTCTGTCCCCACGCGGGATGTTAACGTGAGCAGGGATCGTGTTTGCTTCGAGTCCAGGTCACTGCAGGATGCTGGGGGGTGAGGGCAGTGGCGAGGGCTCTTTTCTCGCCGCTTGAGGTCTGCACTCGCTGTCTGGACACATTGCCCGTGGCTGTCAAGCCGCCGCGTTACTTAATCTCTGTTGCAACGTCGACGTTTCTTTAGCAACTCCCTGTCTAGGCGCTGTTTTTCAGGGCACGGTCGCCTTGATTCATTGATGGCACCATCATGTCTAGAGGCTCGTAGGCTCTGTCCCTTGAAGTCCGCGTTGTTGCTCCACTCCAGCACCGTTCACAGGCAGCTCTGCAGCTTTCGGTGACTCGGCGGAGAAGCAGCGCGCGCCCGCTTCGTCCTCGAGTTTCACGTGGGTCGGGCGCATCAGATTTCCTCGCTGAGTCAAGCTGCAACCGCTACGACCTGAATTCACGGTCTCAGGGCTCCGCGGTGCTTGTTCTGCTGCTCACACCATCACCCCAGGAGAATTTGCGATGAGTAACCTCGCCCGCAGCCTTGCAGTGGAAGCAGAGCGCCTTTGCAAAGCTCACAGCACAAAAACTTCGCCTGGCCGTCGAGCGAGCAGGCGTGACCCAGATGTGACCAGAGCAGATGCACGGAGCAGAGAGGTGCTGTTTTCTTGCGGCTGTTCCCTGGCAATAATTGCGTTGCAAAGCAAAGGAAAATATTTTCGTGAGCGGCTCACGCTGAAGATTTCATCTGGGAACCTGGAAAACCAGCTCTGCTGTGTTCTGACCGGACTGAAGCAAGGCCCGGCCAGACGTGTTCCAAGCTCTGCTAGCTGAAATGTGCTAAAATTCTGCAAAGAAATGTTCTTTAAAGACCCCTAGGGGATTGGTATCTGCCTGCTGTGAGATACCTAGCTGATGGAGCAGCCAGGAATCGAGCACGAAGCGTGCAGCTTTGTTTTAACCAGCTGGTGGTTGCCTCCCCTCCTCGCTCCCCAGTTCCCAGTGTTATCATTTAGGCCGTTCCCATCTTCACTTCAGAAGAGCTTTTTTCCTAGCCAGGAGGTGAAGATAGCACCGGGTTTTGAAACGGGGCAGGCTGAAAACAAAAAAGCAAAGCAAAAAAAGCAAAGCAAAAAAAAAAAAGCAACGCTTTGTGCAGCAGTGGCTGTGCAATCCTCTGGCCCTTGGGGCCAACCCCTTCGTCACCGCGGATGGTGGCGGAGGCGGTCAGCAGGAGCGAAGCACTGAGGACGCCCTGCTTTTGATAATGTGGCTTCAGAAATGCTTTCTGGACGTATGAAGTGTAGAGCAATGTTCTGACAGCTGAAAATACCTCGTGATTTATGTGCTTTCTTTGGAAGCTGTCTTAGATGTGCTGTAGCCAGCTCTCTATCAGCCCTCTTAAATTGCACAAAAGAGGCTAAAATGCTCTTGGCTCCCATTTTCTAGGAGTTTTTTTTTTTTTTTTTTGTCTTTACTACACCAAGGCTCATCAGCGAGCTCGTCAGCACTTTTCTTGTTTGCTCAGCATCAGCTGGATGCGGCTTCCCAGTAGTGCGAGCCTTGCCTAGAGAACATTCGTACGAAGAGCACCGCTTATCTCCCTGCGCCTGAACAGAAGGCAGATCATTTTTTAAGCAAATATTTTTGTCGTAAGCTCAGGGGAGTTGTTTTTCCCGAGCTTGATGGCTGCAAGTTCACCCCTTGTGCAGAGCCAGGCACGAAGCTGAGCCCCATGCAGGCAAACCCATGGCGGGTAACACATCTCCTGCGGGTGCTGTCTCCCGTTGCAGTCTCTCTGCTGCTGATCTCCCAGGGGTTGAATCCCCAGAGCCATGTGCAGCACGCGTCCTGCTCCTGGCTTTGATCTCTGACGCTGCAGAAAGCGAGCTGAAGGGGGAGACGTCACCGCGGACTGCTCGGCCTCAGCGCAGGCACAAGTCTGCAAGGGAGGAAATCGGCCTCGAGTCCCGCTCCGAAGGCCAGACGAGCGAGGGTGACGCCGGAGCAGCTGGCCCCCGCGTCTCCGCGCAGGATATCTCGTCCTCGAGCACGGAGTGACCTCAGCCCGGCCTGCGGAGGAGCAGTCCCCGCGGTGACACAAGGGGCTGAGCACGGCGGTGCCGAAGCGCGCTGCCCGCGGACGGTCTGCAGAACTCATCAAAGGTTAAATTACAGCCAGCGCTGCTCCCCTGGCTTATTCAGACGTGTGTGGGACCAGACGTCTGCCCTGCGCCTGCCTCCTCCCCGCTGACGGCGCCGTGCCGGAGGAGCCGGGGGAAATGCCCCCGTCCCCCCGCGAGGCAGCGTGCCGCCGGGGGGCCGCGAGCGGTGTCACCGCAGCCCCGCTCGACAATGAGCCCAGGTTTGCTTTCCCCGGGGCTGGCAGCCTATTTTTGGCTGCCTCGACACGCTGTTTGAATGCCCTGTGTGTAAGAGCTGCCGTCGGTGCAGTGAACAAGCCCTGCTTCTCTTTCCATAGCATTAAAAAAAAAAAAAGGTAGCTCAGGGGCACATTGTGCTGGGAAGGCTCCTAACGGCTCCCTTACCCCGATTATTTACCAGCTCCCTATCTTCTCAAGCAGCATTGAGCAAGCCGAGCCCGGCCATACAATGAGCATATTGTAGCCTGTGGTTCTGATGTAATTCCCACCAAACACTCTTTCCACAATGAAAACTTTAAGTTGCTTGAAACCAGGCTCCTCGCCCCCTCCGTCCCGGCGTGCGGAGCTGTGTCAAGTCCCAACAAACACGCTCTCCTCTCGCCAACAGAGGCTAAAATAAGCACAGTGCTCCAGGGAAGGGTATTCCTCAGCGTTTGCCCTGAATTCTTATTTTAGGGCTTTCTTGTAATCTGGCTTCAGCTCCGTGTGGCTGACACGGGATCCTATTTTTGGGGAGAGGCAAAATAAGCTGGAGATAAGGAGAAGCACGGGGTGGGGCTGGGGCTTCACCCCAGGGCTCCCGGGGGCAGGAGAGTGCTCGAGGTGCTGCTGCCTCTCCCGGAGGCTCGGGAAGGAGACTTGCAGTGATAAGGGAGCTTTTATAGGTCTGGGAATTTTATCTGCACGTTACAGCGACCTGAGCCTCTGTGTGTGTGTGTGGCGGGGACCTTTCATAGCCACGCGCTGCTGATTGGGAAATTCTCCGCTGCTTTCTCTACCAAAACACCGCAAGCTCTGCCAGCTGACTCAGACCCGTGCCCTCACCCGTGTTTTCTTTCCTTTGCCCTTATTAAAGACTCCGGCATCTCCCTCTCCCATTTCCAGTGTGGTTTCAGGCCTCCCAGGTGGGAAGCAGGAGGCTGGGGCAGGGCAGGGACCAGACGAGGAGAGGAGCGCCCGCGGCGCCCGCGCTCCCCCGGCCATGCCAGGGTTTCTCCATCCCCTCTTGATGTTGTTCGGGTTTGGGGGAAGGCTCAGGCGGCCCTGTGAGGCGCAGGGTTCTCCCTCTCGGGGCGTTTGCTTATCTGTAGAAAGCTCAGGAGTCATTTCACAACCTGCCACCCACTCAGCCCCCCCGGGGGAGTCGCAGCAGCGCGACCGCAGGCTCAGCCGGAGGCTGCTCGCTCGGCGGCGGTGCGGATAATGCTCTCAAACCACTTGATCCCGCAGTAAAAGTGCCTTTTGTACACGAGGCTGATGGGTTTGTGTGAGCCCCTGGCACGGCCGGGGTGCCCTGCGTACCCTCGTAAAGGAGGGAGCTGCACCGAGCGTCCCCTGCTGCTCCCAACGTCCTGAGCGCTGCTGCCCGCGGCCGTTCCCAGCTCAGATCCGTGCAGCTCTGGGAAGCTCTCAGGAAGCTTTGTGACACTCAGCCTAAACTTCCCTTTCTTTTATCTCCTTCTATAACTTCATGCAGCGGTGCCACCGTGCAGCCCGGCTTCCTGCTTAGTCTCCGTTCGCCTCGCTTCAATGCGGGGCTGCTATCAGGCGCTCCCAGGCGAGGACAAACCCCGCGGTGGTCTAGCCAGGATGTACAGATTTAGTCCTCGGTCTGCCAGCTGAAATCAGTAAATCGGGGCCTCCTTCGGGCCATAATTGAAGACGTGAGCGTGTGTTTGATTAGCGTTGGTATCCGGGGCAAGTTCTAGTCTCGGGGATCTGAGAACTTATCCTGAATGGCTTCTGTTGTGGCTGCGTGTGAAGACAACCGAGCAGCAAAGCCTGAAGGAGTTTGTCGTCCTCCTCATCGCTTCCACCCGGGCGGTTGGGTTTTGGTGTGCCGGGGCCGTGGGCTTGCTGCTGAAGGGCTGGAGCAAAGCCGCGGGTTTTCCTTGCAGGACAACAAAAGCAGCCCTCCCTTCAGTGCTCCGCGCGCAGTGCTCGTCCTTCTACCCCTCTCCTCTGGGTAAGGTCACAAAAGGGGTCGGATGTGAACGGCCTCGGGTTTAAAAACCCTCCCCGCAGTGGTTGACGTTCTGCTGGCGTGGTGGAGCTGCAGAACTGAAAGCGCTCGAAGCAGGGGAAGTTTGGGCCTGGTTTCGAAGAGCACGGAGGAAGTTTTGGGCCCGTCCACCTGAGGAGGAGGCAGAGATGCTGCAGAGGAGACGGGCTGGGCACCTGGGGCTGCCGAGGGCCCGTCGTGGTGTCTGCAAGCATCGTGCAGCTTCCTCATCTCGGGCAGCAAGGGGCAGGAGGGGAAGCTGCAGGTGACTGGAAGGGAGCAGACTCAAAGCGAGAGCGCGGCGTGGGGCAGGGATGGGAGGTTTTGGGGTGCAAAACCCCAAAAGCCCTGCAGCAGCCCCGGCACTGCTGTTGTAAGGGCTGGGTCTGCTTTTCTGCTCCTTGCTGAGCACTCCTGCAGGTCCCGTGGCCACGCACCCTGTGGGCCGGTTCTTGCAGCAGAGCTCCCGTGGAAGCCACGAGCTCCCAGTGCTTTGTGTGCAGAGCGAGTTGGGGTTTTCCCCTCCGTGCACTTCTTGTGCTGACTGAACTGACCAGAAATGCAGGCAGGGTGAGGACGGAGCAGACTTGGCAGCACGAGTTCGGATTTACGCTGCGCTCAACCCATAACAGCCCCTGGGCACCTCGAGCAAAGCCCCGCTCTGGTTTCTGGTTTAAATGATACACCAGGGCGTTTATTTTGTGTTTGGCCATCCACACCATCCTTGGACGAGTGCAGGAGCCCAGCAGAGCCTCCTGCCCCCCGAGCACAGAGCTTGGGAACCTGCAGCCCAAAAACCCTGCCGAAATCTGCCCTAGCTGGGTGGCAGGCGCTGGGTGCCGACGGGGGGTGACAACCGATGTGAATACCTTTGCACTCTGCTGTTGTGTTTTGTTTTGTTTTGTTTTTTTAAAAAAAAAAAAGGCACGGTCTAAAAATAAGCGTGGAGCGCTGCGGTGACTCACGGTGCCCGGTGCAGCACAGAGGCGCTGATTGTGTGTAATTGCCCTGCCCGAGGTCCCACCCAGCCGGCGCCGGAGCTGCTGCAGATGGGGTGGAGAGGAGGTGGGGGCCGCATCCAGACCACCGGGGGCTCGGGCTGAGCTCTCCCGGCAGGTGCATCCCGGGGGATTTGCGCTCTCGGCCAGGTAGCCCTTTCCTTTAACGGGAAGGAAACGGAGCTGCGCATCTCCGGGGATGCTTCTCCTTCCCAAATCCTTGGTCTCTCAACTGCCCTAGTTTCATTTTAACACAGTTCAGCAATTAATGGGATTTCTAGAGGCAGAGCTGAGCCGGGAGGTGTAGCCTCTCTGCTGTGCCCGTACCCACATGGGTTGCTGTGAGCACGAGGGGAGGGTGGCTGGGAAGCGCAGTGGTGGTGCCGGCTCGGTTTGCTGTTTGCAGCCTGGATAACCAGGGTTTTGGGGAGCCTGGGGATTGTTTCCAGCTGGAAACAAACACACCCAGGTACGTGAGCTGGGGGAAGAATAACCCCTGAGTGAATCATTCTCAGTGTGGACCTGCAACTGGGGAGTAGGCTGCTTCTCGTGCTGGTAACGATGGTCTTGAAGCTGCCACGGGAAGCGGTGTTGCTCCGGTAGCTCTGCACAGCCAAAGTCCCTGTTGCTGCCAGGCTGGCACTGCTGGAGGCTGCAGCAGGGACTTTGTGCCCTACAAGACGTGGCCCGGTTCCAGCCTGCTGGAGCCGTGATTTACCTGGGCAGGGACGGCGTCCGGAGGGACAGTTTGTAACTGGAGGAGCTTCTGGGCACTCCTGGTACGGGTTTATTGCTGAACTCAAATGCTTCGGCTCCCCTGCCCCGTGCTGCCCGTGCTCTTTGCGCTCCCGGTGCTGCAGAACGAGGCGGTGGAACGAAGCCAGGCTGTGTAAACGTGGGATGAACCTGTCCTGAGCAGAGCTTCCCCCCTGCGCCTTGAAGGCAGCGTTTTCCTGTCCTCCGGGACTGCTCCTCGCCACGCTCTCCCCGAGTATTGTCCCGCGCCATAGAAATCTGGAGGTCTTAAAGAAGGAAAAAAAAAAAAAAAAAAGAGGAAAAATTGCTGCACTCAGGAAAAAATTCAATAGCTCATTCAGCTGTTAAGCTACTGATGCAGGAAGTGTAAAAGAAAAATGGAGCCTGCTTTGTTCTGCCCAGACAAGGAGTAAATGCCATCGCCCTAACAGCCTTTTTCTGTTCCAAAAAAGCATGAGGTCATCTCCAGAAGCAGGAACCGCCGGGCGGGTTTGTGCTGGGTTACCAGCGCCGGGCTCCCCTGGCCCCAGTGCAGGCAGGAGCTGCTGGGGAGGGGGTTTGGGAGCAGCCCTGGGGAGCCTTTGGGCAGCTTCTGAGCTGCCACGGGCCGTTGTGTGCCCACCCGTGGGTGTGCTTGGGGACCGGGTCCTGCAGGGGAGCTGCAGGAGCTGCATGGAAGCGTGGCACTGCTGCCTTTTCCTGCTAAAGCCAAGTAATTTGGGGCGATGCTCCTTGATTTGGGGGTGCAGACCCACTCGTTAGCTGCTTGAGTACTCGGTGCATCCCTTCCAGCTTGTTTTTCAGACAGATCCTGGATGTTGAGTCCCACCAAGGGAATCTCCTCGCGTCGCACCCTCGAGCACCGTGCATTAAATGCCCCGAGCTGCGCCGTGCCTCCGGCCCTGAAGCCTCTCCTCTGCTGCTGCCCTGTGCTCTCTGTGCACGCTGGGCTGCCCTCAGGCCACCAGGCACTATAAATTCAGCACTGCTGTGTCGTGGATGGCTCGATGCACCTCTTTGGGGCTGCAGGGTTGGTGCCGCCACTCAGCGACACGGGGACCCTTTGCAGCGCATGCACACACGTGTGCTCTGCTGCAGCAAAACGCTGCTGGAGCTCGTGGGCATTTCAGTGGAAACTTCGGTCAAAGCATGCTCCAGGAGCATGTTCTCTGCCCCTGAGCATCTCTCCTGCTCCCTCCTTCAGCACAGGCTTGCAGCCCACCCCGGTAGCTCGTCCCTCTGGCTCCTGGTGTGGAGGATGCCCGGAGGATGCCTGGAGGATGCCCAGGGGATGCCCGGGTACGGCCACAGGAGCTGCCGGAGCTGCTGGGCACCAGGAGGTGCATTCTTCAGATGTTTTTCATCGGGGACTTCCATCGCCAGCAACCTCATGGCTGTTTTTATCTTGGGGGGGGGGGGGGAAGAGACAGGAGCAGCACAACCAGCAGTTACTGAGATGTTGGCTTGTTTATTTAGCCTGTTAGGAGTGGCTGCTCCCAGCTATGAGAAGTATGGGAAGAATTCTGAAAGGAGAGGGATCAGTGCATATTTATTGCCTAGCGTCATGCTTCCTGCCAGCAGGCCGGAGAGGCGGCGGGTGGGAGCGTGCAGGTGGCAGCGACGGCTTAGAAGAGAAAAGGCTTTGTTGGAGCGGCGTGAGCGATGAACAGCGCCGGGTGCCAGCCTCGTGGGGCCGCCCGGCACGTCTCACAGCTCGGGGGCACGTTACAGCAAGCCTGGCTTTTTGCTGACACCTCCGTGGGCAGCAGTTTCGCCCTCGTTGTCCCCCTCCAAGCCCCCTCCAAGTGATATTTCAGTGCAGGGCGGCACGGGGTGGGTGGCGCGAGGTCGGCGGTCCCCGCGGTGCCCTCGCCAGGACGGAGCGAGGTCCGGGCTGAGCCTTCCCACGCCGGGAGGCGGAGGAGAGGAGCAAGAGGGCAAAAACCCTGTGTGGAGCCCGGCCGGGAGGCTGAGCTGGAGGCGGCCGCTGTGCCGGGAGCTGCTGCTGAGTCACGGCTCCTCCACGGGCGGCTGCTGCACGCGGCTGACTCAGGGGCCGCGCTGGCTGCGCGGGGCTGTTTGCGCTGCAGCAGCCAAAATCGCGCCGCCTTCGCCATCTACCTGGTACACGGAGAGCCAGCTGATGCAAAAACGCCTCCCGTGCCCGCCCGCGTTGACGTCAGGGGGCTGCGCCGAGACGGTGCCGGGGGGGGTGGGGGGGGGCAGGCGCAGGGCAGCCCCGTGAATGCCCTCCGAGCGCCCGTCACGGTGGAAGCAGCGGGGTACCGGCAGTACCAGAAGCACCCTGCTTGGGAACAGCACAAACCCTTTTTGCTGGAAACGTGAGGAACGCGAATGTAAGGCCTCTGCTTGTGTCACTCGTGCTGGGATCCTTTACTGGGATCCTTCCAATTCTTCTGTGTAATAACAAAACCGATCCCGTGGGGCACGATGTGATTTTCCTCGAGGCAGAGTCTGAACGGGTGCAGGACGCCGTTGGGAGCATCCCCGTGTGCTTTCAGTTCATAACACGCACACCGGTTTGAAACAGCAAATCCCCATCTTCCCAGAATTTGTCCCAACCTCACTGGTGGGACTCTGTCCTCCGCTGCTCTTCCCAAAAATAGGCAGAAGCTCACGGGGTGGCTGCGCCGCAGCCAAATCCTAGCTCGGGACTCGGTTGCTTCATTCTCGGGGTTGCTCTGTCCCTCGCCGTGCTCCCGGCTGGCTCCCTGCCTGCGTGCTGCAAGACCTCGAAACCTTTCATCACTGCCTCTTGTCAGCCGAGACCTTGAAACACCGCTGGACAGCAGCGTCACAGCGCTCGCGCGTTCTCCTGGTTTTCACCTTCCCCTGTAGCTCTTTAACTCGCCGCAGCGGTGGTTTTCGTGCACTGCCCTACAGCCGTGGAGGTGCGGAGCCTCGCTGCAGCTCCATGAGTGCCTCCACAGCCCGGGTTCAGCCCTCCGGTGAGCCCGGCCAGAGGAGCAGGGAAGGGGGAAGGCAGCCGGCACCTCGCAGGGACCGCGATGACTTCAGCCCCGCAGGAATTGCTTACACAGCCCGAACAACTCCTGAGTTAATGCTGTGCTAATCCAATGGAGGGATGTCCAAAATCGGGGCTGTGCTCCCCGGGCAGCGCTGCCCTTCCCGGGAATGCTGCAGAGGAGCCAGGGCAGGGGGATTAACCACGGGGACAGAGGGTGCCCAGCAGCAGAGGGGCACGGGAGGATCGATCTGAGCGCTCTCCTTCGGCCTGACTCAGCCAAACCCGTGGTGTTACCACCCCACAGTCACAACAAGCACTGGGAGGGGAGAAGCCTGCCCCGGGCAGGTGCCTCTGCTCCCTGCGGCCGTGCAGAAACACCGAAGCGTTCGCCCCTCTTGCAGGAAGGAAGCCGGGGCGTGTGTGTGTGTGTGTGTGTGTGTGTTGATCTGCCGCCGGGTGACGTGATGGGGGCAGGAGGACGCGCACGAGACCTGGCTGTCCCGACCGTCCCGTGCTTCCCCTGCAGGCCCAGCACAGCTGGCACCTCCCTGCGCATCTCCAAGTGCAGAGTGAGTGAAAACACGAAGCTCGGAAGGGGGACACCCTGGCTGTGCCCCGCATGTCACCCTGGTTTGCACCGCGTGCACCTTCCTCCAGCACGCTTCTGCCTGGCTGCTTTCCAAACACCTTCACCTCGCCGCTTCCTTACGCAGCCGGCTGCCGAGTGACATCTTCAGAGTTTGTTTTGGCTTTAAAAAAAAACCTCCCGAGGACGCCCTTCGCGTGCCACGCAGCGACCCACTGGATCTTCTTTCTGTGCTGAGGGCTCCCAGTCGTTAATGACGCGCTTAGTTAATTATTCACCGGGGTGCAGGAGCTGGTTGTGATGTCCTGCCAGGCGGAGCCGTCCCGCAGCACCGCCGTGGTCACACCGGGTCCCCCAGCACGTGCCGTGGTCAGGGCCTCAGCACCAGGCAAATCCCCACGGCTGCATCTGGCTCCATCTCCACACAGCCCCTGCCCTTGTGCGAGCTCCTGGCTGCAGTTGGCAGCTGGAAATTGAGGTGGGATGAGAGGAGCCACGAGGTCACCAGCCCTCGGCTTGTCGTGGAGAGCTCCTGGGTCCTCCCGGGGTCCCACGCAGCAGCGGTGGCCAAGAAGGGAGCAGAAGAAGTTACAGCTTTGGGGTTTGTTGCCATAAAACCTCCAGCCCCGTGCCACTGACGCTGCTCTGTGCACTGGGACGAGGCAAGGCGCGTTGCTGTTTTCAGCAGTGGGGTCTCGCTGGGTGCCAAGCTGCGGTACAGAGCTCTTGTCAGCACAGGAGCAAGGGAAGGCAGGTGCCTGCACCTTCTGGGTGCCGTGCCCACCGAGCAAAGCTTCCTCTGACTTACACGTGTTGCTTTTCAAGGACTAAACCGACCATAGTTCAATGCCAGCACCACGCAGCAGCGCGTCCCCGTGTCCGTGGGGCTCTGTGGGGCTGGCACTGGGCTGTGCCTCTCGCCCCGGCACGGCGCTGCCGCGGGCCCACAAGTTCCTTTAAGGAGCCTGCCTTGGGCTGATTCATCGGCCCTGTTCCATAAACAGGAAGCTGGAAAAGTACAAGCAGGTGATGTTGCGCTGTTGCAAACACAAATTACAGCCCAGTGCTTGTGTTTTTTGTTTTGTTTTGTTTTGTTTTTCTTTCCTCCAGCTGCCTGCTGGCTCCTTACCCAGGTGAAGAGCTGTTTTATCAATGAGCAGCGGACTTTGCCGTAACGAGGTCCGTCAAGTTCACGGCGTGGTTGTGGGAACGGGGTGACGTGGAGGCGGCTCGTCCCCTTCCTACTGCTGCCTGCGCCGTTCTGCAGTGCCCCGAGATAACTGCTCGGCATGCAGCGGGGATTTATTAGGGCATGCAAACGAACAGGGGATGGCCACGAGTTGCTGCTCGCAAGCCAGCTGCCCAACGAGCCAAACTTTTTGCTTTTTCGAGGGAGTAAGGACAAGAGAATTGAAGCAGCAGCACTGCAGCCGATGGCTGGGTCTGTGCCTGGGTCGCTGGACACGGCTGCTGGAGCCTGGCTCTGCAGCCCGGAGGAGCTCAGGGGCTGCAGCACTCGCTGCTGCAGGAGCCAGCTGTCTGCCAGGTGAAGCCTTCCCACCTGGAGGTGCTGCTTTCTCCTGGAAAAGAATCTTTTTCTTGCAGCATTCGGAAATGGGAGCAGGGGAAGAGGCTCCTTGCCCAGGACCCGTCCTGCTTCTTCCTTCCAGTTTGCACAGCACCAAACCTCGTTGCAGCAGCCCTGAGTAACGCCTCCCAGGCCTCGAGAGGCAGAGGTTCCCAACCTCTGGTGGGCAGAGGTGAGGCTGCTGCAGCCTCTCCTGCTCCCCAGGTATTTTTTGCCCCGGGGCTGTCGGGCAGGGACCTCTGAGGCCACCTCTGCAGCCGCCCCGTGCGGACAGCGGCACGGGAGCAGGAGCCCGGCTCGGTGCTGCAGCCCCCGCCTCTGTCCCACGCCTACAGCCACAGCGATGGATTAGTCAGTGCCGGGTCACTCCGGTCCTGCAGACAAACTTCCCCTGGTGCTTCTTGTCCTTTCCTGGGAAGGCTCTGTGACCGCCTGGCATTTCCCTGCCTGGTGGCGGCAGGGACCCGGCCCCACCTTTCTTACTCAAAGACTTTATTACTCCGTTATTTTCAGGAACGATTTGCAAAGTTACAGGTTGATAGCACAGATCTGAGTCAGACGGTATCAGACATTTCTAGTTGACTCCCTGAGTCTCAAGGTGCAGAGGAAATCCCAGCAGAAGCAGGGGCCGGGGCAGGGCTGAGCGAGGCAGCAGGGACATGAAAAGTGAGGGTGAGCACCCAGGGCGAGCGCTGTCCCCGTCCTGCTCCCTGCCTGGCTCGCTGCAGTCATCACGTGGCAGGTTACCCCAGCTGGAAAATCTCTGTTGGTGTTTCCAGTCCCTTTCCTGAACGCGTTTGGCAGGACTTTCTGCAGAAAACGCTTCGTTTTTCCCCTCTCGTCGGCAAGTTTCTTTTTTTAATCCAAAAAAAAAAAAAAAAAAGCCCGAAGAAAGAGCACTAAGAGTGCTGTTAAGAGGAAAGGAGAACTTGCAGCGAAATCAGGAAGCCTTTGGTTGGTGCCACCAGCTGAGAGCCCGCGGGAGCCTCCTGCACGTGGCCGTCGGGGTGAGGACGGGCGCGTGGTCCCGCGGCTGTCGTGGCGCGGTGCCAACCCCGCTCTCCCCTCCTTGTTTTGCAGTGTTCTCGCGTGCTGGGGCCTAGAGCCGATGGCAGACAATGTCAACAACTAACAACATAGCCCAGGCCCGCAAGCTGGTGGAGCAGCTCCGCATCGAGGCCGGCATCGAGAGGATCAAGGTGAGCGCAGCGCGTGGAGCGGCGCGGTGAGCCGGGCCGGCACGGGGCGGGAGGGATCCGTGCGAGGGCTTTGGGATTTCCCTGTGCGTGCTGCATGGTGTCTCCAGCCCTGGTGTTGCAGCTCGTCCTGACAAAAGCCCTTCCTGCAGCACTGTTTGTACCCAAGAGGTGAGGTCACGGCGCAGGGAGCTTCTCCTGGAGCCTGTGGCATCAGAGGTGACCGCACCGTCCAGGGGCTGCAGGCTCCTGGAGGTGAAGGCACCAAAGCTGCAGGGGCCAGAGCCAGCAAAGACAAACCCCTGGGCTGGGTGCGTGCTTCTGTGTGTTACAACCTCATTTCCCCATCTTTTTGCTCGATATCTTCGCTGCCCTTTGCATCTTCTCTCGGAAAGTCTCTGCCCGTGCACTTCCTTCTCAGCTGCTGCTGTTTTTCCCTTTCCTTTCAAACGCAGAATGACGGAGGCACGCGCTCACTTCTGCTTTCAGGCACGCCTAGGGTAGAACTAGGGAAAGTTAATTCAGCACCACAGTTGTCCTGGAGAGTGAACTGGGGTCTCACAGCCACGCGGGCAGCACTGGGTCCTTTGGCAATTCCCTCCCTATTCTGGGAACCTCCTTGGGCGATTGTGAGCTCTGGGAGCAGCTTTGCTGGGGACAAATACCAGCGTGTGGGCAGCAGGGCCCGGGCACTGTCACTCCCTGGCCACAACCCTGCACCCCCAGCTCGGGGGGACACCCCGAGGTGTTTGGGATGTGCAGAGGAACCGTGGCCATGCCCCAGCCTCTGCTGTGCGTGCGGGGCTGCCGCTCGCTCCGGGGAGCAGCCCGAGGCAGGCAGGAGCAGGAGGCAAAAGCTGTCGGTGGAAGCTCCCTTGGCAGTGAGAAGTGCAAAAGAACCAAACCCCCGTGCACGGCGATGAGAGGCACAGTAAGAACCAAACGCTGTAAAATCCGTAGGTGTTAAATCCACCTGCCAGTTTTTAATTTAACATCTCCCGGTCCAAGATGTTTTCTTTGACTTTCAGTCCCTGCTCCGTCTGCAGCAGCAGGTCCTCTGTCATCTGCGTGCAGGAGGAGCTGCTGCTGCTTTGAATATCTGTTTTCTTTTAAGCCAGCCTGAGGTTTTGTAGCTGTTTTTAGGGCCACCAGTTTCCAGACTCCGGCGAAGCACCCATCAGAGAGGCCATTTTAGGGAAGACAAAATAAATTACAGGTCTTCCCCGGCCGAGACGTTGCTGACTCTCCTCGGGATGACTGCGTCTCCGCTCAGGATCCCAAAGTGTGCGCGCCGGGGAGGAGGGAGGGTGTGTGTACACTTAGCGACCTTTGTAGCTGTGACTATCTTAAATGCTTTGCTGGGAAAGAACAACAGCGCTGGGACCGCAGCACGCTGCTATTTAGGCTGAGCGGGGAAGACGTGCTGTCTGGGCGAGCTTTCAATAAACCCTAATCCACAAACCCTGCTCCGAAGGGAGCATGCCAGGCCAGGCAGCTCCCCGAACACGGCGTCAGACGAGTCCTCCTGCGCCGTGCGCCTTCCTCCAGCTGCTGCTTTTGATATCCTGCAGCTGAAGTCAGCGAGACGTGGGCTCGCCTGCAGATAAATGAGCTAACGTGCTTCAGAGGTGAGGGGAAGGGGCTCCCTGCGAGCTGCTGGCGGGGCTTTGCCCGCAGCAATAGGGGTAGCACGAGTGCCCTGGCAGGACGGTGATGGCATGCCTTCCTCTCCCCAGTGCCTCCCAGTCTGTGCGCCCAGACCCCGAATGGTCTCGGCTGGAGCCCAATGATGAAGTCAAAATGTGATTTTCCTGCTCCCCAGCCCCAGCAGCCCACACGTTTGCCAGCCACTTCTTAGTGACCACGTTTTGCTCGCCCTCTGGTTGATTTTCTTCAAGCGCCGGGTGCAGGTTTCCAGGGCACTTGCTCTCATAACAGGTTCATCCCTGCTCCCGGCAAGCTAATCTCTTTCTCCTTGCTTCGCTCAGAGATTAGGAGCAATTACTGTCTTATGTGAGTAATAGCTTTAATCTGGAGGCTTGACCTTGTCTCTGCAGAGCAGTTTTGCTGCTGGCTCCTGCAGGGGTTGATAAGCACGTTCAAGTGCAGGCCGGTGGCAGTTGGTGCTGGAGGTGTTCATTACTGGTGAGCGCTTCGATACTTACTGCTGCAGTAATATCTGGCAGCTCCCGCGAGCGCAGGCTGCAGGGAAACCTTCCCAGCCAACACGACAAGAGGACGAAGCCCAGCCCGTGTTGCCAAAGTGCAGGTTAAAGGGGTTTGCCCAAAGCTGCAGAAAACCGCGCTTTTGTCGCGAGCTTCCCCTCCTCGCTTGGTGCTCTCAGGTGCTGCTGAAAGGTTTAATAATTAGAGCGCCGGGCTGCCAAGTCCTGCTGGGCAGGTTGCATCGCTCTGCAGGCTGAGGAGCCTCGGTTGCGTGCCACCGTGTCCTCGGCAGGGTTGCAGGGCGCAGCGCACCCCAGGGCGCAGCGCACCCCAGGGCGCAGGGGACCCCCGGTGGGTGCCAGGCACGGCACTGGGGGGACTGCAGGCAGGCAGCCGGTTCGGTGGCAGGCTGGCAGGGCTAAATCTGAGCACAGTGGGTGCCCCTCGTGCCCCTGACGTGAGGTTTAGCTGCACGAAGAGGGGTGAGCAGCCCTCGAGAGCCCCTGCCGTGAAGCTGTGCTGTGGAGCCCCAAAGGCTCCCATCTGGCAGATGCAGCGCGGTTGCGTGCATGCTTTGGGTTGGCCTCGTGTTCAACCAGCTATTAAGTTAATTAAAAAAATGGGTCTGCTGCGAGCCTCCAAAGCTGCCGGCACCTCCCTGCCTCGACTCCATCTGTGCCTCCCTCCCTCCCTCCCCGCTGCCGAAGCGTGCGGCCGTGCCGCTGCCCAGCGCCGCGGCCTCTTCTGCCGGGCTGCTCTGGGCTCGCGGTTCCCAGAATACATCTTTGAACTAAAATAAGCAGGGCCTTAAGTAATAGCTTCTGATGGTTTCAAAACCTCCGTTTTTAACATCAGAGGACGGCCACTCTGGAGCAGGCGTTTTTATTCTTTCTCTTTTATCCCAAGGCCTTTGAGAGCCAGGACAATAATCTCTCTTCTGCATCTCCCGCTCTCGGCTGGCAGCCTTTTTCCCAGACTCGTCGCTTAATTTATGACAGACCTTAAAACCCTTTTTCCATGCCCATTTCCCCTTTTCATTTTCAACCATCTCTGTGAAGTTTCTGTTAGCAAAAGCCGAGCGTTCCATCTCACCACGGAGCCCCGGCGAGCGCGGCGCCGTCCCCTCCTCGCGGCGCGCCCCCAGCCCTCACCTGGATCTCCTCGCTAACCTGCGCTTCCTTCCCATCCTTCAGGTCTCCAAAGCATCCTCCGAGCTCATGAATTACTGCGAGCAACATGCCAGGAACGACCCGCTGCTGGTTGGGGTGCCCGCCTCGGAGAATCCCTTTAAGGACAAAAAGCCTTGTATCATCCTATAGCTTCCCTCGCCCGGGCGCGTGCGATCTCTCCGGCAGGGCAGCACCGTTCTGTACCAACTGAAACCAAGCCACAAACCTAAAACCGCGCCGAGGGGTAAAACACTAACGTGGGATTCACGTAGAACTTAAATCTCAAATAATTGCGAGTGCTTTAGAGACGGGTGGCTGCTCCTTGGGCAGGTGCCGCACTGAGAGGGGTCAAAATTTAAAGACAAAACAAACAAAAAAAAACAAACGGGGTTTGGGGAGGGGGCGGGGGGGGGTGTTTTTAATAGGGAGATTCAAAATTGGTACCGGGGTGCTGGAGGAAGCGGGGTTTTTATTGCGTTTGCCAACGGGATGCAAGGGGGTACCGGGACCTCGCCGTTAGGGGCGTTGAACAAAAGTCTGGGTGGGTCTGACCTGATTAGTTTCCAATTAGCACGTCGTCGTTTCAGCCTGCTCGCTCCGTTCCTGGAGAGGGAACGAGGGAGAGGAGTCCAGGCAGGTGGCGATTTCCTAGAAAACTAGTAACAAAAAACAAAGCAACCCACCCCAAATCACCACTTGAAAAAATTGCTGTTGCAAATGAGTAAATCGAGCGCCGGGGAAGGGGCACGGAGGCAGCATGGGGGGTCCCCGTCCCGCACGGCGCGGGGAGCCCTGAGAGCTGGTGGCTCGCGGCGGGGAGCTCCCGGCATGGGAACTGCCGGGGTCGGGCGCCTTTGATCTCCTCGGGGTTTTGGGTTCTCTGTGGGGTTACCGCTGTTTTTTTCCCAAACAGGACATGTACTGGGGGCGGGGGGAGGGAGGGGGCTTTCTGCAGCGCAGCACCACGCGAGAAACCTTTGGAAACGGCCTTTTGGAGGTTCTGGGTCCCAAACACTACAGCTGGCAGATTTAGCAGTGCTCCCCAGCGCCCTTGCTCTTACCGAGAGCGGGAAGTGGAAATACTTCCCCCCAGCCCTGCTCGCTCGGGGAGATGAGGGTCAGGCTGTCGGGCAGCAGGGCAGCTCCCATCCCTTGGCCATCTCGCCACGCCGTGTGAAGGGGGAGGCGGCTCGGCACGGCTCGGCACGGCTCGGCACGGCTCGGCACGGCTCGGGGGGAGGAGCGGGGACACGGCGAGCAGCCCCCCTGGCACTCGGGGACAGGTCAGAGCTCAGGGAAGTCCCCACCGCATCCCACGGCCACCTCACTCCCCGCAGTCATGGTGCCGTGGTTTATCCGAGCCCAGCCTGCTTGTGCAGGGCAGAGCCCGGGGCTCCGTGGTGAGGAGGAGGAGGAGGAGGAGGAAGGCTGATGCTCCTCTTGGTAGGCAGAGGCCCCGTTGGGTTTCCTAACCACGACACCGGTACCCATTCCCAGTTCAAGTGAGTGCAGGCACCCGATTCTGTGGTCTAAATAGTTTCAGATGCTGTTTGGGGAAGAGAAGGACAAAAAACCCCACACCTGATGTGAAAGGCTGGGAGCTTCCCCGATCCCCCAGGGAATTTTTGGGCTCTGGTTTGGGACTCCACGACCGCCCGCTGGGACGCAAAGCCCGAGAGAGGGGAGAGGAAGAGGAGCCCCTCGGTGTCTGCTCTGCTGCAGCTCGCTGGGAGGGAGGAGAACTGGCGATAACACCGGGGGCTGCCGGCGGGGTCCCCGCGCTGGTGCAGGCTGGCGAGGCGAAGGCAGGGGGGGAGAGGAGCGGGGCCGGTGGCCGGGGGGGGGCCCCAGGAGGCTGCGGTGGGGGAGATGCTCCATTCACACTTCTTGGTTGCAGGTGTCGCCCTCACTTTTTTAAGTGCGTGATCACTCGCCTTTTTAAACAAAGTCGGGGTTAAAAAAAAAAAAAGGACAAAAACGCGTTTTTAACACTACCACCAACCGCAGCACCTCCCGTGTTCGTCTTGCAGCCGTTTCCCTGGGGTTTTTTGCTGAACTGAGAACTCCAACCCCCCCCTCCCCCCCCCCCGTCTTCCCCGCGTCCCACGGGTCCTCCCTGTCCCACCGGGAGCGGTGCCGGAGCTGCACCCGGGGGAATTTCATTCGTTTCCCTCTGGCCGAGCGCGTCCCGGCCCCGCTCGCACCCCCAGCCCGGCGCCGTGCTCGTGCTGCGTCCCACCGCGCGCCCGCAGCTCCGCGCCGGGCACCGGCCACCAGCAGCGAGGTGACCCCGAGGGCGGCTCCCCGGCACGGCCACGGGCAAAGCCTTTTTTTAATTTCAATCTCTCATCCAGCATCACGTCAAGCTCCCGAATGCCGCATCTGTAGCGGGAAGCGAGCACTGTCCCGAGGGTTTAGCCGCAGCAGGGCTTTCTCTTCTCCAGGAGGGAATTTCCTCTGTCCTTAATCTAGTACAGTTCCAGCCTTATTTTTCTACTCCAGATCGCTGATTCTTCCTCTATGTTAGAGACCAGAGCATGGTGCTATAGCCGGTGGGCCAGGCCAGCGCCCGAGCTGCAGGGCAGCGAGACAGCCCCGCGTCCTGTCCCCAGGGGAGCGCAGGCGTCAGGCACGGCTGCTCCGTGCCCGGACCTGGCCCCGGGGTGCTCCCCGCACCCCGACACCCGGTGGGAGCGAGCCCTGCGCCCAGACCCCTCCGCACCCACCCCACGCCACCCGGACCGGCTGCGGGTGCTCTGCCGGCGGGTCCGGGCAGCGGGTCGGGGTCGGGGAGCATCCCCCCGGTGTCGCACCCCCGCTGGGCACGCGTGGCCCCGTGCGGAGCCGCGGTCCTGGCCGAATCCTGCGCCCCTGGGGCAGGCGGGGGGCTCGGGTCTGGTGCACGGCTGGGGATGGGAAATGGCTTCGGAGCTGGGGGGCCGCCTGCACCCAGCCCAGAGCCAGCTCCTGTCCCTCCGGGGGGGGGGACAGCGGGGACGGGGGTGCCCGGCCGGCTCCCTGCGGTGCCGTGCGCGGAGGGACGGAGGCTGCGGGGGCCCGGCCTCGCTGGCGGCTGCAGTCGGAGGCTCGCGAGGGGGGAAAATCCTCAACCTTTTTTTTTTTTTTTCCTTTTTTTTCTTTTTTTTTTTAATGTTTTTTTTTTTTTTTCCTCGTCTGAGTAAATCGGTGATCATACTGTAGATGTTTTTGTATAGCATAAATATAAGTGCAAATTACGGTAGTTGCTTGTACTTTGTTAGTGCATTTGCCAAAAAAAAAAAAAGAAAAGAAAAGAAAAAAAATGTTAAAAAGAAAAAAAAAAAAAAAAAGACACTTTTCAGGACTTTTTAAGTGCTCCAGAATGCTAAGGGGGGGGGGCGAGGAGGTGGTTGGTGCCTCTTTTGTGCTGCTGCTCAGGCGTCGGGCAGGCAGTGCCAGTTCAGCGCAGGTTCCACAAAGGCCTTTTTTTGGATGTAAACACATGCCCAAATCTGCCTGAAGTTTTCTTTTTAGCATGTGGTGAAGCTGCTGCCAAAAATAGAAAGGAGAGGGACCGGAGAATAAAAGAGAGGAAACGTAGCTTCTATTTAATTCTTTTAAACCGGTCCCGTTTTCCTTGCCCTCCCCTCCCTGTCTCGGGGACCTTCCTGGGGGCGCAGCCTCGAGCCCCGCACGGTGCCCGCGTGGCCCTGCCACTCCAAGGCGGCTCGGTGCTGGTGCTGGTGCCGGTACTGGTACTGCTGCCTGTACTGGTACTGGTGCCTGTACTGGTGCTGGTGCCTGTACTGGTGCTGGTGCCTGTACTGGTGCTGGTGCCGGTACTGGTACTGGTGCTGGTGCCGGAGCCGGAGCCAGGCACGGTTTGGTGCCGAGCAGCCTGGCCGCAGATCGCAGAGCTCGGGGCTGGCCCCACGGTGCCACCGTCCCCCAAAATCAGCACCTTTGGTGCCCCCAGCAGAGCCCTCTTCCTCCGAGTACTTAAAAAGTCACCTTTATTTAACAAAAAGTGAAAATAACGCATTTACTTCATCGAGAAGAAGCCACGCGTCTGATACTTTGCGCTCTTTAATTTTTCTCTCTGGTCTATTATTATTATTATTATTTGCCAAATTCTGATATTGTTGCCAAACGCAAATCAAGGTTTGTAAAGACTGTACTTAGGAAGTAATCGGTGTATGTAACGTAGGCTCCTCATAACGTCTGCATTTTTGGATCTCTGATTTTTATTTCTGGTGTGCCATAGACCAATTTCTTGCACAGTGTTTAATATTTCGTGGAATTGTTGTTAAGAAGTGAATTGATAACACAATAAAAAGGCTCACTTTTCATTTTGCCAGACCTCCTGCCCAGCCTGTCGTGCGGGGGGCGCGCGGTGCGGGTGCCACCGAGCAGCGCGGTCCCGGGGCTCGGCGGCGTTCCGGGAAGAGCCGGGCTCATTGGGGATGTCGTTGGTGTTGGGTAACGACCGACCCTTCCTTCCTGCCGCTTTCTCTGGAGCTGCCTTCCACGAAGAGCTTTGCGCCCCTTTGGGCACTTCCTCCGCGTCCCGCTGCGTAAGGTCACCGGGCATTGCTTGGAAATCCTGACCCTGCCCCGGGCAGGATGGGACCGTCACCGGCGGGGCCGTGCGGGGTCTCCCCGCTCTCCCCCTGCAACCACCCAGGGGCAGGTCCCCGACCTCGCCCCCAGCCGATCCCACAGGTCGTGGGGACAGGCGAGGGTCCCTTCCCAGTGGGACCGCTCGGTTTTGGGGAGCAAAGAGCCCGGTTCCTCCTCCCCTTGCTCTGCAAGCCGGGGGATGCCGGTGGCCACTTGGGGCCACGCTGGTGCGGGGCTGGGGCTCGGCAGGGCTCAGCACCGCCCGCGTCCCGCTGAGCGAAACCGAGAGCTGCGACTCTTCCCTTTTCAGCGAAAAGGAAGCGACCTCCGCCTGCTTCCCGGCACCTCCCGCCCGCCGCCGCTCTCCCAGCACCCGGCCTGGGGTCCAGGGCCGGCGCTGGCACCGCCGGGACCCGCGCTGCCTTTCCTGGAAGGCAACGAACGGCCTCCCGGGCGCTTTGGGGAAAGGCTTGGAGCAGCTCCTGCCCGCCCGGGCCAGGCAGGAATGCGTGCAGCGTGCGGGCAGACTGGAGCCACGCTTCCTCCGCGTGCCTGGAATAGTTGGGATGCTTCAGCGTCTGACCCCAGCGCCGGGCGGAGGGCGGCGGGGGCCAGGCAGCACCGCGAGCGCTGCTCGGGCTCAGCTGCGGCACCCTGGGGGTTTTGGGGGCTCCTGGCACCGGTTACAGGGCAGTGCAGTGAGGGTGAAGGCGCCCCAAAGGGCCTGGAGAGCCTCAGGGGTGCGGAGGGGACCTGATTTTGTTGTGTCCTCGCCCTGCAGCAGCCTGGGGAGACCTGGCCTCGCCAGGGGCACTGGTGACAAAGTCCCATTGGTGACAGCTCCTCCTGTCCCCTCCTGCAGCAGGGTCCCTGTGGCTGCACCCCGTGGCTGCAGAGCTGCAGCCCTCGCCCTGCTCCCCCACAAAATGCTCAAACTCCCCCAAATTCCCTTAAAAAGCAGAGGCGAAACGCCAGAAACCTCAAAGCAAACCCGGGCCATGCCTGGCAGCGCATGAAAGGCCCCGGACCCTCCTGCCGCGGGCGCAGGATCCGGCACCGACCGGGAGCCACTGGTGGCACCGAGCTGGGAGCAGGGCTAAAAATAGCGCGCCGGGGCTATATTTAGCTCCCCTGCAGCTATAATTATCTGCCCTCGGCGGCGGGGCCAAGGAAGCTGCAGGCACCACGGGGGCAAAAGCTGGCTCCTGCCGCAGGGACGAGAGGGGGTCAGGGACAGCCAGCTGCCACCGTGCCGTGGGGACCCCCCCCGTGTCCCCGCTAGGAGGATCCCGCAGCGTCCCCATCCCTGGTGTGACGCGGGGGGGGGCTCGGTGCCGGCAGGGCGCCCGCGACGCAGCGGAACGGCGGCCGTGACGCCACGGGGAGGTTTCCTGCGCCAGCATCCGGCCCCCACGCTGGGGGCTGCCGGCGCTGCCCTGGCTCCCGGCCTCAGTTTCCCCACCTGGAGCCCTGGTTTGTGGCTGGGTAGGGGGCGAGGAGGCTGGGGGAGGATGTCCCCGTGGCCGCATCTTGGAGACGCCGCCGCAGGGCTGTCCCTGGAGGTCCCCAGTGCGTCACCCTGCGGCGCTCACGGCACCGAGTGGGAACGGGGCTGGGGGGGCCCCGGGTGTGCAGGGGCGGCCGGGGACAGGGCCCGGGGCTGGAGCCAGCTCGGTGCCTGCAGCCAGCGGCCGCCCAGCCCAGACTCATAAATCAGCCCAGCCCAGCCCAGCCCAGGCCTCCGCGCGCGCCGGGCTCAGACGCAGCAGGGTCAGGCCCAGCCCTGTCTGGCCGCAGCCGCCCTTACCCAGAGCCAGGAAGGGGCCCGGCCCCCCGCCCTTATTGCACATGCTGTGCCCCCCCCCCCAGCACCGAAACACCCCTGTGGCCAGGGCCCTGAGCATGCACAACGCATTGCAAAGACCCTCACAACACCCCCCCCCCAATTTCACCCCACCGTGCATGGGCGTGCAGAGCCCCCATCCCCTGCGCACCCCTGGTGAGTGTGCCCCCAGCACATGCGCAAGCACACACGCGCACGGACGCTTCCCCTCCTCTTCCAGGAACCTCTCGCCGGCGTTCCCAGGCCGAGGGACGGATCCAGCCCCATCCTTGGCACCGTCCCCAGCCCCACCGGGGGGCCCGGGGTCGGCCCTTTCCCGTGGAAACTCCCCGGGGCGCGCGCTGCGATGGAAAGAGCCACAGCCCCCGGGGCTCGGCGCTGCTGGAAAAGTACCGGCCACGCGCCGTCCCCAACTGGGAAATGGGGGGACCCCGGGACAGGTCACTGCTCCCCACAACCCTAAAGCAGGGGATGCAGCAGCCACGGTGCCACCAGGCATGGGGACAGGAGCGGCGTGGTGCCACCCCGCACCGTGCACGCTGCAGAGGGCTGCAGGCGCATCCCCGAGGTGCAGCGGCGCGCGATCCCTGCACCCACATGTGCATGGCACCCATCCTGCAGCCCCCCACCCACCCCCTGCAGCACTCGGGGGTCCCAGCACCCCCTCCCCCAGTGCTCAGGGGCACAGCCAGCACCCGGCTGGATGTGGCCCCGGTGCCGTGCAGCTCCCGGGGGGCGGCCGGGGCTGTAATTACCGCCCGGCGCGAGCGTTGCTGGCGTCGCGCTGGCCCTGGCCGGCTCCCAGTGCCGCCGGCACGCTGGCACCGGGTGCTGGGCTGGGGGGGGAAGGTGTGCGGGCCTGACCCCGCTGCTGTGGGGACACCGGGGGACACGGCTCGCACCATCCAAACTGAAGCAGCCCAGGATCCCCATTCCCAGAGCTGGGGGGGGGGTCCCAGGACCCCCAAACCTCTCCATGCCCCCCCAAGGCAGCCCGGTGTCCCCCACCCAGGTGGCCTGGAGCAATTGGGACGGGGAAGGGGTCCAACCATGCATGGCCCCACAGCCCTCCCCTTAATCCCCCCAGACCCCTCCAAAAGCAGAGGGCAGCAACGCGGAGTGGGGGGCATGGGGGGGTCTAGGGGTGCCCAGCAGGGTCTCTGTGTCCCTGGGGGGGGGGGGTTGGGGTGGGAGCAGCGTGTGTGTGATCCCGGCTGCAGCACATCTGCGCGTGTGGGGGCGGCTGCACGTGGGCTCCGGGGTGGGCTGCGGCTGGGGCTGGGGCTGCTCCGTGGGTGTCCTGCCCACTGGGGGGGGCGCCGGGGGCTGCCTGCTGCTCGTGGGGGGCTGCCGTGCAGGGTGTGGGTGCCGGGGGGGCGCTGGGAGGCTGTTGCCCTCCCCCCCCCCGCCCCTTGCCAACACCCCCAGGACCCTGGCTCGGCTCTGCCTGCTGGGTGGCCGCACCAGCACGGTGACAGCGGGGTCACCGGGGCCCCACGTGCTGCTGACTCATCAGTGAAATGAGTTTCGGGGAGGCTCAGCCCAGCCTCGGGCCCTTTCCCTGCTGCATTTTTCCCCTGGGGTGCACACCCCCCCCCCCCAGTTACCCCCCATTTCACTGGCAGCACACACTGAGCTGCCGCTGTCGTGCCGTGCCTCAGTTTCCCTCTGTGGTCACAGTGCCAAGGGGAGGGCTGGGGGCACATCCCCAAGGCAGGGGGCCCCCCAAGCAGGACAGGGCTCCGGGAGGAGCGGTGGCCACCGTGTCCCCAGCAGGGTGACCGCCGTGTCCCCCCCCCCCGGTGGCGTTGCCCTCCCGGCTGTGTCCCCGCAGCCCTGCGCGGCGGTGCCAGCTCTGGCGCAGCGCCCGGCCCTGGCAGGTCCCCGCAGGGACAGGGTGGCCCCGGCCGCGTGGCGGGGTCAGGGCAGACCCCGTGGGGACATTTGGGGCCGGGGGGGGTGGGGGGGGGCAGGCACCGGTGCGGAGCAGCACAGCCCGTGTGTGTGCACGTGGGTGTGAGTGTGCAAACAGGGGCAGGCAGCCCCCAGCAGCAGGGCAGGGGGGAGCTCAGGTCACTGCCTCGGTTTCCCCCCCCCCCCCCTTGGCTATTGTTCTGCCCCTCCCCATCCCCAGGAACCCCCCTGGGGGGGATCTGAGAAGGACCCAGGACCCCCCCCCCAAAGGGGGCACCCCAAGTGGCTCCACTCAGCAGCAGAGCCCCGGGTGCTGCCGATGCCTGGGCAGGTTTATAAGGGTGGGGGGGCCACCACCTCCCTCCCACCCCCCCCACGGGGCTGCAGGAGGAAAGATTAAAGCCTGAGCTGTTCCTTTCCGCCCCCCCCAGCCCCGGGGGCAGCAAGGCAGGGCACTGAGCCAAGGGGGAGTCCTGGGGGTGGGGGGATTCCCTGGGAATCCTCCTCGCTGTGGGTGCTGTGAGAAAATCCCCCGGGGTGGGCGGGGGAAGAAAATTTCCTGGCCCTGGGGGGCTCCCACACTGCCACATGCTACAGGGGACAGGGACACCCATCTGTCCCCACGCTATGGGGAAGCTCCAAACCCCCCCCCAAACCCTCCCTGCCCCCCCCCCGGGGGCTGCAGAGCCCCGCATTAGGGCAGGGGAGCCCGAAGCTGTTGCTCTCTCCCCACCCCAAAACAAATCCAGGCAGGGCCCCCTCCGTGCACACCCTGCAGGGGCCAGGAAAGGGGAGGGGGGAGAAGACGAACGCAGACACCGATGTCAGTTTTATTGCAAATACAATTTTATTTTCACTCAGTACAAGAATAGACTCTGTAACAGATCTGGATCAGGGTCTCTCCAAGTGGCTCCGAAGTGCACAAACTGCCCGTGGTGCTGCACGCCCTGTCCCAGCACCAGCAGCACCCCCTTGGAAAAAAAAAAAAAAAGTCCGTCGGCAAATCCGTCCCTCCATCCGCAGTCCTCCATCCCTCGAGTCACGGATGCCAAAAAAAAAGAAAAACTAAAAAAGCCCTCGTCCTCCTCCCGGGGCTCCTCGGCACGGCCCCGTGGCCCCGCACGACTCCTCGGCACGGCTCCGGCGCGCGTCCCGCCGGCACCGCTCGCCCTTCCCGCGCCCACCGGTGCGGCCGGGCTGCTCCCTTCTCTCCTCTCCGGTTTGAAAAAGAAAAATGAAGAATCGGCGGGTGTTTGGGTTGGTTTGGTTGAACTGCTGCTTTGTTTCTCCTCCGTCTCCCTGCGGTTTTAGGGTTGGTTTTTTTTTCCTCCTCCTCCTCCTCCTCTTTCAGGCACCGCGCCGGGCGGCGCGAGGCCGGCTCAGCGCTCCTGCAGGCAGACGTAGGGCACCCACTGGTTCCTGTCGCGGCTCTCGGCGCAGTAACTCGCCACCTCCGCCAGTCCCTGGCTCTTCCAGGCGTCCGTGTGGGGGTTCTGGATATGGAGGGGGACGAAAACATGAGGTGAGCATCGCCGGCACGCGGCCACGCAGCCCCCGAGTGACTCAGGGCCACCCGGCAGCGCCGTGCCATCAGCACCGGGTTGTGCATCAGCACCGTGCCATCGGCACCGTGCCATCGGCTCCGTGCCGTGCCATCAGCTCCGTGCCGTCACGGCCCCACTCACCGTGACCAGCAGGCAGTGCAGGTCTCGGGGCTCAGCGCCCGGCTCGGGGTCGCCCAGGAGGGAGGCGAGGCGCTGCATGCCCGAGACGCGCAGGATGTGGATGTCGTTGTCGCAGCAGAAGGCTTGGATGAGGGTGAAGTGGATCTGCAGGGCGATGTCGCCTTCGTCCTCCTCGTCCGTGGCCAGCACGCACAGCACCACGCTGTCGGGGTCTCTGCACGGGGGGGACGCAGCGTTAAGGGGGGGGTCAGGATGGGTGCAGACCTCACCCCCCCCACCCCCAAATACCGGAGCACGGTGCCGCCACCCCAACGCACGATCGCCATAGGAACGCAACCCTTGCACCCTCCCCAAAAAACCCATTGCCCCCCAATTCCCCCAGCCCCCCCCCCATGCCCGAGGGCCCCCCCCGGCCACTCACACGTTCATCAGCTTGGCGGACTCGTAGACGCCCACGGTCAGCCGGTCCTGCCGCTGCGCCGCCACCAGCACCCGCTCCACCGCCTCGCTCACCGCCTGCATCCTTTTTTTTTGGGGGGGACACACACACAAAGGGGGGGTCCGGTGAGCGGCTGCAGAGCTGCCGGACCCCCCCCCTCCAGCCCCACGCAGCCCCCCCCGCGCTTACTTGCTGCTATCGCAAGGCACCAGCTCCTCCAGGGTCATGGTGCAATTGTAATCCAGCGGGCGGAACAAAAAGAAAAAGCCCGAGAGGGATAATCCAAGAAGCGGCGAGGCTGCTCGGGGTGCAGGCGCTGTCGCGATATCGCTGTCGCGGTGCCGCTGTCGCGATAGTCCCTCCACCCCCCTTCGTCCTCCAGCAAACGGCGTCCGCTCCGCGCTGCAGCCGGGCTCGGTCTGAGCCGCTCCGCGCCCGGCGCCTCCTTTTATAGCCTCCCGGAGGGGCGGGGCCGGGCGGCCCCCGCGGCGCTCATTGGCTGGGGCGGGGGGCGGGCGCTGCGGGGATTGGTTGCCCGCGGGGCGAGCCCCACGTGGGGCGCGTTGGGCTGCGGGGAAACCCCCGCCCCGAAACTTGCCCCCCCCGCCGGGACCGGGAACGGAGCGGGGGGGGCACGGGAACGGGAGGGGGGGATGGGGGGGAGGGGGTGTACATGGGAGGGGGGGGGGTGCACCAAAAGGGGGGCTGGGGGGGTCCTTTGCAAAGTGGGGGGGCACCGGGGGGGGGCTTTGCAATGGGGGGGGGGCAACGGGGGGGGGCGGTTTTTGGAATATGGGGGGGGGGGGGGGCACGGTCCGTGCATGGGGGGACACCGGGGGAGGGATTTGCAATGGGGGGGGCACGCTCTGTGCATGGGGGGGGGCACTGGGGGGAGGTTTTTGCAGTGGGGGGGGCACGGTTCGTGCATTGGGGGGGGCACCGGGGGGGTTGCAGCGAGGGGGGGCTCTTTGCAACGTGGGGGGGGCATGGCTTTGTGCATGGGGGGGGGGGTACGCCGGGGGGGGGGGGCGGTTTTTGCAATGGGGGGGGCACGCTCCGTGCATGGGGGGTGCACCGGGGGCCGCTGTGTTTTGCAGTGGGGGGGGCTCCATGCGGGGGGGGGGGGCCGGGGGGGCTCCGAGCGCCGCTGCGCCCCCTGCAGGGGGAGCGGGGGGGGGCACCCGGGGCTCGCCCGGCCCCGCTCGGGGCTGGGGCGGGCGGCGGCTGCCACCTGCCGGGGGGGGGCGAAGGGGACTGGACCCCCCCGAGCTCCCCCCGGGCCCCCGCTCCGTCTGGGCCCGTTCGGTGTTATTGTTAATTAGCCAAAAGTTTATTTTATTTCTTCTTTATTTAAGTCTTTATTATTTATCTTCTTTTTTATTTTATTGTTTCTGATTTGTTTCTTTTTTTTCTATTTTTTTATTTAATTATTTTTCTTTTCTTTTCTTTTTTCTTTTTTCTTCTCTCTTTTCCTTCCCTTTCTCCATTTTTTCTCCTTTTTTTATCCTTTTCTCCTCTTCTTTTTTCTCCTTTTCTTTTTTCTCTTTCCTTTTATCTCTTTTCTTTTTTCTTTTTTCTTTTTTCTCTTTCATATTCCCTTTTTTATTCATTTATTTATTTTTCTTTTCCCTTTTCCCTTTATTTCGTTATTGCTTCACTCCTCCACCCCCTCCTTACCCCCCCCGCCCCCCGCCCTTCACTCCCCCACCCACCAGGGGGCGCCAGAGCCCCACACCACCTTACCCACCCCGCCCCCTCTCGCTGCTCTCCCGCCGCACAGCCCGCTGGGATTTGTAGTCCCCGCTCGCCCCGCCCCTCCCGCTCCGAGGGGGGGCCGGGAACTACATTACCCAGGGGGCACCGCGTGGGGAGGGGCCCGGTCGTACCGGGACATGGCCGGGAGAGCCCCGGGGTCGCGGGTACGAACCGGGACGGGGCTGGGGGGGGGGGGGCGGTGCGGGGCTGGGGGGGCCGGGATCGGGGCTGGGGGGGGAACCCCGGGGCAGGATTGGGGCTGGGGGGGCCGGCACCGACCCGGGGGGCACCGGGGGGACCGGGGGGGGCAGGGGGCGCCCCGGTGCTGTGCCCGGTGCCCGGTGCCGCTGCCCCCCCCCCCCCCCCCGTGCCCCCCCCAGGGTATTTCAGGGACCCCAACGTGGAGCGTGATCCCCAGCGAGGAGAGGGTGGAGGAAGAGGAGGAGGAGGGGGAGGGGGAGGAGGCGGAGGAGGAGGAGGAGGAAGGCTCCTGGGGGGGCTCCCCCGGTTCGAGCCGGTTCCGCCCCCGGGGGGGGCCGAGGGGCCGGCAGGGCCCCGCTGCCCCCCCCCGCGCCCCCCAGAAGGCGGCGGAGCCCCCGCCCACCCCCGCCGCGAGGAAGAGGAGCAGCGCGAAGGACAAGCAGGCGCCCCGCTCCCCTTGGCCCCTCCCGGTGAGTGCCCGGTGCCCCCTCCTCACCCCCCAAATTTTGGGGTCCCCCCCCTTAACGGGTGCTACCGGCAGACGGTGCCCCCCCCGCCGTGGCCCCACGTCCCTGGAGAGGAGGAGGAGGAGGAGGAAGGCGCCTTGGCGGCGATGCTGATGAGCTGGTACATGAGCGGCTACCACACCGGCTTCTACATGGTACCGGGGGGGGGGGGGGGGGCAACGAGGGCTTGGGGGGGGGGGGCTGGAGGAGCCCCCCCCCCGACCCACCCCCGGTTTTTGCCCTCCAGGGGCGCCGGGAGGGCCGGGCAGAGGCTGCCCAGCAGCCAGCAAGGCCGTGCTGCCAGCAGAAGAAATCCCCCCGGAGATAGGAGGGTATGGGGGGGCTGGGGGGGCACTGGGGGGGCTGGCAGGGCTGTGGGGTGTGAAGGGAGGTGGGGGACCCCCCCAGGGACCCCCCAGGTTCCAGAGGGGGTGCGGGACCTTGTAGGAGTGTGGGGACATTGAGGGGGGGTGGGGGGGCCATGTGGGGACATGGGGGGGCTGCGGGAGAGCTGGGGGGCTGGGGGGTGTTATGGGGGCATGGGGGGGCTGGGGGGAGAGCTGGGGGGGCTGGGGGGTGTTATGGGGACATGGGGGGGCTGGGGGGTGTTATAGGGACATGGGGGGGCTGTGGGGAGAGCTGGGGGGCTGGGGGCTGTTATGGGGGCATGGGGGGGGAATTGGGGGGCTGGGGGTATTGCCCCTTCCCTGCTGCTCACCTCCGTCTGCTTCTTCCAGCCGGATCCGTCCCCCTGCGCCCTGCCGGTGCCAGCGCCCCTTCAGGAGTCCCGGCCCCACAGATTTGGGGGGGGTCCCAGCCCCACGGATTCAGGAGTCCCGGCCCCACAAATCCTCGTGGCGAAGAGGAGGGGAGCAGCCTTCATCCCGCCCCGGTGGGTTCCTCAGCACAGCCCTTCCCAGGGGCTTGTCCCCATGGCTCTGTCCCCTCCCAAAGCTCCTTGGGGACAAAACCAGCCTGCGAGACACCCTCTGGTGGCGGGGGGGCCCTGCGCCTCCCACCACACAGCCCCCAGCCCCGGTGGGGGGGGGGGCAGGATGCGCTCGCCGCAGCCGTGTTTGCTCAGGGAATTGGCTGCGGTGCTGACGTCCATCCCACGGCCCCCACGGGTCCCAGGGGACGGCGTCACCGGGGACGTGTCCCCCCCCCCCCCCATCCCCCCATTCCCTCTTGATGTCAGCTCCGGGGCCGGGGGGCTGCGGGGGGACACCCTGAGCTCCCTGTCTGCGTCAGTGGGTGTTTGCCCCCCGCCTGGGGGGCTGCAGGGGGGGGGTTATAAAGCCGAAGGAGCATTTGGGGCCGCATCCTGCACCATGGCCAGCGCCTGGCTCTGCCTGCTCTGCGTCGCCGGCTCCGGCCTCATCCTGCGGGGCTCCGGGGAGCGGGGGCTGCGGCCGGCCCCCCGCCAGGAGGAGACGGAGCTGGTAGGGGGCCGGGGGGAGCAGGGCTGGGGGGCCAGGCACCTTGGGGTGCTCCCGGAGCGCCCCGTTTGGGGGCTGCTTCTGCAGGTGCCCGGGGTTTTGGGGAGCGGGGGGGCCCTGCTGCTGGTTGCTTTCGTGCTTTGGGGTCTGGGCGCTTTTGGGGGGGTCGCTTTTGGGTTCGTCCCAGCAGCTCCGTTAGGGGAGGGTGTTGGGGAATTCATATTTTCGGCGGGACGTGGGGATTTGCAGCTTTTTGCTGTTTTTCTCTGGGGTCTGGGCGCGTGGGGGTGATGCCCGTGGGGGGGTTTGGGGGTGTGACGGTGCCGTGCCGCAGGTCGAGGCGCTGCAGGAGGTGCTGGAGAAGCTGCGGGGCCGGGAGCTGCCGGCGGCGAAGAAGAAGCTGGGCCGGGTGCCCTCGGTACGGCCGGGCAGGTTTTGGGGGGGGCACCGGGTGTTTGGGGTTGGATTTTGGGGTGGGGGGGGGGGACCAGACCCCGCTGACAGCCTCGGTCCCGCAGTGCCTGCCCCGGGAGCCCTGCGCCGTGCGGATGGGGGCGCGCTTCGGGACGCGCTGCAGCTGCCCCCCCGGCACCGCCTGCAACCTCCACGTCCTCGAGTGCTCCTGAGGGGCCGGGGGGAGCAGCGGGGGCCACGGGGACGGTGCCACCGCCTGGATGCTGCCGGCCCCTGCCTCGTCGGGGGGGGGATGAACTCCTCTCCCCCTCCCCAGCTCCCCCTGGTGGGTGCTGCTGGGGGGCCCTGGGGTGCATTAAAGGTCTTGGATCTCGGCTGCTGCCTGATCTCTTTGGGGGGGGTCCTGCGGTGCCCCCTGGGGGTGCTGGGGAAGTTATTTGGGAACGGGGGGGGGGGGGTTTGCTGCCTGCCCGGCCCCATCCTGCTCAGTGCCCTGTGCTGCACAGCCTGCACTGCTCAGCAGCTGCTTGGTGCTGCAGCACACTGCACTGCACGGGCACTGCACTGCACGGCTGCTGCACTGCACTGCATGGACACTGCACTGCATGGGCACTGCACTGCACGGGCACTGCACTGCACGGCTGCTGCGTGCCCCCTGCACAGTGCAGCAGTGCACAGCGCATCCCTGCACGGTGCTGCACTGCATAACCACGGCACTGCACGGCTGCTGCGCTGCACTGCACAGTCACTGTACACCCGCCGCACAGCACAGCAGTGCTCAGTGCATCCCTGCACTGCATTGCACTGCACTGCTCGTCACTGTGCCCCGCAGCTGTGCACTGCACTGCACCCTGCACCGCCCTGCAGTCTGCCACTGCATTGCACCCACCCTGCACTGCACCCCCACACTGCATTACACTGCATTTCACCCACGCTGCACTGCACCCTCCTGGCCCTGCACCCCAATGCTGCATTGCATCCGCCCTGCACCCCAACACCGCATTGCACTGCATTACACCCTCATGGCCCTGCACCACGCTGCACCCCAACACTGCACTGCGTTGCACCCACCTGGCTCTGCACCCCCGCACTGCATTGCCCCCACCCTGCACTGTGCCCTCCTGCTCCTGCACCCCCACACTGCGTTGCACCCGCCCTGCACCCCAACGCTGCGTCACACTGCATTGCACCCTGGTGGCTCTGCACTTATGCACTGCATCGCACTGCATTGCACCCACCCTGCACCACGCCCTCCTGCTCCTGCACCCCCACACTGCGTTGCACCCGCCCTGCACCCTACCACTGTGTTTCACTGCATCACATCCTCCTGGCCCTGCACTTCTGCACTGCGTTGCACTGCATTGCACTGCACTGTGTCACATCGCACTGCATTGCACCCACCCTGCACCCCCTCCCTGCACCACGCCCTCCTGCTCCTGCACCCCCACACTGCGTTGCACCCACCCTGCACCCCCACGCTGCCCTGCACCCCGTGTTGCACTGCACGCACTGCACGCGCTGCATTCACTGCACGCACCGCACCCCACCCCGCCCACCCCTCCACCGCGCGGTCCCCACCACCCCGACCCCGCCCTGCCATCGCCCCTTTAACACCTCCCCCCTCCCTCTCCCCCGCCCCTCCCTCCCGGATCCCCTCCGCGCTCCCCCATTGGCCGGCGGTGACGTCAGCGGGCGGGACCAAGCCGCCGCCGGGGGGAGTGAGGGGGGGGGGGCGGGCGGGAGGCGGTGGCGGCGGCGGCGGCTGCGGGGGGCGCCCAAGATGGCGGCGGCGGCGGCGGCTCCGGGCCCCGCGTTGGGGCCGCGCCGCTTCTCGCTGCTGGCGATCGTGGGCGGCGGCTGCCACCGGCCCGGGCTGCTGGCGGCCGCCCTGCAGCAGCTGGAGCGAGGTGAGCCCCGGGGGGGGGGGGCAGCTCCCCGGTGCCGGTGCCGCGTGGTTGAGCCCCGGCCAGCTGGCGGCGGGGGGGGGGTCTCGGTGTCCGCCCGGTGCCCGGGGAGGGGGGGGGCTGCGGGGTCGGGACCCGGGATCTGCCCCCGGGATCTGCCCCCGGGATCTGCCCCATCTCCTGCCCCGGGGACCCGGGATCGGCCCCGGGATGTGCCCCAGGATCCCCAGGATCTGCCCCTTCTCCTGCCCCAGGATCCCCTCGATCTGCCCCCCGGGATCCCCGGGATCTGCCCCATCTCCTGCCCCAGGGTCCCCAGGGATCTGCCCCTGGACCCCCGGGATCTGCCCCCCAGGATCCCCAGGATCTGCCCCGGGATCTCCCTTATCTGCTGCCCCAGGGACCCCCGATCTGCCCCATCTCCTGCCCCTGGATCCCCGGGATCTGCCCCCGGGATCCTCTGGGATCTGTCCCTGGACCCCCAGGATTTGCCCTCCCAAGCCCCCAGGATCTGCCCCGGGATCTGCCTTATCTGATGCCCCAGGGGCACAGGATCTGCCCCATCTCCTGACCCGGGATCCCCAGGGATCTGCCCCTGGATCCCCAGGATCTGCCCTCCCGGCCCCCCAGGATCCTCAGGATCTGCTCCATCTCCTGCCCTGGATCCCCTCGATCCCTTCCCCCCAGATCCTCAGGATCTGCCCTTCGGATCCCCAGCAGCCGCCCCCCCAAATCCCCCGGGATTTGCCCCCCAGATCCCTGGGATCTGCCCCAGCTCCTGCCCCAGGGGTCTGTCCCCACAGATCTCCGGGATCTGCCCCAGCTCCTGCCCTGGATCCCCTGAATCTGCCCCCTCAAATCCCCCACAATTTGCCTGCCAGATCCCCTGGGATTTGCTTCCCAGATCCCCAGGATCTGCCCCATCTCCTGCTCCAGTCCTCTGGCATCTGCCCCCCCCAGACCCCCCAGGATCTGCCCCACCTCCTCCCCCAGGGATCTGCCCCCCCCGATCCCCAGGATCTGCCCCATCTCCAGCCCTGGGGACCTGGCATCTGCCCCCCCAGACCCCCCAGGATCTGCCCCACGTTCTCCCCCAGGGATCTGCCCCCCCAGATCCCTGGGATCTGCCCCCCCTTTTCCTCCCCCTCCCCCTTGAGGATCTGCCCCAGGCTTTGGGGTGCTGCAGCTGCCCCCACCCCCCCACCCCCCCATCCCCTCCCCTCCTCACCCCCTGGGACCAGGACCCCCCCTCGTGTCCCCCCGGGACCCGGCACCACGCGAGGCCGTGGCCAAACCCCTGCCCCCCCCCCCCCCCCCAAGCACCCCTGGGGAACCCCCCAAAAACGGCCCCGGCGGTGCCTTGTGCAACCCCGCCGGCCTTGCGCCATCACCCACCGGGGTGGGGGGGGGGGAGGAGGCCCCCAGGAACCCCCCCCCCCCCCCCGGCACCGGGTTCCTGGGTAAGGGGTCTTGCAGCCCCCTGCTATGGGAGCAGGGAGCACCCAGAGCGGCGGCACCGTTAATTAGCTTAATTAGTGCCTTTGAAGAGGTGCCGGGGAGGCGCTGCCGTAGCCCCGGGGGACGAGGTTTGGGCAGGCGGAGGCGGCGCTGAGCCACGGCACCGGGGGCCCCAAAACAAACGGGGACCCCCACCCCACACCGTCCCCATCCCCCGGGGTGTGCTCCTGGGGGCCGCACGGCAGCGGCGTCACCCCCCCCAAAAAAATTGGGGAGGGGGGGGAGAATTGGGGGGGGTGGGGCTGGGGGGGGAGCTGCTCTGCTCCGTGGTGTCCCCCCGCGCCGCGTCCCCGGGGTCAAGGTGAGGTGGGAAGGGGATGGGGGTGGGTTTGGGGGTTTGGGGGGGGGTGAAGAGCCCCCCCTGGGGCTGTGCTGTGCTGAGGTGTCCCCCCCCCCCCCCACACCCCCCCGGCAGGGATCCGCTCCTGGGACATCGACCTGGCCTCCTGCAACCTGGACGAGCAGCTGAAGCTCTTCGTCTCCCGCCACTCCGCCACCTTCTCCAGCATCGTCAAAGGTAAAAATTTTGGGGGGGGGGGGGGGGCAAACCCAGAGAGGGTGAAACCCCCCCCCCCCCCCCCCCCCCAGGCCGGGGCAGGCTCCGTTTGCGGGGTCCTGCCGAATTCGGGGGGGCTCCCTGCGAGCCCCGAGCTGCCTCCCTGAACCCTTTTTTGTGCTGAGACCGCGTCAGCCGCCGCCGCTTCGTGCCCCCGGGGCTCCAGCCCCGTGATTCCCACGTGGAGAAGCCTGGAAAGCCGCTTCCTTCGTGGCCACGACATCCCCTGACCCCCCCCCCGGGGCTGGGGGGGGGGCACCGGCGCTGGCTTCAAGGGCTGCGGTTTCTCAAGGGGCCCCCGGGCGGGCGCATCGCGTGCCCCCCGTGCTCTGATCGTCCCCAGCTGGGTTTTTTCCCCGCTCCTTGGGGCTGTGGGTGTCTGGGGGGGGGTGGGTGAAGCCCCCAGAGCACGAGGAACACCCGGTGATGGGGCCGGGGGGGCTGTCCCAGCCCGGCCACCCCCTTTTCCTCCCCTCCCCGCGGCAGGAAGGACGTGGGAAGCGCGATCCTCCCGCTGCCTGCCCCTCATCCGCAGGGGAAATGGGCAGGATCCGTCCCTGTCCCCGTGCTGGGCATTTTTCCGGCCGGCCCCTCCACCCCAATACGGCTTCAGGTTGTCCCCTGGGGGGTGTTACCACCTTGGGGGGGGGTCCTGCTGGGACCCTCGTGGTGCTGGGCCAGGTGGCAGCCCTCGTCCCCGCAGGTCAGCGGACCCTGCACCACCGCGGCGACGTGCTGGAGACCCTGGTGCTGCTCAACCCCTCCGACAAGTCCCTGTGCGACGAGGTGAGCTGGTGGGGGGAGGCTTTGGGATGCTCACGGAGTTGGCGGGGGGGGGTTTAAGGGCGTCCTGACGTCCCCCTCCCCGTCCTCAGCTGCGGAACCTCATCACGGACGTGTCGCAGCACAAGCTGCTGGTGTTCGCGGGGCCCTGCGTGGAGGAGACGGGCGAACTGATGCTGCAGACGGGCTGCTTCTCCCTGCGGGACTTCATCCAGATCTTCACCGACAAGGAGGTGGGGGCCGGGGCTGGGCCGTTTTGGGGGGGGTGGGCAGCGCGTTCCCGGTGTCCCAGGGGGGAGCCGGGCACGGGGACGGGGTGAGGGGGAGCTGGCTGAGTGTCGGTGCCGCAGGGACATCCCTCTGTCTGCTGCTGGGGGGGGGGGATTGGCTGTATCCTGACCCCCAGCACCGATTGGGGGTGTAAATCAGGGATCAGCATCCTGTGGGCATCGTGTTTGTAGATATTCGTGAGCCCTGGGAAGTGGGACAGGGCTGTGGGGTCCCCCAGACAGCCAGCAGTGAGCACGGGGAGTGGGACAGGGGCATGGGGTCCCCAAAACAGCCAGGAGTGAGCTGGCTGGTCCCCAGATCTGGTCCCCAGACCTGGACAGGGCTCTGGGATCCCCAAAACAGCCAGCGGTGAGCTCTGGGACTAGGACAAGGCTATGGGGTCCCCAAAAGCCCCGGGGAAGGGGTGCCCTGTGCTTGCAGAGGGAGGGGGCAGCCCAATTTTAAGGGACCCCGGGTGCCCCGTGCTGGGCAGCACGAGCAGGGTCCCTCCTGAAGCTCCGCCTGTCCCCGTCCCCTCGCAGGTCGGGGAGATCCTGAGCTCCGCGGACCCCTCGGCCAAGGCCCGGCTGACCATCAGCTGCCCCGACTTCGGGGAGTGGAAGGACTTGGGCTTGGACCACCACAACCTCCAGGACTTCATCGAGCTGCGCTACAACCCGGGCTGCGTCCTGCCCGAGATGGAGGGGCTGGAGGAGTTCATGGAGTACCTCTCGGAGTCGCTGGAGCCCCAGTCCCCCTTCGACCTCCTGGAGCCCCCCACCATGGTGGGTTTCCTCAAGCTCTCCAAGCCCTGCTGCTATATCTTCCCGGGCGGGAGAGGGGACTCGGCTTTCTTCGCCGTCAACGGTTTCAACGTCTTGGTCAACGGGGGCTCCAACCCCAAATCGTCCTTCTGGAAGCTGGTCCGCCACCTGGACCGCATCGACTCCATCCTGGTGACCCACGCGGGCACCGACAGCCTGCCCGGCGTCAACAGCCTGCTGCAGAGGAAGCTGGCCGAGCTGGAGGAGGACCCGTCCTCGCAGGGCTCGCAGGGCAACGGCGACTGGGCCAAGAACCTCATCTCCCCCGAGCTGGGCGTCGTCTTCCTCAACGCCTCCGAGAAGCTGAAGGCCATCGAGGGCAACTCGCGGGTGCTGAAGAGCTGCGACGAGGCCGCCCTGACGCTGCACTACCTGGAGAAGTTGGGCATCCGCCCCAACCCCCTGGCCCGCGACGGCGGCCCCCGCGTGGAGCCCACCGTCCTCTTCCAGAAGATGGGAGTGGGCCGGCTGGACATGTACGTCCTCAACCCCGTGAAGGGCACCAAGGAGCTGGAGTTCCTCCTGCAGCAGTGGTCGGGCGACGGCTACCCCAAGGAGCAGGAGCTGCCCCTGCAGTGCCTCACCTCCGTCTGCGCCCTGCTCGTCTGGCACCCCGTCAGCCCCTCCGAGAAGATCATCCGCGTCCTCTTCCCCGGCTGCACGCCCCAGGCCCGTATCCTGGAGGGGCTGGAGAAGGTGAAGCACCTGGAGTTCCTCAAGCACCCCGTGGTCACCAAGAACGACCTGAAGGCGCCCTCGGCGCCCCAGCAGCCCGACAAGCAGCTGAAGCAGAGGAGGGCGGAGAGCAAGGAGAGCCTCAAGTCGGCCTCCAAGCTCAGCCTGGTGGACGCCGGGGCGCCCCGCGCCCAAGGAGAAGGCCCCGAAGGTGGAGAGGAAGGAGGTGAAGGCGGGGAGCAAGGAGAAGCCGAAAGCTCCGGGGGAGGTGACGAGAGCGGGGTCGGAGGAGGAGAAAGCCAAGGACGCCCGAGCCAAGCCGGACTCCTCGACGGAGAAGCTGAAAGCCGATGCCAAGCCCAAGCTGAGCAAGGAGAAAGCGGCGCCCAAGAAGGAGCCGGCGCCCAAGAAGGAGGAGAAGAAGCCGCTGAAGAAGGAGGAGGGAGCCGAGGCCAAGAAGGAGGTGAAGGCGGTGAAGAAGGAGGTGAAGGCCGACACGCTGCGGAAGGACGGGAAGGAGAGCAAGGCCGAGCCCAAGGCTGCCGCCAAGCCCCCGGCCCGCAAAGCGCCGGTGCCGGAGGCCCGCAAACCCCTGGCCAAGGCCGGCAGCCTCAAGAAATCCACGCTCAAGAAGGAGCCGGAGAAGCCCAAGGGCAAAGCCGCCAAGGAGCCGGGGGCCAAGAAGGAGCCGGGGGCGTCGGAGGGCTCCAAGTCCTCCTCGCCCGAGGACATGCGGCCGGCGGGCGCCTCGCCGGGGGCCGAGGGGAGGAGGAGGAAGGAGGAGTCGCCGGACGAAGGCATCACCACGGCCGAGAGCGAGCTGGAGCCCTCGCCGCTGGAGAACGGGGGGGCCGGCGGGGGGCCGGGTTTGGGCTGCCTGGAGAACGGCGTGGAGGACCCCGAGAGCCCCCAGCGCTTGCGCTACCCCGAGGGCAGCCTCTTTAGTGCCGTCGGCCCCCCCTCGCCCTTGGCCAAGACCCCCAAGAGCGAGCGCAGCGTCAACTTCGACCTGACGCCCACCGGGCTGCTCAACCACGGCCCCGAGGGCGCCGAGGATCCCTGCGGCAGCTCCGAGGAGAAAACCCTGGAGATGATGTCCCCGGCCAGCTCGGGGCCGGCCAGCGCCGGGCACACTCCCTTCCACCAGTCGCCGGTGGAGGAAGCCGGGGAGGGTCCGGGTGCCCCCAAGCAGCCCAACACCCCCTGGGCGCCGGGCGGGGGCCGAGCCTCGCACGACAGCTCGGGGTCGTCGCAGGAGAAGCAGGCGGGCTGCCTGTCCCTCAGCCCCTTCAAGGACGACGTCCCCGACGTCTCGCCCACCATCACCACCCCCTCGCTGCCGGCCGAGGTGGGCTCCCCGCACTCCACCGAGGTGGACGAGTCGCTCTCGGTTTCCTTCGAGCAGGTCCTGCCCCCCGTCAGCGAATCCCCCCAGGAGGGGGGATTGCCCGGCGGCGGCACTCCGGAGCCCGAGCCCGCGGCCACCAAGGGGGGGCTGTCCTTGCCCCTGCGGCCCTGCCACCACCAGCAGCACCCGCCGCGGCACGGCCGCCGCTCCGACTCGCCCCACGACGTCGACCTGTGCCTGGTGTCGCCCTGCGAGTTCGAGCACCCCAAATCCAGCCCCCGGGACTTGTCGGACAGCGACCCCTCGCAGGAGCTGGCGCAGCCCCCGACGCGTCGCCGCGGCCGGGCCCCCCCTCCGGCGGGCGAGACGCCCCCCACCTCCGTCAGCGAGTCGCTGCCCACCCTCTCCGACTCCGACGTCCCCCCGGCCACCGAGGACTGCCCCTCCATCCTGGCCGACGGGCTGGAGTCGGACGAGGACTCGGAGCAGCCCCCCCGCGGCCCCCCCAGGCCCCGCGACCCTCTGCCGGCCCCCATGAAGGACCCCTGCCCCATCCCCGCCCAGCCCGGCATCTGCATGGTGGACCCCGAGGCGCTGCCCAAGAAGGAGCCCCCCGGCAAGGCCAAGCGCGTCCTGTCCCGCGTGGGCTCGGCGCCCGCCGGCCCCAAAACCGAGACCCCCAAGCCCACCGGCCCCACCCCCAAGGGCAGGGCCCCCCCCGCCAGCTCGGGCCGCGACGCCGGGGACAAAACCAGGCTGCCCCCCGGGGACAAGAAGGGCCCCCCCGGCGGCACCGCGATGCCACGGGGCGCTGGAGCCAAGCCGCTGGCAGGAGCCGGCCGCGCGTCCCCGGCAGGTACGGGGCTGGGAGGGGGGCACGGGGACACCGGGGGTGGGGGGGGGGGGGGCGAAATTTTAGGGATGGGGGTGTCTGGGGGCTGCCCCTCGAGCTGTTTCTTTGTATCCCCGCAGGCTCGCGTGCTGTGCCCCCCCCGGGCCCCCCCGTCTACGTGGACCTGGCGTACCTGCCCGGCTCGTGGAGCGCCCGCACGGTGGACGAGGAGTTTTTCCGGCGCGTGCGCTCCCTCTGCTACGTGGTGAGCGGCGACGACCACCTGAAGGAGGGCGTCCTGCGGCCCATCCTGGACGCCCTGCTGGCCGGCAAGCACCAGTGGGGCACCGACACCCAGGTGAGCCCCCCGGGGTCCTCACGGTGCCCCCAGCCCTGCGTGGTGGTACCCGTCCCCTCCTGGCTCGTTTGTCCCATTCGCCGTGATGGCACGGTGCTGGGGGGCCCTGTTGCGGTGCTGGGGGGCCCTACTGTGATGCTGGGGGTCCTGCCGTGGTCCTGGGGGGTCCCGGCATGGTCTTGGGGGGTCCTGGCACAGTGCTGGGGGTCCTGGGGTGGTGCTGAGGGGCTCCATCGTGGTCCTGGGGGGTCCTGGCACGGTGCTGGGGGTCTTGGCGTGGTGCTAGGGGGGTTCCCATCGTGGTGCTGGGGGTCCTGGTGAGATGCTGGGGGTCCTGGAACACTGACAGGGGGTCCCATAGTGGTTCTGGGGGGTCTTGGCACGGTGCTGGGGGGTCCTGGTGCAGTGCTGGGGGTCCCATTGTGGTCCTGAGAGTCCTGGTGCGGTCCTGGGGGGTCCTTTCGTGGTGCTGGGGGTCTTGGCATGGTCCTGGGGGGTCCTTTCATGGTCCTGGGGGTCTTGGCACGGTCCTGGTGCAGTGCTGGGGGTCCCATCTTGGTCCTGGGGGTCCTGGTGAGGTGCTGGGGGGTCCCGGAACACTGACAGGGGGTCCCATAGTGGTCCTGGGGCATCCTGCCGTGATCCTGGGAGGTCTTGGCACAGTGCTGGGCGGGTCCCATCGTGGTCCTGGGGGTCCTGGTGAGGTGCTGGGGGTCCTGGAACACTGCCTGGGGGTCCCATTGTGGTCCTGGGGGGTCCCATTGTGGTCCTGGGGGGTCTTGGCACAGTGCTGGGGGGTTCCTGGTGCAGTGCTGGGGGTCCCATTGTGGTCCTGAGAGTCCTGGTGCGGTCCTGGGGGGTCCTTTCGTGGTGCTGGGGGTCTTGGCACGGTCCTGGTGCAGTGCTGGGGGGTCCCATTGTGGTGCTGGGGGTCCTGGTGAGGTGCTGGGGGGTCCCGGAACACTGCCTGGGGGTCCCATTGTGGTCCTGGGGGGTCCTAGCGAGGTGCCGGGGGGTTCTGCCATGGTCCTGGGGCATCTTGGCACGGTGCTGGGGGTCCCATCGTGGTGCTTGGGGTCCCACTGTGGTCCTGGGGGGTCTTGGCATGGTCCTGTGGGATCCCAGCCTGGTGCTGGGGGTCTTGGCACGGTGCTGGGGGGTCCCGGCCTGGTACTGGGGGGGGTCCCATCGTGGTCCTGGGGGGTCCTGCCGTGGTCCTGGGGGTCTTGGCACGGTCCTGGTGCAGTGCTGGGGGTCCCATCATGGTGCTGGGGGTCCTGGCCTGGTGCTGGGGGTCCTGGCACGGTGCTGGGGGGTCCCAGCCTGGTCCTGGGGGGGGTCCCATCGTGGTGCTGGGGGGGGGGGTGTCCCCGCAGGTGACGCTGATCCCCACCTTCGACTCGCTGGTGATGCACGAGTGGTACCAGGAGACCCACGAGCGGCAGCAGGAGCTGGGCATCACCGTGCTGGGCAGCAACAGCACCGTGGCCATGCAGGACGAGACCTTCCCCGCCTGCAAGGTGGAGTTCTGAGCGCACGGGGGGGGGGCCGGGGGGGGGCCTTCATCACCCCCCCCCCCCCCCCCCCTCCTCCTCCTCCTCCTCTTCCTCCTCTTCCTCCTCCTCTTCCTCCTCTCCCCTCGCACCCAGCAGCCCCCAGCCGCTGTGGTTCGGAGGGGGGGGGGGGGGGGGGTGAAGCTGCTGGAGGAAGGGGGGGGGGGGGGGGGAAATTTGTGATTTGTGCCCCCCCCCCCAGCCTGGCAGGGGTCCCGGGGGGGCCCCCCCGTGCCGCACCCTCACGCACGCCTCGCTCTGCACCCACCACGGCCCCGAGGGACCAGTTTTGGAGGGGGGGGTGACACTGCCAGCCATGGGGGGGGGGGGGGGGGGGGGTGATGCTGCCCCCCCCCCCAGCGGGCACCGAGGTTGAACAGGGTACATTTGTTGGTGTTTGTGTCCCCCTCCCCCTAAAAAAGCCACTACTGCCCCCCTCCCCCTGGGTAATTTGCCCCCCCCCCCCCGGGTACCCAGCCCTTGTGGGGGGGGGGGGGGTGGAGCTGAGCCCCTTCCTGGGGGCACCACGGCCCCCCCACGCACGCACGGCCCCCCCCAAAACAAAAAAATCCGGCAAAGGGCGAAGTGTGTGTCCCCCCCCCCCCCATCAACACCTCGTGCCCCCCCCCGGAAGGCTTTGAAGGAACCAAACGTCACGTGCAATTTTTAAGGGGTTTTGGGGTTTTATTTTGGGGTGGGGGGGGGGAAAAAAAAAAAAAAAAAAAAAGGGGGGGGGTCCGGGTTTGTCCTCCCCCCCTCCCGAGTCCCGCCGCACCCCCCCCACCGGGGCAAACACTACTGGGTTGTAGGAGGCTCCTCGATGGCTCTTTTTTGTAACGAGTTTTTAAGGAAAAAAAAAACAAGAAAAGAAAAAAAACTGCGAGAAAGGAAAAAAATAAAAAATAAAGGAGAGAAAAAAATAAAAAGAGGAAAAAAAAAGAAATCAAAAAAAAAAAAGAAAACCTTAAAAAAAAAAAAAAACCTTAAAAAAAAAAAGAAAACCTTAAAAAAAAAAAGAAAACCTAAAAAAAAGAAGGAAAAATCCCCCCCAGCCCCCCCCCGGGGGGATTTATCCAGGTTGCCCCCCCCCCCCGTTTTTTTTTTTTTCCTTGGGATCTGTGTGTGGGGTGGGGGGGGGGGGCCCTTGGGTGCTTTTTGGGTGGTTTTGGGGCCGGGGGGGTCCCGCGCCCCCGGCCTGTTTTCGGTGGATTTGTTGGAAGCATTAAAGAGGCTGCGCCCCCCCCTGCTGCGCCTCGTCTGGGGGGGGGATTTGGGGTGGGGGGGTATGGGGTTGGGGGGGGTATGGGGGTGTAGGGGGGGTGGGAGGGGGGCTGCAAGGTTTGGGGGGGGCTGTGGGGTTGGGGGGCTGTGGGTTTGGGGGGGGTTCAGGTGGGGTGGGGGCTGCAGGTTTTCGGGGGGGGGGTTGGGTGGGATGGGGGTGGCAGGTTTTCGGGGGGGGGCTATGGGATGGGGTGGGGCTGTGGGGTGGGAGGGGGGCCACAAAATAGGGGGGGGGCTGCGGATTGGGGGGGCTGCAGGTTTTGGGGGGGGCTATGGGATGGGGTGGGGGCTGCAAAATGGGATGGGGGTTGCAGAGTGGGGGGGCTGTGAGGTGGGAGGGGGCTGGGGGGGCTGCAGGAGGGGGTGGGGGCTGTGAGGTGGGAGGGGGGCTGCAGGTTTGGGGGGGGCTCTAGGATGGGGTGGGGGCTGTGGGGTGGGAGGGGGGGGCCACAAAATAGGGTGGGGCTGCAGGTTTTGCGGGGGGGGGGCTATGGGATGGGCTGGGGGCTGTGGGGGGGGCTGGGGGCTACGAAACGGGATGGGAATTGCGGGGGGGGGGGGGGCTGCGGGGGCCGCGGCGCGGGGGTGGCTTCGGGGGGGGGGGGCGGTGTGGGGGGGGGGGCAGGGCTGGATGCGGCGTTGCCATGGAAACCGCGCCCGGCACCGCCGCCCCCCGGCCCGCGGGGGGGGGGCCTCAAGATGGGGGGGGGGGAGGATGATGGGGGGGGGGGCGGGGACGCCCCCGCAGGGGTGAATGGAGTGGGGGGGGGGCTGGGCTGGGGGGGGGGGGGGGCTCGGTGCTTTGGGGGGGGTTCCCGGTGCCTGGGGGGGGCTTTGGTGCCTGGGGGCGATGCTGCCCCCCCCAAACCCTCCCCATTCTTACCCCCCCCCCCCCCAAAATTTGACACCCCCCCCCCCCGTGTCGTCGTCCCCCCCCCCCGCAGCTGTGCCCGGTGTCAGCCGGTGCCGGGCGTGAGCTCAGCGGGGAGGGAGGCACCGGGTGGCACCGGGGGGGGGGGGGGGGGACATGGTCGGGGGGAAGGGGCACCGGGGGGGGGTGGTCCCGGGGGGGGGGGGCACCCAGAGGGGTCGGTGCATGGGGGGGGGGCCCCGGTGGGAGCGGAGCACGGAGGGGCTGGGGGCGATGGGAAACGGGTGGGGGGGGGAAATTGGGGGGGGGGGATTGGGGAAATGGGGGGGGGGTACGGGGAAAATTGGGGGGGTGGCGGCGGCGCTGGGGCTCCCGGTACCGTTTGGGGGGGGGGGTCCCAGCCCCCGCCCCGCCGCGCCCCCCCTCCCCCGCGCCGCGTCCCCTTTAAATATGCAAATGTGGCCCCGCCCCCCTCGCGGAGCCGCGGAGGGTTCGGCCAATGAGAAGCGGCGGCCGCCGGCTGCGGTAACCGCTGCCGGGCGCGGCAGCCAATGGGAACGCGGCGCGGCGGGAGGGGGCGTGGCCTCAGCCCCCCCCCTCACCCCCCCCCCCCCCCCCCACTGGCGTGGCCTCAGCCCCCCCCTCACCCCCCCCCCCCCCCACTTTCGGCGCGGTCCCGGCCCCGGCGCGGAGCGGCCCCGGAGCGGGGCGGGGGCGGCGGCGGCCCCCCCGCAGGTGAGTGCCCCCCCCCCCCCCCAGATTATCGCGACCCCCCCTCACTATCGCGACCCCCCCTCGTCATCGCGACCCCCCCCTCGTTATCGCGACACCCCCCTCATTATCACCACCCCCCCGTCATCGCCACCCCCTCCCCATTTATCGCTGCCCCCCCCCTTTTTATCGCAGCCCCCCCCCACCGTGGGTGCCCCCCCCCATTTACGCCCCCTCCCCCATTTACGCCCCCCCTCAATTTTCGCAGCCCCCCCCCGCAGGTGCCGCCTTTTATTCTTATTCCCTTTAATTATAATTAATTAAATTAATTTTTTCCCGGGGGGGGGGGCGCATCCCTTTGTACCCCCCCCCCCGCGCCCCCCCCGCCCATTCCCCCCCTCTTTCCCCCCTCCCATCACTGGACCCCCCCCTCCCCCCCCCCAGGTCCCTGCTGCTGCGCCCCCCCCCCCCAAAAAAAATTAAAAAAAATCCCCCCCCCTTTGCGCCCCCCCCCCCCCTCGTGGCACAGGTCCCGGGGGGGGGCCCCAGCGCCGTGCCCCCCCCGCGCCCCCCCCGCCTGGTTTCCTGTTTGTGCTCTGAGCCTGGGGCAGCCCCGAGCCGGGGGGGGGGGGGGGGGACCGAGGTGCTGCCCCCCCCACACACACCCCGAGACCCCCCCCACGGGGTCCTTCCCACCTGGGGGGGGGGCACCTTTTTTTTTTGGGGGGGGGGGCTGTGTTTTTTTTGGGGGGTGGCTGCGTTTTGGGGGGGGGCTGTGTTTTTTTGGGGGTGGCTGCGTTTTTTTGGGGGGGTGGCTGTATTTTTTTGGGGGGGGGTTGGGGGGGTCTGTATTTTTAGGGGGGGGTCATTTTTTCGTGTGGGGGGGTCTGTTTTTTGTTTTTTTTTTCCGGGGGGGGGGTCAAGGCGGCGGGGGGGGGCCACGCGGCAGCCGCTGCTCATTTATTATTGAGCTGCGGATCTGGTGTCGGGCCCAGCACTGCCCCCCCCCCCCAGCGGGGTTCCCATGGCCACAGCACCCATGGGAACAAATTAAGGGGGGGGGGGGGCACCCTTGGGACCCCCCCCCCCCAATGATCCCCTCTGTGTCCCCAGGGTGCTGGGTGCCGCGCCGCTGCCCCCCCCTCGCCTCCAAGATGTCCTACTTCGCCGAGCACTTCTGGGTAAGCCCTGACCCCCCCCCCCCGATTATTTCTGCCCCCCCCTGCTTATTTCTGCCCCCCCCCGCTTATTTCTGCCCCCCCCCACCCATGGGTGCCCCCCCCGCACCATGGGTGCCCCCCACCCATGGGGATCCCCGGCCCCAGAGGAGGAAGCTGCCGGCGCCGCGCTGCTTCCTGGTCCCCCCCCCACCCCCCCTCGCTGCCACCGTGCCTCAATTTCCCCGCGGGGGGGTCACCCACCGTGCTGGGGGGGGGCACTTCCCACCCCCCCTCCCCACAGTGCTAATTTTGGGGGGGGGGCGCACCCCAAATCCCCCCCAGCGCTCGCCCACCCTTTTTGTGCCCCCGCGGCACGGCTCCTTGGGCACCCCCCCTCCCCCCTCAAACTGGGGGTGCTGCTTTTTTTTTTTTGCTTTTTTTTTTTGGGGGGGGGTGCATATTTTTTTTTTTTGGGGGGGGGGGGGCATTTTAATTTTTATTTGGCCCCCCCCCAGGGCGAAAAGAACCACGGCTTCGACGTGCTCTACCACAACATGAAGCACGCGCAGATTGCCACCAAGGAGCTGGCCGACTTCGTGCGCGAGAGGTGCTGGGGCAGGGGGGGGGCACACACACCCCTAGGACCCCAACAAAAAGTGCTTGGGGGGGGGGGGTCCCAAGGTGCCCCCCCCTCAAAAAAAAAAATTAATAACCCCCCCCCCAGGGCTGCCATCGAGGAGAACTACGCCAAGGCCATGGTGAAGCTGTCGAAGATGGCCACCAACGGCACGCAGCTGGGGTGAGCGCGGGCACCGGGTGGAGAGGGGATGGGGGGGAGGGCTTTTTTTTTTGGGGTGGGGGGGCCCTGTTGAGCCTTTTTTTTTTTGCCCCCCCCCCCCAGGACCTTCGCGCCGCTCTGGGAGGTGTTCCGCATCTCCTCGGACAAGCTGGCCCTGTGCCACCTGGAGCTGATGAAGAAGCTCCACGACCTCATCAAGGAGATCGCGCGCTACGGCGAGGAGCAGGGCCGGGTGCACAAGAAGGTGCCTCCCCCCCCATATAACACCCCCCCCCTCCATATAAACACCCCCCCCTCCATAAAACACCCCTCCCATGAAACCCCAGGGGTTATTTTATTTTATTTTATCTCTTGTCCCCCCCCCCCCAAGTCGAAGGAGGAGGCGGCGGGCACGCTGGAGGCCGTGCAGCTCCTGCACGGGGTGGCCCAGCTGCTGCCCAAATCCAAGGAGAGCTACCACAGCAAGTGCCAGGAGTACGAGCGGCTGCGCAAGGAGGGCACCAGCCAGAAGGAGCTGGACAAGGTGACGCCGCCCCCTCACCCCCCAAAAAAAAAAAAAAAATTAAAAAATTCGTCTCCTGTGCCCCCCCACCACCACCTTGCTGACGCCCCCCCCCCGCCTCGCCCCGCAGGCGGAGCTGAAGTCGAGGAAGGCGGGCGAGGCGCTGCGGCGCGCCGTGGACAAGTACAACGCCGCCCGCGCCGACTTCGAGCAGAGGATGCTGGATTCGGCCATGGTGTGGACCCCCCCCCCCCCCCCCCGGGGAGGTCCTGTCCTCGGGGGACGTGTCCTTGGGGACGTGCCCCCCACCCCGGGGTCACCCAGCCTCGGGACGCGCCGGTCCCCAGCCATGCGCCCAAGCGGCCGGGCGCGCATCCATCGGGGTGGTGGCGCTTGGGGAGGTGGCACCTCGGTTGAGGGCCCCTGTTTGGGGACACGCCAGCCCCTTGGGGACTTTCTAACCCCCCCCCCCCCAGGGACATGCCGGTCCTTGGGGACATCATTGCCCCCTTCTCCTCCCCGCAGCGCTTCCAGGAGGTGGAGGAAGCCCACCTGCGCCACATGAAGGGCCTCATCGGCTCCTACTCGCACTCGGTGGAGGACACCCACGTCCAGATCGGGCAGGTGAGGCCACCAGCCCTGTGTGGTGTTCCCCCCCCACCCCATTGTCACCCGATGCCCCCCCCCCACCCCGTGCCACCGCCGCTCCTCCCAGGTGCATGAGGAGTTCAAGCAGAACGTGGAGAACATCGGCACCGAGATGCTGCTGCGGAGGTTCGCCGAGAGCAAGGGCACGGGGCGAGAGCGACCAGGTGAGCTCGTGACAGCGGCCTGGGGGGGTCCCCACCTCCTACGAGGGTGCTGAGCCCCCCCCACCTCCTACGAGGGTGCTGAGCCCCCCCCCTCGCTCACGGCCCCCCCCCCTTTTGCTCGCAGGCGTGCTGGATTTCGACGAGTACCGGCTGGCTCCAGCGCAGGAAGGCAAGTACGTCTGCCCCCTGCTCAGCCCCACGCCGGGGGGGTGGTTGGGGGGGGTGAGGGGAGGGGTCCCCGGGGGGGGCTGCTCACTGCTCTGTGCCCCCCAGGGCCCAAAAGGAGCCGCAGCAAAGCCTTCCGCATCCCTGGGCTGAGCCGCAAGGAGAGGGAGCGTGATGCTGGGTGAGACATCCCCGTCCCGTCCCATCCCTTGTATCGCGTCCCATCATACCCCGTCCCCTGCGTCCCGTCCTGTCCTCTCCTCTTCATCCCATCCCATTCCTTGTATCGCATCCCATCCCCTTCATCCCATCCTATATCATCCCATCCTGTCCCATCCCATATCCCATCTTGTCCATCCCCTCCATCCCAATCCCCTGTATCCCATCCCATCCCGTCCTCTCCATCCCATCCCATCTCACCCCTTCCATCCCATCCCATTCCCTATATCTCGTCCCATCCCATCCCCTGTACCTGATATCATCCCCTCCGTCCCGTCCCCTGCATCCCATCCCATATAATCCCATCCCATCCCTGTATCCATATAATCCCATGCCATCCCATCCTCTCCATCCTGTCCCATTCCACCTCCTGTTTCCCATATAATCCCATCCCATATAATCCCATCCCATCCCATATAATCCCATCCCACCCCCCCATCCCCCCTTTGGGGTCTAACTCTGCCACCATCTCCCCAGGGAGTCCCCAGACGCCGATGCGGTGAGTGGCCCGAGGAGCAGCACCCGCTCCTTCCCCGACCCGTGCCATACTGGGAGGACTGGGAGGACTGGGAAGCGACCCCCCCCGAACTCCCCCATACCCCACAGGCCTGCCCGGAGGTGGACGAGGACGGATTCAGCGTGCGCCCGGACCTGCCCCACGATATCCTTGTGCCGTGCGCTGCGGGGTTTTGGGGTGGGATTTGGGATTTTGGGGTGCCCGAGCTGGGGGTGTTGCCTTGACTGGGGGGGGGCTCAGGCGAGGCGGAGAACCACGGCTGCTCCTCCAGCGACTCGGACTACGACGAGGACGAACCCCGCAAGTTTTACGTCCACATCAAACCCGTGCAGCCCCGGGGGGCCGGCGGCAGCGCCGAGGAGGCCACCGTGGAGCAGCTCAAGGCCACCGTGGGCAACCTCATCCTGCCCCCCGGCGTCGGGGTGAGGCTCGTGGGGGGGGGGGGACACGGTGGAGGGGAAGGGGGCTATAGCAGGATTAACCCCCCCCCCCCGTGTCTTGCAGGGCACCGTCAGGCGGCAGTCATCCCGTAAGTGCCCCCCCCCCCCGGGGCTGCGGGGTCCGGCTGGGCTCCGTGTCCCCCGTCCCCGTGTCCCCTAACGCTGCCCGTCCCCGTCCCCAGGGCACGTGGCGGCCCCGAGCTCTGCTGCCGACCCCGAGGGGACGCTGGTGGCAGGTGAGGCCGTGCCGGGGGGGTTGGGGGGGGGGTGCACGGAGGGGGGGGGGTAGCTCCGGGTCCCCAAATGCGCCCCCTCTCCATGCAGGTGACGGCACAGGGAGGGGGCGCCCGGCGGCGCAGACGACCAGGTATGGGGTTGGGGAGGCACTGGGGGGGAGGCTGGGGGTCCCTGAGCCCCCCCCACCAGGTCCTGAGCCCCCCCTCCAGGCCCTGAGCCCCCCCCCCTTGTGCCCCCCCCCAGCAAAGCCCTGCCGGACACGGTGCCCCCCGCCGCGCTCTTCGGGCCCCCCCTGGAGTCAGCCTTCGAGGCGGAGGATTTCCCGGGTGAGGTTTTGGGGTGTGGGGGGGCCAGGAGGACCCCAAAAGTGTGGGATCTGTGTGTGTGTGTTGTGTGTTGTGTCCCCCCCCCCCCTCCACAGCGCCCTGACACGGGGGTCTTCCCGCAGCCCCCCGCGCCTACGTCCTGACTTCCTCCTCGTCGCCCTTCTCCTCTTCCTCCCCGGAGAACGTGGAGGACTCGGGCTTGGACTCCCCCTCGCACCCCGCTCCCGTCCCCTCCCCGGACTCGAGGCCGTGGACTCCCCAAAGCCCCCAGCCCAAGCGGGGGGCGCAGCCGGACCCCCCCGCCCTGCCGCGACCCCGCAGCCCCGGGGGGCGCCTGCCCGAGCTGCCCGGCTTCGCCGTCTTCAGCGGCCCCGGGGCCGAGGGGCTCTGGGGGGAGGACGGCGGGGGGGGCACAGCGCCCCGGGGACGGCCCCGCGGCACGGCCCCCCCCCAGCCCCCTTCTCCCGACCCTTTCGGGGAGCCCCCGCCCTGGCTGCGACCTCGCAGCCCCCCCGGGGATCGGCCCCCCCAGCCCCGACCTTCCTCCAACTCGGCCTCCTCCTCCTCCTCCTCCCCGGCCCCCCCCAGCGGGGGGGAGTCCTCCAGCCCCTCCCCGTGGAGCTGCCAGGGGTCGGGGACGGGGGGGCCCGAGGGGGACACGCCGGGGGCCCCCCCGCTGCAGCCTGAGCCAGGTGAGTGAGGGGCTCCAAGGGAGCTTCACCCTTAGCTCTGCGCCCCCCCCCCCAAAAATTATCCTGATCTCTGCCCCCCCCAAATCGCCCATAACTCCATCCCCAAATCATCCTTAGCTCTGTCCCCAAATTATCCTGATCTCTGCCCCCCCCAATCACCCTTAGCTCTGCACCCCCCCCAAAATTATCCTGATCATTGCCCCCCTAAATCACCCTTAACTCCATCCCCAAATCATCCTTAGCTCCGTCCCCAAATCACCCTTAATTCCGTCCCCAAATTATCCTGATCTCTGCCCCCCCCCAAATTATCCTGATCTCTACCCCCCCCCCAAAAAATATCCTGATCTCTGCCCCCCCAAATCGCCCTTAACTCCGTCCCCAAATCACCCTTAGCTCCATCCCCAAATTATCCTGATCTCTGCCCCCCCAAATTATCCCAATCTCTGCCCCCCCCCCAATCACCCTTAGCTCTGCCCCCCCCAACTCATCCCCGAGGGCTGGGGCTGAGCCCTCCCAACCTCCCTTCACTGCTGCTCCCCCCATGACCCCCCCCCATGGCTGCCTTTGCCCCTCTCGGCCCCCCCCCCCTCACCCCCTTTGTGCCCCCCAGACCCCCGCCCCGCCGCCGCCGCCCCCCGCGAGGTGCCGCTGGTGGCCCCCCCCCGGCGTTCCCGGACGAAGCGGCCGGCGGCCGGCCCGGCTGCGGGCAGCAACACCGACCTGGTGCGTGGGGAACGGGGGGGGGGGGGGGGTAAAAAGCGGGGTTCGGGGTGGGGGGGGGCCAGGACCTCCCTGACCCTCCCCCCGGCCCCCCCCTGACACCCCCTGTGCCCGCAGTCGCGCTCGCTCAGCCCCTCGCCCTCGTGGAGCTGCGGCCCCTCGCACTCGGCGCCCGCCAGCCTGGGCGAGCGCGGCTTCTTCGCCGTCTGCCAGCCGGCGCTCGGTGGGTCTGGGGCGGGGGGGGGGGTCCCTATTGAAAAGGGAAAGGGGAAGGGGACCCCCCCCCCACTGGGTGCTGATGGGGTCTGCCCACCCCCAGGGATATCGCGGGGCCCCAGCCCCGTGGTGCTGGGCTCGCAGGACGCGCTCCCCGTGGCCACCGCCTTCACCGAGTACGTGCACGCCTACTTCAAGGGGCGCGATGCCGACAGGTACGGGGGCACCAGGATGGGACCCCCCCCTCCGTATCTCACCCCCTTCCTCCCTATTTTTTCCCTGGGGTTAGCGCCCCCCCCTCCTGTGCCGCTGGGGCCAACCTCTGCTCCCCTCCTGCCCCCCCCCCGGCAGCTGCCTGGTGAAGGTGACGGGCGAGCTCACCATGTCCTTCCCCGCCGGCATCGTCCGCGTCTTCAGCGGGGGCATGGCCCCCCCCGTGCTCAGCTTCCGCCTGCTCAACACCGGCGCCATCGAGCAGTTCCTGCCCAACGCCGAGCTGCTCTACAGGTGCGGGGACGCGGTGGCACCGTGGCACGGGATGGGGATGCACACGGCGGGGAGAGCGGGCGCACGGGGTGCGGTGCTGGGGAGGTGGTGCTGGGGTGCTCGGGGTGCTGGGGGGCCAGCAGGCAGCCTGGAGGGGGGTGAATGGGGTGATCCGGAGCTGGTTTTGGGGTATAGGGGGGGTGCCTGGTTCCTCGGGAGGTCCTGGGTGCCCCCAATAGCTGGGGGGCGCAGCAGTGGGGTGCTGGTGTTTGGGCACGTGGGGTGCCGCGCCGCGGGGGCGCTGGGTTTTTGGGGTGCCCACGTCCCCGGGGGCGGGGAGGCGGTGGCGTCCCCATGCTTCTGGCCGCCGTCGCCCCGTCCCCGCAGCGACCCCTCGCAGAGCGACCCCAGCACCAAGGACTTCTGGCTGAACATGGCCGCGCTCACGGGGCACCTGCAGAAGCAGGCGGAGCAGAGCCCGGCCGCGTCCTACTACAACGTGGCTCTGCTCAAGTACCAGGTCAGCCCAACGCGGGGCAAACCGGGCAATCCAGCACCCCGACGGCTGGGTCCTGCCACCCTTCCTGACCCCTCCCTTGACCCCTGTTTTGCCCCCCGTTTTGCCCCCCAGTTCTCGCGGCTGGGTCCCAGCTCGGCGCCGCTGCGGCTGTGCGTGCGCTGGGACTGCTCGCCGGGCACCACGCGGGTCAGCGTCGATTACGGCTACAACGCCGGCGCCCTCGCCCTGCCCGTGCCCCTCGCCAACGTCCACGTCCTGCTGCCCCTGGACGAGCCCGTCACCAACGTGCGGCTGCAGCCAGCTGCCAGCTGGTAAGGGGTGGGGGGGGGGACAGGGACCCCCCCCGCCCTAACCACAGGGTGGGGAGGACGGGGGGGACGCTGGGCTTGGGAAATGGGTGGGGGTGGTGGGGGCTGTGGGGACGTGGTGGGGATGGAGCTGGGTGGTCGGGGACTCGGGGCCGTGTCCCGGCAGGAACCTGGAGGAGAAGAGGCTGCTCTGGAAGCTGCTGGACGTCCCCGGTGCGCCGGGGCAGGGAGGTGAGGCTGCGCCCCCCCTGCTTACGGGGTCTGGATCCAGCCCCTTGCTGGGCTGCCCTGGGGCTCGTCCCCCCCCTCTGTGGGCACGGGGTCGGGTCCCCCACCTCCTGCGCTGTCCCCCCCCAGGCAGCGGCCGACTCTCAGCCAGCTGGGAGCCCCTGTGCGGGCCCAGTAAGCCCAGTCCCGTGGCGGCCCAGTTCAGCAGCGAGGGCAGCACGCTGTCGGGCGTCGAGGTGGAGCTGGCGAGCGCCGGCTACCGCATGTCGCTGGTCAAGAAGAGGTTTGCTACGGGTACGGCCGCCCGGGCCCCATAAGCACGGGTTCCTTGCCTTGTCTTGCATGTAGGGGGTCCCTTCCCCGCCCCATAGGGTGCACGGGGTCCCTTCCCTGTCCCCTACAGCCCCGGGGTGCATGGGATCTTTTCCCCATTCCCTATTGTCCTGGGGCACATGGGGTCCCTTCCTTGTCCCTTATTGTCCTAGGGTGCACGGGGTCTCTTCCCTGTCCCCTACAGCCCCGAGGTGCACGGGGTCCTTTCCCCATTCCCTATGGTCCCGGGGTGCACGGGGTCCCTTCCCTGTCCCCTACAGGGTCTCTTCCCTGTCCCCTACAGCCCCAAGGTGCATGGGGTCATTTCCCCATCCCCTATTGTCCTAGGGTGCACGGGGTCCTTTCCCTGTCCCCTACAGCCCCGGGGTGCACGGGGTCCCTTCCCCAGGGTGCCCAAAGTCCCCTCCCTGCCCCCCCGAGCTCCGTCCCCCCCCCTCTCAGGCAGGTGCCCCCTGGTGGGTTCGTGCCCCCCCCCCCCCCCCATCCTTGCAGCCTCCCCCCTCACTGCCTTTCCCTGCAGGGATCTACCTGGCGGGGTCCTGAGCTGCCTCCCACTGGAGCCTCCGAGCCGCCCCCCCCCCCAGGGGCTCCCCCCTTGGTTGTGTGAACTCAAAACACTGGATGGAGGCTGGCGGGGAGGGGGTGTCCCCCTCTTCTTCCTCCTCTTCCTCCTCCTCCTCCTCTTCCTCCCCCCCCCCCCCATGGCTGTACCCGCGTCGTCTCCTGCTGCCCGGCGGATGGACCCCGCCGCCCCCCCCCCCGTGCTGTGAAGGGAGCAGGAGCTGCTCTTTTATTAAACACTTTATTTTCTAATCCCTGGCTCTTACCTGTGCCGCGCCACGGCATCGCCCATCCCCGGAGCCCCCGGGATGCTGCTCGGGGACGGGGCTGGGGCGCTGAGCCCCTCTTCTTGGGGGCTCCAGCGCTGGGGGGGGGGGGGGGAAGAGCCAAGGCCGAGCCTCCTCCCCGCACCCATGGGTGCTGCTGCCCCACCTGCAGCGGGCGGGCAGACAGGGAGCTGGGGCGGATGGGTGGCACCAGGCAGGGGGAGGATCGCTGCCAACGGGGTGATTGCACCCTAACGCTCCCGGGAGGTGCCAGGATGGCTCAGGGCTGGCTCTGCGGGAAGGTACCGGGGGGATTGGGGGGTTTTGGGGGGGGGACTCGCAGCTCTTTGCGGTGCCCCGGGGGGGGGGTCCGAGCTGGGTGCCGGGATGGGGCTGGCCGGATCCTGCCCCCAGCACCCAGGTTGTGTGGGGTGGGGGAGAAGCACCCGGGGTCCCCGTGGTGCCTTGGGGGTCCCCGTGCTGCCCGCGGGCCCCCTGCCCCCATGCTTTGTCCCTGGGGGCCAGCGCTGCTCGCAGCAAGCCCTGGGTGGGCTTCGTCTAACCAAGCCCACCCCACCGCCACCTCCAGCTGGGGGGGGGGGACTCCTTTGGGTACCCCCCTGCCCGCTGCCAGCGTGGCCCACGGCCGTGCCCGGCCCTTGGGGCAGCGAGCCCGTGTCCCCCAGCCAGGAGCAGTGCCCAGGTCCTTGGCCAAGGCTGAGTGCCCCGGGCATGGAGCGAGGGCAGGCTGCCTCTCCCCGGGGCGGGATCCCTTTTGCCTTGGCAAGGTAGGCGGAAGTGGACTTGAGACCAAAAAGGTGTTAAAGGAGGTGAAGAGGAAAATAAGAGCTGAATTGTCCTGCTTCGTGGCTGATGGGGTGGAGAGGGATGCAGAGCCTGAGCCTCCTCCTCTTCCCGGAGACACTGGGGGGGGTGGAGACACCGGGGTGCCAGCGGGGGCCCTGCAAGGGCGGTGGGGACACGGGGACACCCCAAGGTCCCCCCCCCCCCAGAACGGAGCAGGGGTCCCAGAGCTCCCTGCTCCGTTCCCAGCACCGCAGGGCTGCGGCTGCAAGGTCGGCGATAACCTCAGCGGGGGCAGCCCTGGCCCTGGCGGGGTGCTCAGCCCCGGGAACAGCCCGTGCCGAGCCGAGCCGTGCTGTGCCGAGCTGCAGATGGCTGCCCCACGCACGTGCCGGGCTCAGGGCCGTGGGAGGGGATATAAGCGGCGGTGCCGTGGGCGCAGCCACCCCCGTGCCAGCCCGTGGTGGTGCCGTGCCGCCGTGTGCCATGCGCCGCTGGGTGCTGGCAGCCCTCGCCCTGCTGGCAGCCGCCCCCGGTGCCGCCGAGGAGCCGGCGCTGAGGCTGTGTGGGCGCGAGTTCATCCGCACCCTCGTGGCCCTGTGCGGGGGCACCCACTGGAGCCGCCCCCCCCGGGCAGCCTTGGGTGAGTGCTGAGCGCGGGGACCCCTCCCCGGCACGGGGACACCCAAAATTGGGAGCGCCCCCGCGGGTGCCTCACCCCTCCCCGCTCTCTTCCAGCCGACTTCTTTGGGCGCCTCGATGGCCACGGCCCCCCCAGCCTGGCCCCCCCCCGCCCCGCTGGCTCCTGCTGCTCCCGTGGCTGCACCCGGCAGGAGCTGCTGCCCTTCTGCTAGCGCCCGCGCCCAGGGGAGTCTCTGGTGGCTCGTCGGAGGGTTGAGCTCGCTCCTGCACGGGGGGGGACATGGGCACGTGTCCCCTCTTCCCCTGCATCCCCCCTCCCGTGGGCTCCTCTCGACAGCTTCCAGATTTACCCAAATTTATTAGGAACGGACCAAATCCTGCTGCGCTGGGCGCAGTGAGAGGCAGGAGGTGAATGCCGAGCGGCGGCACCGCAGCCATTAAAGCCCGTCGAAGCATCGCTGCGTCCGTGTGTCTGTCTGTCAGCACATCGTGCTGGGGAGGGGCGCAGGGCGGGAGGGGGGGAGGGCTGGGGGCTCAGGGGGGCTGCAGCAGGGCCCCCAGAACGCCGTTTCTGGGGGTCCTGGCACCAGCTACCCGCGGGCTTTGCTGCGGCCGTCCCGCAGCGCCTCGATCTTGGACGCCAGCTCGCTGAAGGTGGGTCTGGTGCCGGGGTAAAAAGCCCAGCAGCTCAGCATCAGCGCGTAGACCTGGGGACAAGGACGGGGGCGTCAGGGGTGCAGGACTGCCCTGGGACCCCCGCCGTGCTTTGGGGGAGGGGGGAGGGGTCTCACCTCCACGGGGCAGCCGGCTGGTGCCGGGAGCCGCCTGTTGTCCTTCAGCAGCTCCAGCAAGTGGCAGATGATCTGCACGGCCTTCTCCGTGCCCATCATGCGGAGGAACTCCTGGAGGGGGGGGCGCACGGGGGTGCCATAAACTCGGGGAGGCAGCAGCCGGGTCACAGGGGAAGGCAGGGGGCTGAGGGGGGGGGGGGGTTGTCTCACCTCCGAGGGGCTCCTGCTCTTGTTGCTGTAGGTGAAGAGCTCGTAGAGGAGCACCCCGAAGCTCCAGATGTCGGATGCTCGGGAGAAGACGTTGTCAGCCAGGGACTCGGGCGCGTACCTGCCGGTGGGAGGGTGCTGAGCACCGGGTCCTGCTGCTGCGCCCCCCCCTAACCCCCCCCAGCACCACGCTGCCCTCACCAGAAGACGGGGCTCTGGCCGGGCTCCTGCACCACGTAGTACTCCTTGTCCTGCGGCAGCAGCTTGGCCAGCCCGAAGTCGCCGATCTTGACGTGGGTCTCGCTCTCCACCAGGATGTTCCTGGTGGCCAGGTCGCGGTGCACGCAGCGCTGTGCCCCCAGGTAGTCCATGCCCTGCGGGGGGGGACGCGGCCCCTCACCACCACCCAGGCTGTGCCCCCCAGGGTGAGGGGTGGCACCGCTCTGCCCCCATCCCGACCCCCCCCACACGCACACACACGCGCACGCAGACCCCACGGGGGAGCCCCTTTGCCGCCATGCCCCCGAGGTGAGGAGGGGGGGGGGGGGCACAGGGCACGGTCCCACCTTGCAGATCTGCCAGGCGTAGAGCAGCAGGCTCCTGTGCTCCAGGCGGTGCTGGTTCTTCTGCAGGTAGTCCCGCAGGCAGCCGTTGGGCAGGTACTCCATCACCAGCCGCAGCCCGCGCCGCCCTGCGCACCCGCACCCGTTACGGCCACCCCGGGGGGCACCCAGGGCCCCTCTGTGTCCCCCACCCCCACCCCCTCCCCGGGGACAATCCTGCCCCACGCTCACCCCGGCTGTAGCAGACGCCGCGGTACTTGACGATGAAGTCGTGCTGCAGCGAGTGCAGGATCTGGATCTCCCTCTCGAAGTCCTGCAGCTCCTTGGCCGAGTCCTGCTGCAGCTTCTTCACCGCCACCAGCTCGCCCGTGCTGTCGCCCAGCGGGTCGTAGCGGCACAGCTCCACGCTCCCAAAATTGCCCTGGTTGGGCAGGGGGTCAGGGACACCGGGGTGCCCCAGAGCCCCCCCACCTTGTCCCCAGCGCTTGGCCACCCCCCAGGACAAGCAGAGACAGACGAGGCCGTGGGCACCGACCAAGCTTTCCCCCCCCGAGCAGCATTTTGTGCCCAGCTCAGAGGGGACACCCAGGACCCTGCTGCGCCCACCACCACCGCTCTGCCCTCACCTTGCCCAGCAGCGAGATGTACTTGAGGTGCCGCTCCTCGAAGAGCGTGGGGTCCTGCCCCACGGCCACGTGCTCGTACCCCCAGAAGCTGTCCCGCAGCGTCACGTCAGCGGGTGACGGGTCCGAGAGCAGCTCGTAGTCTGGGGGGGAGGTAGGGGGGGCGGGCGGTGAGACAACGGGGGACCCGCTGGGGGTCAGGGTCCATCCCCGTGCCCCCCTCCCCGTGCTCACCGGAGGTGATGAGGCTGTTGAGGTCCCGGATGAGGGCGCGGAAGCAGGGCCGGGCGCGGGGCTCGTAGTCCATGCACTGCGCGATCAGCGTGGCCAGCTCGGTCCACTTGGGCGCGGGCAGCTGGAGGCGGCTCTGGTAGAAGTGCAGCTTCTGCGGGTGCACAGAGGGGGTCTGAGCACCCCGAGCAGCACCCGCAGGCTGCTGGTTGGAGATAACAGCGGGGGGGGGGCACCGCCTGGACCCTGCCACCACCGCCACCGTGCACCAGAGCTGGGGAGGGGGGCTCCAAAACCCTGGTTCTGTTTTTTTGGGCACCCATCTCCCCCTTTTTCCAGTGTGAGCGGGTTGCTGGGCCAGCAGGGAAATCCCTCGGGGACCTGTGGTGGGACTGGCAGCAGGATGGGGTCACCGAGGGATGGGGTCACCGAGGGATGGGGTCACTGAGGGATGGGGTCGCAATGGGATGGGGTCACCGAGGGATGGGGTGGCAGCGGGACGGGGCAGCCCTCACCTTCTGCGGCTCCAGCAGGCTGACGGGCATGTTGCCACCGCTGAAGATCTCCCACAGGGTCGCCCCGAAGCCCCACTTGTCAGCCGGGAGCGCCAGGCCCTTGGGGTTGCTCAGGCACTCGGGGGCCACCCAGGGGATGCGCTCCACCAGCACTGGGGAGAGGGGACGGCCCCCGCTCAGCACCCACTGGGGGGGGGGGGGGGGTCCCGTGGCACCCCGGGGGCTGCGCGGGCACTTACAGTCCTTGGCCAGGACGGTGACGCTGACACCGGGGTCGTTGAGCTTGATGAAGGGGGGGCTGCCGCTGGCCACGTCCCCCTCCCGGGTCAGCAGCACCTTCTTGGCGGAGACGTTGCCGTGGGTGATCCTTTTGTCCTCCTGGGGGGGGTGGAGAGGGACCCTCAGCGCACCCCCGGCGTGGCACCAGCAGGGGGGGGGACCCCCGAAATGCTCTGCATCGGGGCTGCTGGGCTTGGGGCTGGGGGGTGTGAGGCACGGATGGGTGGGAGCTGTGGGATATGGACATGTGGGAGCTGTGGGATGTGGATGGGTGGGAGCTGGATATGTGGGAGCTGTGGGATCTGGATATATGGGACCCATGGGATATGGATATGTGGGACCCATGGGATGTGCATATATGGGAGCTGTGGGATGTGGATGGGTAGGAGCTTTGGGATGTAGATGGATGGGAGCTTTGGGTTATGGAAATATGGGAGCTGTGGGATATGGATATAGGGGAGCTGTGGGATGTGGATATATGGGACCCATGGGATGTGGACATGTGGGACCCGTGGGATATGGATATATGGAAGCTATGGGATGTGGACATGTGGGACCCATGGGCTATGGCTATATGGGAGCTGTGGGACACAGGTAGGTGGGGACGTGTGGGGGCGCGGGGTGCCGGCACCAGCTCACCAGGTAGTTGAGGGCGTACGCCAGCTGCTTGGCCACCTGCAGCTTCCAGCTCGTGGTCACCTTGCTCTCGCTGTGGTTCTTCTTCAGGTAGAGGTCGAGGGGCCCGTGCCTGACGTACTCCTGCACCATGATACCTGCGGGCGGACGGAGCCGCCGGGTCCCACGCGTGCCCGGCCATGGGTGCCGGCAGAGGAGGGGGATGTGGGGCACTCACTCTCCTTCCCGAGGCTGACCCCGTGCAGCAGGACCAGGTGCTTGTGGGACAGCTGGCTCATGATGCTGGCGGCCTCCAGGAAGGACTGGGAAGGGGAGGACGGCTCAGGGAGGGTGGGGGGGGGGGTAGTTGGGCTGGCACAGGGGGTCCCCCCCTGCCTCACCTCGGAGCAGTTGCGGTGGCTGCTGTCCATCACCTTGAGCACCACCTCGGTCTGGTAGAACTCGTCCTCCTTCTGGTCCCGCTTCACGCCCTTGTAGATGTGGGTGAAGGAGCCCTGGGCCAGGCTCTCGCCCTGCCACGAGAGGGGGTGCTGGATGGGGACGGCCCCCCCCCCCCCCCCGTGCCCCCAAACCCCCGCGCCCCCCCGTCCCGCTGTACCCGCGTGAGGCTCTCGGGGTCGATCTTGTGGAAGGTCATCTGGTTGGGGCTGCGGCGCAGGGCCGAGGGGGAGCTGGGGGGCCGGGGGCAGCTGCTCCTCACAATCAGCAGGTTGGACTTCTCTGGGGGGGGGGGTGGGGAGGGCCGTGAGGGGCTGCTGTGACATCACACTGCCCTTTGTGACGTCACACAATTCACTCTGTGACATCACACCGCCCCTCTCTGTTCGTTTTATGAGGTCACGCAGCCCCGCCCTCCAATCCCATACAACCCCCCCACTGTGACATCACCCAGCCCCACTGTGACATCACACAGCCCCTCTGTGACATCACCCGGCCCCTTCTGTGACGTCACACAGCACGCTTTATGACGTCACGGGGCCCCCCTCCACCTCACCGCGGCGGCGGCGCCGTCACCTTTGGGCAGGGGCGGGCAGCACGTGGCCAGGCGCAGGCGGGCGCCCTCGGCCTGCAGCCCGCAGCACCCGTAGGTGCCCAGCAGCTCCCGCAGGCTGCAGAAGCGCCGGGCCAGCCCCGATAGCCAGAAGCTCCCGTCCTCGTCCCTGCGGATCAGGCAGCGCTTGTAGTCCTGCCCGGAGCGCGTCTGCGGGGCGAGAGTTGGGCTCAGCGGCGCGGGGACCCCCGGGGACGTGCCCATCCCAAAAGGCCACCACCGGTGGCACCGTCCCCACCGGCACCGGGTTTCCCTGGTGGCACCGACCCCGCCGGCACCGGGTTCCCCTGCCCACGTTGCTGGATGTGGGTGCTGGGGGGCCGGGGGGTGTGCGCGGTGCCGGTCCCGGTGCCGGTCCCGGTGCGGGGGTCTCACCTCGGCGCACACGGTCAGCAGGTAGCTGTCAAAGTCCTGGGGGCTGCGGCGCAGCAGGAACAGCCCCGGGCGGCCCCCTGCCGCCTTCAGCTTGTTCACGGCAAATTCAGAGCTGTAAAAAGCAGGGGGGGGCGCTGCCAAGGATGTGCCCCCCCCCCCCCAGTGCCCAGGAGCTCTCCCCATGGCGCACCCTGAGCCTGGCGCGCACCCGAGCATCCCCCAGGATGCGGAGCGGTGCCTGGCAGCCTCGTGCCTCCCCCCCTAAATAATTCCCTCCCTCTTTGAGCCCCGTCACCCGTGGGCCGGGGGGGGGGCAGCACCCACCTGATGGGCCCGTGGCACTGGTTCTCCACATCCTCCAGCAGGCGGGGGGGGGCCACCTCCTTGCAGAAGTAGTGGTGGGCGTCCGCCGTCAGGCGGTAATAGCCGTCGATGAGCGCCACGAAGCTGTGGGCTTCCTGCAGCGTGGGGAACTCCACCTCCTAGGGCAGGGGGAAGGTGAGCCCCCTCCCAACCCCCCCTCCATGTCATTGTCCCGTCCCCCCCTGTGCCCCCTCCCCAGCTCACCAGCACCCGGTTGTCCGTCTTGGTGAGGGTGACGATGCGGTTCTCCACGGGGCTGCCGTCCCGGCTCGCCTGCTTGATGCTGACGTCGGCGATGTCGGGGAAGTCAGAAAAGTGCTGGCGGCTCTGCGGGGACACCGGTGGGCTGCCCTCTGCATCCCCCCCCTCACCCCACAACCAGACCCTTCCCCCCAACCCCCCCCCAAAAAGCACCTCGGGGCTGCCGCAGCTCCAGGAGACACCGTTCTCGCCGGCCACGTGGATGGTGATGTTGGCGTCGGGGCCGCGCACGGCGAAGCTCTCCTCGGCCCAGCGCCGCTGCAGCCGCTCCAGGTCCAGCAGGTATTTGAGCTTCAGGTGGCGCCCATCCGCCTGGCAGCCGCCGATCCTGCGCAGGGACTTGCTGAAGCGGCGGCGGATGCGCTTGCGGGTGAGGAAGCTGTGCTGCTGGATCTGGCACCGCAGCGGCTCCGGGATGCACGACTTGTAGCTGGGGAAAGGGGAGAGACGATGGGAGAGGTCAGGGTAACCCCCTCCCGGATCCTGCCCAGCCCCGTGGTCCCCGCTCACCTGACGCAGCTGAAGACCTCGTCGGGGCTCTGCCGCTTCTCCTTGGCGATGCGCAGCATGTCCAGCACGGCCAGGCTCAGGCACTGCTCCTGCCTCGGCAGGCTCAGCGCCACCTCCACGCGGCCCCCGATGAAGTCGCTGCGGGACTGGGGACGCGGCAGCAGCTCGGTGGGAGCCCCCCGATCGCCCCCTGCTCCCTGCCAGCCCCAGCCATGCACCGGGGGCTGCAGCCAGCACAGAGCCCATGCGCCCCGAGACCCCCGGACCATGCATAAGGCTGTGGCAGGTGGTGTGTGCGCCCCCCCCCCCCCCACCCCCCCAGCTAAAGAGGGCATCAACGTGTCTCCTGCTGACCCCAACATTGTGCAGGGCTGCCCCAGAGGTGCCCCCCTCCAGCTCCGTGCCCGGGTGTCACATCCTGCCCCGCGTTCTGGCTCTGGATGGGGATGGGGACGCCGGCACGGGCTCACCTGGGCAAAAAGGTAATCGATGACGGGGTAGTCCAGCACGGGGCTGGCGCGGTCGTTCAGCAGCTGGAAGCGATGCGACTGCCCCAGTCCGCACCAGTTGGGGAAGAAGAACCTGGTGGGGGCGAGGGGCAGGGCTCAGGGCCTCAGTGTCCCGCACGGCACAGCCCCTATCAGCCAGCAGAGAGTCCCCAGGGGCCGCGTCCCCGCAGGCCCTACCTGATCCTGTACACCACGACCTGGCTGCGGGCGTCCTCGACGGTGAAGAGGTGGTTGGGGGGGTACCAGCAGCTCAGGTCCTCGGTGGCCAGGGCGAAGAGGGGGTGGCAGACGGGCAGCACGCCTGGGGACGGGCAGAGTGGAGCTGTCCCCGGGGCCGTGACCGCACGGGGACGGTGCCAGGCTGGCGGGCACGGGGCCGGTGCTCACCGCAGGCTTTGGCGGCGTGGACGCAGAGCTCCTCGGCCGTGTACTCGCCGAAGGTGAAGGTGAGGACGCCGGCGGAGTCAGGGGGGGCGCGGGGGGTGGGTGCCCGGTGGTAGAGGTACACCTGCAGCGTGCCGGGCTCGGTGGAGGAGAGGCTGCAGGAGCGCTCCCCGATCAGCGGGGTCTCCTCGCCCAGCGGGGCCATGGCAGGCGCTGCAAGGACAAGGGGGGGGCCCCGATGAGACCTTTGGGATCCTTCTCTCCCTGGGGTTAAACCCCGCAGCATCCCTAGGGCTGGGACCGGCTGCCCGCTGCCCCGCACTTGGGGTGCAGGTGGGGAAACTGAGGCAGGCTGATGTTTTGTTTTAGGGCGTGCGGACGGCCCCAGCCCTCCCCACAGCCACTCAGCCCAGGGATGGGCGCTCACCCCCAGGTGTGGGCCACCGTGAGGAGGATGCGGCTCCATCCCATGCCCAGGTGGGTTGCCCAGACCCCGATAACCCCCCCCCCCCGTGCCATCCCGGTGCCCCGAGGTACCTGCACCGTGCCGGTGGCCTCGCAGGCACTGCGTGTTCCGGCCCCGGGCCTGGGCAGGGCTGGGTTTTCTGGGCTGCGTAGGTGGCTGCGAGCGCAGAGGGAGAGTCAAAAAGTCCCCTGGGTGACTTCCTTCCTGCCCACAGCGGCTCTGAGCAGCCAGGGACTTCCTGACGAGGGAGGGGGAGAGGGGTGGGGGGCCTCGAGGAGCCACCCAAAGGAGCCCGGGGGCAGGAGAGGGGCACCCTGCCTGATCCCACCCGGTGCCGTGGTGCCGCAGGGATGGGTACTGAGCATCCTGCCCCCCGTCCTGTCCCATGCAGCCCCCCTGACCGAGGTGCTGTCCCCATGCACCTTGCGCTCCCCCTGCCCTGCTCACAGCCCCCCAGGGTGGTCTCAGCCCCCCTCCTTTTGGCAGCTGCGTGCCCACAGGTCCCCGGGTGCCCAGCCCCGGTGCCGTGCAGCTCCGCACGCAGCTGCTGGCGGATGTGGGGCATCCAGCAACCGCCCGTCGTCGTTGTTTTTTTTTTTTTTCCCCTTTCTGCTGCTCAAAAAGTGCAGCAGGGAGCAGGGTCCCGCCCCCCGGGGACAAGGACACCAGGGATGCTTTGTCACTGCAGCCAGACCCTGCACACCAGGGATCCTGCACACCAGGGACCCTGCACCATGCCAGGGCACGAGGAACTGCCCCGTCACGGCACTGAGCCGCTCCTTGGAGGGGACTTTTTCTGGTCCTGGCTCTGTCCCCAAGGCTGGGGCTCTTCCTGGGTCACAGCCCCGCTGTTTCAGGCACGGGGACAACCTGTCCGGGATGGGACAAAGCAGTGCTTGTGCCTGGGAACGAGGAAGCTGGACCAGACCCGGTGTCCCCGCACCCCAGCGGGCAGAGCCACCCCCTGGTCCCCACACTCAGGCCACCAGCGCTTGGCCTTGGACTCAGGGCCGGATCCTGCACTCCGGGACCTGGCTGGGTGGCAGGGAAGGGGTTATCGCCACGGCCCCCGCCGGCTCCACGTCCCTCCCCGGTGCCTAATCCTGCCTCCTGCCTGGCCCCGTGGCCAGCCCCTCGCCCCTCCGGCACAGCAGCGCCCGGCGAGCCCGCGGCAGCCTCGGCGCTCAGCCCTGCTCCTGGCCAAGTCCTTGGGGGAGCAGCCGACGAGGAAGGTGCTTTTGCTGGGTAAAGGTTTAGCTTGAGTTTGTTTTGTCCCTGTCTGGAGATAACTGGTGCTCGGGCAAAGCCCCTCCTCCTGTTTGCGCTGGGTTGGGGGGGGGATTGCTCCGTCCCGGCCGCGTCCTTCGGGTGCAGGACGCGCGGCCGACTCGCTCCGACGCGGGCAGGACCGGAGAGAGCCGCGCTCATCCCCCTGCGTGCCACAGCTCAGGAGGTATTTGGGGTGCTCAGGAGGTATTTGGGGTACTCAGGAGGTATTTGGGGTGCTCAGGAGGTATTTCGGGTGCTCTCCTCGCTGATTTTGGGCTGACCCCTTTGCGCAGCCCTCGCCGGGATGGGGACGGGGTCGGGGCCGCGGTGATGTTGTGCTTCGCGCTTGCCTTAAACCTCGATAATTGCCCCAAGTTTCCTCCCGCTGCAGTTTGGCTGCTCCTGGACGCACCGGGACCACCGTGCCCTGCCCCGGCCGCGCGTCCCCGTCCTCGCTCCGCGTCCCCCTGTGCCTGCAGGTGCCCGGTGGGGGCTGTCCCCCCCCGCAGCCACCACGCTGGCCCCGTCGGAGAGCCTGGAGGTGTGGGTGCCGGAGCCCCTCACCTTCAGCCTCTGGGACTACGGGGTCTTCGGGCTGATGCTGCTGGTGTCCACGGGCATCGGGCTCTTCCACGGCCTCTCCAAGGGCGGCCAGAAGACCTCGGAGGATTTCTTCACGGGGGGCCGGCGGATGGCGGCGGTGCCGGTGGGGCTCTCGCTCTCGGCCAGCTTCATGTCGGCCGTCCAGGTGCTGGGGGTGCCGGCCGAGGCGTACCGCTACGGCTCCAAGTTCCTCTGGATGTGCCTGGGGCAGCTGCTCAACACCCTGCTCACCGCCCACCTCTTCCTGCCCGTCTTCTACCGCCTGGGGCTCACCAGCACCTACGAGGTGGGGGCCGGGGGCCGCATCCTGCCCCTTGGTTGGGACCCGGAGGACGGCCCCGACACGGTCCCCGTCCTTGTCCCCAGTACCTGGAGCGGCGCTTCAGCAGGCGCGTGCGGCTCTGCGGCACCGTGCAGTACATAGCGGCCACGGTGCGTCCCTCGGGGGGACGGGGGGGGGGGACACGGGGTGTGGGGGGGGGCACGGGGATGCGGGGTCACAGCCGTGCTCACGGTGCTTTTGTCCCTTGGAGCCCCCTCGTTCCCGTGCTCGTGTTTTCCGCGGCTCCGAGCGAGCGCAGCCCCGCGGGGAGCCTGTTTGGAATGGAAAGCCGAGTGTTTGCCCAGCGCCCGCACGCTGCGCCTGGGCGGCACCGGCACGCCGCGGCCCCGGCCCCACGGGCACAGCCGGCACCGGGGCAGGGTGGGGTGCTGGCCCTGACCCCCCCCCTGTCCCCCCAAATCCCCACAGGTGCTGTACACGGGGATCGTCATCTACGCCCCCGCCCTGATCCTCAACCAAGGTACGGTGGGGGCATGGGGACAGCATCCACGTGTCCCTGTCCCCACGGGGGGACAGCTCGGCCCCTTTCCACCCCGAGTTTTTCATGGTGCTCAGCACCCTCGTTTCTCCTTTAGTGACCGGTTTGGACATCTGGGCGTCAGTGCTCTCCACCGGAGTCATCTGCACCTTCTACACCACCATAGTGCGTGGGGAGCGGGGGTCCCGGGGGATCCCAGGGGGTCCCTGGGTGTCCTGGGTGCTGGCGCTCACCGGGTGTCCCTCGGGCGCAGGGCGGGATGAAGGCTGTCATCTGGACGGACGTCTTCCAGGTCTTCGTCATGCTCTCCGGCTTCATCGCCGTCATCATCCAGGGGCTGCTGCTGGCGGGGGGCCCCGCCAGGGTCCTGGCCGTCGCCGCCAACGGCTCCAGGGTGAACTTCGGCGAGTGAGTCCCCGCGTTCGCCCCCTCCCCTCCTTCCCCTGGGTGCTGGGGTGCCGGGGCTGCCCCGGCTCACCCTCGGCCCCCCGCTGCTGTGCCCAGCTTCAACCCCGACCCGCGGAGCCGCTACACCTTCTGGAGCTTCGTGCTGGGCGGCACGCTGCTCTGGCTCTCCATGTACGGCGTCAACCAGGCGCAGGTCCAGCGCTACGTGGCCTGCAGGAGCGAGAGGGAGGCGAGGATGTGAGAGGCTGGGGGCTGCGGGGCACGGCCCCCGGCTTGGGGTGGTGCAGGGGGGGGGGCGAGGGGCTGCGTTTGGGGTGGGGGGAGCCCACACACGGATCCTGCACCTCCACGCGGACCCTGCGCCCTTGCGTGGACCCTGCATGGGTCCTGCGCTCCTCCAAAGATCCCACACAGCCCCCGCACCCACGCACGGCCCCTGCCCAAATCCTGCCCCCCCTGCCCGGGTCCTGTTGGCCCCCCCAGCCCCACCGGGCCGTGCTGTGATCTCTCGCCGTGCCCGCAGAGCGCTGCTGGTCAATCAAGTGGGGCTCTTCTGCATCGTCTCCAGCGCGGTGGCCTGTGGCCTTGTGATGTTTGCGCTCTACAAGGACTGCGACCCCCTCCTGGCGGGCTACATCTCGGCCCCGGACCAGGTAGGAGCGCGCCCGATCCGGCCCCTCGAGCGCCCGGCTGAGGGCAGCCAGGTGGGAAGGGGACCGGGGAGGGGAGCGGGATGGGGACAGCAGCAGGGGTGGGCGAGGACCGGGGGTCCCGGCTGCCCCCCGACACGCCTGTGCCCCCCAGTACATGCCCTACCTGGTCCTCGACATCTTCCAGACGTCCCCGGGGGTGCCGGGGCTGTTCCTGGCCTGCGCCTACAGCGGGACCCTGAGGTGAGGCCGCTTGGGGACCGCGGTGTCCCCACGGAAGGGGTGGCCCTGGCACTGCCCCCCCCGCGTGGTGGGGGGCTGAGCGCTGCCCTCCCCCCCCAGCACGGCCTCCACCAGCATCAACGCCATGGCCGCCGTCACCGTGGAGGACCTGGTGAAGCCCCGCATGCCCGCGCTGTCACCGCGGAGGCTGACGCTGGTGTCCAAGGGGCTGTGTGAGTGGGGACAGGAGCTGGCGCACGGCCGGGCCACCCTGAGCTGTGCCGTGCCGTGCCATGCTGTGCTGTGCTGTGCCGTGCCGTGCCGTGCCGTGCCACCCCATCCTGGGCTGTGCCGTGCTGCACAACAACGTGCCATGGTGTAACGTGCCATGGTGTGCTGTGCCGTGCCCTGCCGTGCCATGCTGTGCCATGCAACCTGTTCTGTGCCATGCTCCATCTCCCTGCGCTGCAACGTGCCGTGCTGTGCCGTGCCGTGCCGTGCCATGCCGCACAATGCTGTGCCGTGCAGTGCTGTGCTGCACCGTGCTGTGCCATGCAAACCATCCTGTGCCGTGCTGCACTGCGTTATTGTGCCATGCTGTGCCATGCCAGGCTATGTGACACTGCAATGTGCCGTGCCGTGCCGTGCCATGTAATGCCATGCTGTGCCGTGCCATTCTGTGCCGTGCCATGCAATGCTGCACTGCACTGCACTGTGCCATGCTGTGCCATGCCATGGGACCCTGTACTGTGCCATACCATGCCATACTGTGCCACACCATGCTATGTGACACTGCACTGTGCCATGCCGTGCTGTGCCGTGCCATGCCATGCCATTCTGTGCTGTGCCATGCAATGCTGTGCTGCACCACACTGTGCCACACTGTGCCATGCCACGGGACCCTGTACTGCGCCGTGCTGCACCACGCTATGCCGTGCCATGCTGTGCCACACCATGCTATGTGACACTTCAATGTGCCATGCCATGCCATGCCATGCTATGCCGTGCTGCACTGCACTGTGCCATGCTGTGCCATGCCATGGGACCCAGTACTGTGCCGTGCTGCACTGTGCCATGCTGTGCTGTGCCATGCCATGCCATGCCGTGCTGTACCGTGCCGTGCTGCACTGTGCCATGCTGTGCCGTGCCATGCCGTGCCGTGCCACAGCCGCCCCCCTGACCCCCCACTCTCCCCACAGCTCTGATCTACGGCACCGCCTGCATCACGGTGGCAGCGCTGGCCTCGCTGCTGGGCGGCGGCGTGCTGCAGGTGAGCCCGGCCGGGGGGGGTCAGATCCTGCCTGGCGCTGACCCCCCCCGTTCCCCAGCCCTCTCCCCCCATCCCGCCGGCTCTGCCTGGCCGCGCACGGACCCACCACGCACCGCTGGCGGCCGGAGAGCCCTCGAGGGCTGTGGGGCCACCCCGAGCTCCATCCCCGTCCCCCCCCCAGGGCTCCTTCACCGTCATGGGGGTGATCAGCGGCCCGCTGCTGGGGGCCTTCGTCCTGGGCATGTTCGTGCCGGCGTGCAGCACGGCCGTGAGTGGGGGCACGGTAACGGGGTGGGGGTCCCGGTAACCGGGAGAGGGGGGGGGTCCCGGTGCCACGTGGACCCCCTCCCCGCTCCTCTCTCTCCCGCAGGGGGTGTTCGGGGGTCTGGCCGCCGGCCTGGCGCTGTCGCTGTGGGTGGCGGTGGGGGGCAGCCTGTACCCCCCCAGCGCCGCCGCCTCGGGCGTGCTGCCCGCCTCCGGCGCCCGCTGCCCCCTGCACACCCACACCAACGGCACCGCCCGCGCCCTGCTGCTGCCGGGGACGCCGCCCCCCCACCGCACGGCCCCGGCCCCCGCACGGTGAGAGGAGAAGGGGGGGGGACACACGGTGCATGGCTGTCGGGACACTGCTGTGCTGTGTGTGGGCTGTGACGTCATGGTGCTGGTGTGACGTCATAGTGCTGGTGTGATGTCATGGTGCTGGTGTGACGTCATAGAGCTGGTGTGATGTCATGGCGCTGGTGTTGTGTGTTATGACGTCATAGTGCTGTGCATTGTGACGTCACAGTGCTGCTGTTGTGATATAGTGCTGGTGTTGTGGTGCCATAGTGCTGGTGTTGTGACGTCATAGTGTTGTGCATTGTGACGTCACAGTGCTGGTGTTGCGTGTTGTGACGTCATAGTGCTGGTGTTGTGACGTCACAGTGTGGGTGTTGCGCACTGTGATGCCGTAGTGTCGGTGTTGTGATGCCACAGTGTTGCGCATTGTGACGTCATAGTGCGGGCATTGTGACGTCATAGTGCTGTTGCTGTGACATCGTAATGCTGGTGCTGCGCATTGTGATGTCACGCCACTGGCCTTGCTCACGGTGACGTCACACTGCTGGCGTTGTGCGTGGTGACGTCATACTGCGGGTGTTGTCCACGGTGACGTCACCCTGCTGTCCGTGTGCGCGGTGACGTCACACCGCTGCCCTCGCCCGCAGTGACCTCACGCTTTTACCCCATTCACCGTGCCCTCCCCCTCCTTTGCCCCTTGCGACGTCACCCCCACACCCCGCATGACGTCACCCCGCCTGGTGACGTCACCCAGCCTGATGACGTCACCCAGCCTGATGACGTCACCGGGGTGATGTCACCCCCCCACCCCCCCCCGTTGCAGGCCAGCCGTGGTGGGCGACTTCTACTCCATCTCCTACCTGTACTACGGGGCGCTGGGGACGCTCTGCACCGTGCTGGGGGGGGCGCTGCTCAGCTACCTGGCTGGTGAGGCTGGGGAGGGGGTGTTTGGGGGGGGGGGGGGCAGCCCCAAATTACCCCCCCCACCCCCCTCTTCACTGTGCCCCCCCTCTCCAGGGCCCACCAAGAGGGCTCGGCTGCCCCCGGGCGTGCTGTGGTGGGACATCACGAAGCAGACGTCCTCCGTGTCCCCGGCGGGGGCCGCACCCCCCCCGGGTGACCCCACCAAGGTGACCCCCCCCCCCCCTCCAAAATCCCCCTCCCCAACCCCCCCCCCCACACACACCTCCTCAAGCCCCCCTTGCTCTCCCCACAGGTCCTCAGAGCCCCCCAGGGGGGGGCCGGTGCCGAAGCCCCCCCGGTGCTGGTGGTGGGGGCGGCCCGGGGGGGCTGCAGGGCCCGGCCCCCCCCTGAGCACTGCGGTGCCGCTGAGCAGCTGCTGCAGGAGACCCATGTGTAGGGACCGGGGGGGGGGGCACCGGGGGGGGGGAATGGGCACCAAGGGGTGCGCCCCCCACCCCAGGCTGGTGTCCCCTGTGCCCCCCCCCGGGCTGGTGTCCCCTGTGCCCCCCCCCACAGCACTGGGGGGGGCAAGGGGCAATAAATGCTGCGGTGGCTCCCGGGGGTTGAGCCTGTCTTTGGGGGGGGGCGTTCTGGGGGGGCTGGGGGGGGGTGAGGGGGTCATGGGGGGAATAAGTGGTTCGGGGGGGGGGCCGGGGGGGGGGGGTCATAGGGGCCAGGAGGGGGCTGGAGGAGGTGGGGGGGGAATTGGGGGGCTGGGGAGGGTCCGGGGGGGGTCGGGGGGGGCTGGGGGGGGTGATGAGGGGTGGGGGGGACCCTGAGGGGGGGTCGGGGAGGGGGCAGGGGGCCTGGGGGGGGCCTGGGGGGGTCTGGGGGGGGGCTGAGGGGGTCAGGGAGGCTCGGGGGGGGTCCAGGGGGGGCCGGGGGGGGGAATTAGGGGTGGAGGGGGGGGGAGGGGGCTGGGGGGGGCGGTTCTGGGGGGGTTGGGGGAGGATCGGGGGGCTGGGGGGGGAGGGGGGGGGTGGGGGGGGCCGCGCGGCTCCGTTCGAGCCTACCCCGGGGGTGAGAACGGGGAAGGGGGCGTGGCTCCCGTTAGCCCCGCCCCTCCCTGCCCCGCCCACCCGACCAACAATGGGCCGCGCCCCGCTAAGCCCCGCCCACTCCTCCAGACCCCGCCCTCAGCCTCCAGCTGGGTCACGCCCACTCCTTCAAAAGCCCCGCCCACCACTACCCCACGTGACGCTGGCCCCGCCCCCGCCCCGCCGCCATCTTGAGGAGGCGCCGCCACGGCGCCATCTTTGAGCCGGGCACGGGAGCGGCAGCGTCGGAGGCGGCGGCTGCAGCCGGGCGGGCTCCCCGCGGCTCCCCAGCCGCACCGGAGCTCCGCTGGGCGTGGGGGCCGCTCCCCGCTCCGCTCCCCTTCGGTTTCTCTCTTTCCCCCCTGAACCCGCGGGGCTGTGTGAGAGAGAGGCCCCCTTGCCCTCACCCAAAATGGCGGCGGCGGCGTCGCGGGGGCCTTGAGGCGCCTCCCGGCGCCCCTCCTTCCCCCCCCCCGTCTTGAGGAAGCGGTGGTGACGTCATCAGAGCGCGACGGGCGGGGCGGCGGGGCCCGGTAGGAGCGGGGCCGGGGGGGGGGGGGGAGATGGGGCCTAGGGGCTGGGGGGGGCCGGGACCGGGCCGGGTTCGGGTGTCCCGGCCGGTAACCGAGAGGGGACGGCTCCGGGGGGGGGAATTCGGGGATGTTTCCCCTCAGGAGGAGCCGCCGGGCCCCGGAGCGGGCTCCCCGGGGGGGTGGCGGGGCCTGGAGGGCGCCTGCGGCCCCGAGGATCCCAAAGGCCTGGCCCCTGGGGGGGCTTCTTGTGCCCTGACAGCGCGGGGGGGTCGCAGGGGGTGCGTGAGGGGCCCGAAATCTGCCTGAGGAGGGGCTGGGTAACCCCACAGGGCTCCAGTGTGTGTGCAGGGCCTGAAATCTGTGTGAGGAGGGGCTCTGTAAACCCCAGAGGGCTCCAGAGTGTGCGCAGGGCCCTATAGCTGCCTGAGGAGGGGCTCTGTAACCCCCACAGGGCTCCAGTGTGTGCGCAGGACCCTATATCTGCGTGATGAGGGGCTCTGTAACCCTTGAGAGAGCTCCAGAGTGTGTGCAGGGCCCTATATCTGTGTGAGGAGGGGCTCTGTAACCCCCCAGAGGGCTCCAGAGTGTGTGCAGGGCCCTATACCAGCCTGGGGGGGGGGCTCTGTAACCCCCAGAGGGCTCCAGTGTGTCTGAGGAGCCCTATATCTGTGTGAGGAGGGGCTCTGTAAACCCCCACAGGGCTCCAGTGTGTCTGAGGAGCCCTATATCTGTGTGAGGAGGCGCTGTGTAACCCCCCAGACGGCTTCAGTGTGTCTGAGGAGCCCTATATCTGTGTGACGAGGGGCTCTGTAACCCCCAGAGGACTCCACAGTGTGTGCAGGGCCCTATATCTGCCTGAGGAGGGGCTGCGTTGCTGTATAAGCCCTCCCAGGGCTCCACAGCCCACGTCCGTGGTATATCTGCGGGTGCAGAGCCTGGCTTTGCTCGTGCTCAGCACCCCAGCTCCACGGAGAGCAGCGCCAGGGCTCGCTGCCTGTGCTGTTGGCTCAGCACCCGACCCCGGCTGGCTTGGTCGGGCTGCGGCAGCACAGGGTATCAGCAGGAGGGAGCGGCTGCTGCCGAGGATGGGGGGTGGAGGGGGCTCGGTTCCTCCTGTGGGGTCGCTGGGTCTGTCCTCTCCACGTGAGGTGATAACAGCGGGGGTTTTGTGGTGCTGCCAGGCGTTACGGTGAGCCCGAGGGCCCGGCCAGGGGGTCTGAGCCGCGTTCTTTGCTCGCCTCCCTTTCCGCAGAGCACCTTGAGGGATGCCCAAGAAGTTCCAAGGTGAAAACACCAAATCGGCCGCTGCCCGCGCGAGGAAGGCCGAGGCGAAGGCAGCAGCCGATGCCAAGCGGCAGCAGGAGCTGGAAGATGCCTACTGGAAGGATGAAGACAAACACGTGATGAGGAAGGAGCAGAGGAAGGTGAGCTCCTGGGGGGGGTGGAAGGAGATCTCCTGGCTGCTTCCTGCAGAGCTCCCGAGACCCAGGTTTGCTCCGAGAGGCTCGTTTCTCCTTGCTGGAGCTGTTGCTGGCTCTGAACGTCGTCCTGTGCTCGGTGTTCAGGCAGAGCAGCTCCAACGAGCGGCTCCTCCGGGAGCTAAAAGCAGCAGGGAGTGGGAGCAAGCGCGAACTTCAGCGTGTGACTGAGGAATCGGGCGCTGCAGAGCTCTCCTCCGGGGGGGAGGGAGCGAAAGCTTTGCTGTTGGAATGATTTAAAATTGAGCGAGGTGCGTGATCGGCAGCGCTGCTGGAGGGCTTGGCGTTTGTTTGTTGACAGAGCACATCTTCAGCTGCTTACTCACTCCTTCGTCTTCCTTCCTCAACTTGGCTTGGGTTCCTTTCGGAGAAGGAAGAAGAAATGAGCAGGGCTAAACGCAAGGCTTTTTCCCCCCCCCCCAGCTTGTGCCACACATCTCCAAAAATTCCCTTTGGTTTGGTTTTAGCTGCACGTTAAGCAGAGGGGTTTGGATTTATCCATTTATGGATTTATCTGTAATCCATTCAGGGGTTATTTGGGTTTTGGTGCCTCCATGCTGGACAAACTTCTGCCTCACCTGATCTTTCTGGAGACGCTCCCTGGGACCAGCCTGGCCGCCTCTCCTGAAGCAATTTGTTTTGTCTCGTGCTGTCCCGGTGGGATCCTGCTGCTGTCACACCCGGGCTTCACGGGGTTACCGCTGCTGCGCTGCGCTGGGAGTTTGGCACTGGCTGCCCTGGGGGGGGGGGGGTGGGCAGGAGGCCAGCGAGGCCCCGTGCCCCCGCTGTGCCCGTCAGCCTGAATTCCCCCCCCCAGTGCGTGTCCTGACGAAGGAATTCGGATGGAATTTGGAGTCCTGCGTGCCCCGCTGCAGCCCGTGACGCTGCCTCATCGCTTCCTGGCGTGAGGCCTCGCTGCTCGTCCAAGGGCAGCCTGGGCAGGGGAGACGGAGCTCTTAAACCCCAAATCTGGGGCCAGCCCAGAGCCTCGGGCGGGTTTTTGGGGAAGGCAGCGCCGTGTTTTCCCCTTCAGGGGCAAGCTCAGTGCTGCTTCGTTCCCTTCCTCCCCGTGTTGCTCTGGCAGCACAGAGCTCGCTGAATTTCCCTTCCCTCCGACGAGAGCTTTGGGATTTGGGAGAAATCCCCATGGTGCTGGTGTGGGAAGAGCCCCACCGGTTGTGGCCACGAGCTGTCGGGGGGCTCCGTGTCCCTCAGCACGGAGAGGAGGCCACCTCTGTGCCGTGCGTGAGAGGCAGGGAGCTCTTCCCAGCCTTTTTTTTCTGCCTCTTCCCAGCTTTTTCTGCCTCTTCCCCGCCTCTCCGGGCGATGGCAGTAACACATGAACAGCTCCGTGGCACCCGGGCAGCATTTCAGTGGGGGGGAGCGTGCTGGGAGCCTTTGGGGCGCTGCCCAGCAGGACCCGAGTGGAAAACAACCCCCCCCACGCCGCCTCCCCTCCCTTCCCCACCCCTCAGCTGGGTTTCCGTGCAGGAAAGGAGCTGCTGGGTAGGGTTTGGAGGCTCCTCGGGGCATTTTGGGGGTTCCTCGAAGCGCCCCCAGCCCTGAGAGCAGCTTTTGCTGCTCCCTGCTGCCGGCTTTTGGCACCCGTGGGTGCTCTGCGAGGCGCGAAGGAGCAGCTGAGCCCAGCTCCCTGCTGTCCCCGGGGAGCCCCCGGCTGGAAGCACAAACCCCACGTCCTTCCCCGCGGAGAGCTGGTGGCGTTTTCCCTCGGGTCCTGCCTGCTTGCCTCCCCGATTCCCCCTTCAGGAGGTGGCCTCGTCCTCCCTGGGGGGGTTTGATTTGAGAGGAGCCAGCGGCAGCCTCGGGTTTCTGCCCTCTCGGGGGTGTCCTCGCCCCAGCTGGGGCTGTGTGAGCCTGCGGGGGGCTGCTCGTACAGAACTCCCCTCTGTAAAAAAAAAAACGGGTGAAAGAGAACCTTGGCTAGCTAGAAATATCAATTCTGCTCCCCAAAAGAGATTTCTTGCTCCCCTGCCTTAGGTCTTGCCTCTGCTCCTGACTTCTTGAAGCCCCAGCCCCACGCGCAGCCTCGCCGAGGTGCCGGCACCTCCTGGGTTACCCCGCTCAGCCCCAGGAGGGCCGGAGGGGAGGATTTTTGTCCAGCAGCCTCCGTCCCAGGCACGTTCCTGGTCTCCTCTCCCCGTGCTGCTTCCCCTGCCTGTGCTTTGTGTGTCATTAAAGAGCTTTTCCTGCTGGCTGCAGGTAGGTAGAGCTCCCGCAGGGGCTGCCTGGCTCTGTCCCGCCCCGCGGTGTCACCCCAGGGCTGTTGGGGTGCCCCCTGTGCGCTCCCCACACCCTCAGCTCGTGCTGCTGACCCCGTGGCACTTCCCTGCGTTGCCCCCTGAGCTTTCGGGGAGCATTTCGGGGTGGCTGCTCCTCTCCCTGCCCTCACCACCAGCCCCGGGGGTTGGTTTCTGTCCTCTGTGCCCCCCCCCCGAGCAGGCTCTGCCTTTCTCTCGCTCCCTTTCCACCACGAAATAGCCCTGCAGAGACGCTCCAGGTGACGGAGGGGGTGGACGTGGCCCCCACCCAGCAACCCCTCTGGGTTTTTGGGGTCTCCTGCACCCCTAAAGCTGCCCCCGTGCTCCAGCCTGGTGGTGCCCGGCTGCTGAGGGAGCTCGGGCAGCTCTCTTGCGACACCCCGCGTGCCTGGAAGAGGGGCCAGAGAGCCCCTCCTGATCCGGCTGAGGCCGCTAATTGCTCCGTTAATTGCTCTGGCTTTACTAGAAGAGGGAGGGGAAGGCTGGGGCAGGGAGGGGCGGTGGCTGCGGGGAGCTCCTGCTTTGAAATCCAGCCCGGGTCGGTCACCAGCCCCTCGTGTCTCAGGGCAGGGCGCTAAGCACTTAATGACCGGGAGGTTGAGGACAGGTAATTGCAATAAAAACCCCTCGTGGCTTTTTTTTTCCCCACCCCTGGCTGGCTGCAGGAGGCTTCCCCAGCCCAACCCCGGCCGGGTCCTGGCTGGGTTTGATGCAGGCGGCCCCGGGGCGTGTTTTGATGCCACGTTTTGGGGCTGTGGCGGGGTTTTCCTCAAGCTCCCGACTTGCTGGTGGGGTTTGTCTCACGGAGCCTCGAACCACAGCTCCGTGGCGTGCCTGATTCTGCTCCTGCACCTGAAACGTGGCCGAGGACGGTGGTTTTGTGCCCGGTTTTGTGCAGCTGCCCTTGAGGAAAGCCACCCTGCCGCGGCTCGGTCCCTGGGCTGTGCCATCCCCGTGAATAACGGATGAGGCCCCTAATTAAGCAGCCCCGTAACTCACCTAAATACCAAGTGCTCTGTACCACGACACTCCTCTGGAGGGGTGTGTGTGTGTTTATTTTCGTTTTTTTCTCCTCCCTTTTGCAAGGCGTTGCAGGCTCTGGTGGAGGAGGCTAGAAGTCGGTGCTCAAAGCCACTCCAGGCCTTTTGCCCCACCTCATCACGCCCTTCGCTGGCCCTGGGAGGGCAGAGCAGCTCTCCAGCCCCTCGTGGAGTGCTGTAAAATCAACCTGAGGCTGTGCCGCTGTTTGCTTGCGCTCTGACCCCTGCCCTGGCTCTTGGGCAGGGCGCGAGCCAGACCCGGGGATGAATTCAGCCCCCTCGGCTCGGCTCGAACAACTGGTGAACTTCCAACCTCCGGCCACTTATTAAAATTAAAGCGGAGGACTTCATCTGAGGGCTGGCAGTCCTGGCCGGTGCCTCGTGCTCCTTCTCAGCCACGGGGTTGTGTTTCACAGCCCTGGCGTCGCGGGGAGCTGGCAGGAGGCTGGGGACGGGGGAATTATCTCGGTGTAAGGACAGGGCAAGCTGCTGGAGGGCAGGGCAGCCAGCCCGCGGCTCCTCCTGAGGTGAGGTCGGTGCTCCGTTAGCTATGGGAGCGAGGTGCCTGTCCCAGGGCTGCTTTCGTGTGCTTTTAGGGACAGTTTGATGTCCCTGCTGCCGCTGGAGGTGCTCGGGGTGACTCAGTGCTCTCCCTTTTTTCCAGGAGGAGAGGGAGAAGCGGCGGCTGGAGCAGCTGGAGCGCAAGAAGGAGCTGCAGCGCCTGCTGGAGGAGGAGGACTCGAAGCTGAAAGGGAAGTCGCCCAAGCAGGTCGCTCCGGGCAAAGTCACCAGGGCCCAGATCGAGGAGAGCATCAGGAAGGACCAGCAGCAGAAGGAGAACGCAGACACAGGTTGGGGGGCGCCACGGAAAGGCCCCAGGAGGGGAGAGGGGACGGCTCCTTAGAGGGGACGGCGCCTCCACCTTCAGTCCCTGAAGGGATGAGGAGCTTGGAGAGGAAGGGCTGCCTGCAGCTGTTCCGTGCTGCATGGTTGGTTTTATCTAGCACCCAACTTGGGGGAAAATGCAAGCTCCTGGCTCCCTGGGGCGGAGAGCAGAGCTGCAGAGTTGGCGCTCGTACTCGCCAGGCCTGGGGACTCGGGCTGAGGTTTCCCAGCTCCCTCCTCAGTGCTTCGGCAGAGGCTGTGCCTCTTCTGGGAACGTTACAGAGTCGGGATCCGACATTAACAGTTCCCCTTCCCCTTTCCCTGCGCAGTGGAGAAGGAGAAGACTCACTTGGAGGTCCCCTTGGAGGAGAACATCAACCGGAGGGTGCTGGAGGAGGGCACGGTGGAGGCCAGGACGATCGAAGATGCCATCGCTGTCCTCAGGTACGTGGCCGTGCCGTGCTGCTGCTCCCCCTGAAGGCGTCACGTTTTTTAGGAGAAATTCCTGCAGGAATTCCCTCCCCCAGCTCCCTTTTCCCACCACCTCAGCAGCTTTCTGTCCCGGCAGCGAGGTCGAGCCGAGCCCCGACGTCCCGTGGAGCGTTTGGAGCGGGGAGGGGGGGCTCCCCGCTTTGTCACCAGCCTTTTTCCTGTGCTCCCTGGGCTGCTCGGGCAGGGGAGCGGAGCTCAGCAAGCCACGGCTGAGTTTTGGGAGCCGCTGGTGCTGTGCGTGGGGCCCTGTTGGTGATGTTTCTCCTCCTCCTTCCCTCCCGCAGCGTCGCCAACGAGCTGGACCGGCACCCCGAGCGCCGCATGAAAGCCGCCTTCACGGCCTTCGAGGAGCTCAACCTGCCCCGCCTGAAGCAAGAGAACCCCAACATGCGCCTGTCCCAGCTCAAGCAGCTCCTCAAGAAGGAGTGGATGAAGTCCCCGGAAAACCCCATGAACCAGAGGCACAAAGCTTACAACAGCCAAAAGTAGAACTTGAGGGCCGGCCGGCGGGCTGGAGCTCCGGGCCGCGCTCGGATGGAGCAGGAGGCGCCAGGAACCTCCCCCCCCCGCCTTTCCCCTCCCTGCCCTTCCCTCTTTTTGTCCTTTTCGTTGGATTTAAGCTAAGCACGAGGCCGCAGCCCCCACCTCGGGGTCCCGCAGCCCCCCTCGGGGTCCCGCCGCCCTCGCTCCGAGGGCCCCGTCCCTCCTGGCGCGGAGCCTCCCGGACAGCCTGCCGCCGCCTCTGCGCTTCTCAGCTCGGTTCTCGTCTCACAAAAAGCCCCCAATTTGCTGCCCCAGCTCCAGCGAGGGGGGGCCCACGCCTCGATTTCACCCCCCTCACAGCCTGGACCTGCCCCAGCCTGCGTTCCTCCCTGCGCCCCGAGCTCTGCAGGGCCAATTCCTCCCAACGTCCTGAGCAGGCCCCTGCCCTCTGCTCCTCCTGGCCTTGTTATTATTATTTTATTTTTTTTTGGTGCTGGGGTGGCTCTGAAGAGCTCCCAGGCTGGAATCCTGCTCCCTGCCTCCCTTCCTTCCCTCCCAGCCCTGCGTCCTCCGGGGAGGTGGAAGCAGAATTTGGGCAGCGGCTCCCTCAGCTCGGGGCTGGAGGGGAGAGAGGGGAAACCTCCTTCCAGCGGCCTCCACGGGGGAGAAATGAGCCCGGCGAGGTTCCTGCCCTCTCAGCGTGGGACACGAGCACCAGACTTCTTGTGTGTGACTTCCCCAGTAGCCTCCCAGTTGCCCCCACGGGGAGCCCAGAGCCCCCTGCACCTCCTCTGGGCCAGGAGGGAGCCTCGGGGGGGGGGCTGCAACCCCAGAACTGCCCCCGAGAAGTGAAGCTGCTGCTTTTTCTGCTGCCTGCTCCCTGCATCGGGCAAGGAAGGGCCCCGAGGTGCCCCCCACCCCCCTTCGGAGCCCCTGCAGCCCCCCAGGTTTGTTGGGGGGGGGGAAGGCAGCGAGCTCCCCACGCAGCCCGGGCGGAATCGTGCCCCGTGCTGTGAGCGAGCAGCGCCTTTCCCTCTCTTCCCTCTCCCCTTTTCCACCTCCGGGCCCCTCTTTAGGACCTTTTTAGGGTCTAAACCACCTCCAGGCCCCTTTTTAAGACCTTTTTAGGGTCTAAACCACCCCCGGGGCCCTTTTTAGGACCTTTTAAGGTCTAAACCCTTACCGAGGCAGCAGCTCCAGCGCCTTGGGTGCCGCCACGAGTGGGATGGGGGCTACCGGGGGGCCGTGTCCCCATCCCCTGCTACTGGGATGTACTGGGGGGCACTGGGGGGCGCTGGGCTTTCTTCTGACGGTACAGACCCCAACCCCAGGCTGTGTGTGGCCCCCCCCAGGATCTCCTGGGAGCCTTTGCGCTGCGGTACCCAAGGGAGAGGAGCAAACGCAGAAGCTGAGCGCCTCCTGCAGGGTGCTGGGCCCCCCCCCAAACCCCTCTGCGCCCCCCCCTTTTTTGCAGAGGGGAGGTGGAAGGGGGGTCTGCGCCCCCCCCCCCCCCCCCCCCCACACAGCCAGCCCCCTACCCCTGCGGGGGGCAGAGGCAGGGAGAAATGCAGCCGGTGCGACCCCCCCCCCCCCCCGTGAGAAGTTTGTGGTGTTTGAATCCCATTAAAAACAGAAAAAATTGAGCAAAAAAAAACAAAAACAAAACGGGGGGGCTGCGAGAGGAGTGAAATGGGGGAAAAACGGGGCCGGGGGGGGTGGGGGGAGGGCTGATAATTTGGGGCTGGGGGAGGCTTCCACCCGCCCCATTTGGGTGGGGCCCTTCCAGATCCCGCTGGGGCTGCGTTGGGGGGTGTTGGCTTGGGGAGGGGGGGCAGAGGGGGGGCTCTCCCCGGTACAAAAAATGCCCAAATTCAGCCCAATTCTTGGCCCCCCGTTGCCAGCTTTGTTCCTGGAGCCGCGGGGGGGGCCCCGCTTCGTCCTCCCTGGACCCCCCCCAGCCATGCTGAGCCCCCCCCCACCCTTACATCCCTCTCGTGGGGTCCCCGTGTCCCCGGGGTGGGGGGGGAGCTGGCGGTGCCCCCCCCCCCTTCCCCTCCTTCGTCTCCTCCTCCTCTTCCTCGCTGCACTGCGGCTTTGCGGGGCTGTGCTCGCGGTGCCCCCCCCCCCCCCCCCACGCTGCAGTGCCGTGGGGACCCCCCCATCCTGAGGGGCTAACGGGGGGGGGGGGCTGCCCCCCCCATTCCAAGGGCGGGGTGAGTTGGGGGACCCCTATAGCAAAACGGGGCCCCCCCAGAGTAGGGGGGGGATCCCCAGATGGGGGGGGGGGCTCAGGGTTATTCCCCCCCCCCGGCGAGATGGGAGCCTGCGGGCACTGAAGGGGTTAACGGGGGAAACCCCCCCAAATGCCCCCCAATCTGGGGGGGGTTCCCGATTCTGTGCCCCCCCCCCCCTTCAAAGCGGGGGGGGGGGGGTTCCCGCTGCGGGCGGGGCTGAGCGCAGAGGGGAGGGATTCCCCGCCCCGCCCCCCCCCCCCGGGGATTCCCCCTCCCTTTCTGCCCCCCCCTCCCCAAAAAAAAAGGCATCCCGCTGCGGGGGGGGGGGGGGGGGCGCTGTCATGGCGACGGGGGCGGGAAAACCCGCGGGGGGGGGCGCAGCGATCACACGGCCGCGGCATCCTCGGAGCCCCCGCGCAGGGCTGGCACCGGGCATCCCCCCCCCGGCATCCCCCCACCCAGCACCGGGCATCCCCCCCCCGCCCCCTGCAACCCCCCCCCGACCCCCGGTACCCCCCCCTGCCCCGGGCATCCCCCCCCCGCAGCCCCTCCCCGCGCATTGCTCGCCCTGCACCAAGCCCCCCCCGCCCCGTGCGCGCCCCCTGCACCACGGAACCCCCCCCCCCAAAACACCCCGCAGCCCCCCCCCACCTCCCCACGCACCGCCCCTGCACCACGCAGCCCCCCCGGCCCCCCCCCCCGCCCCCTCCCCGTGCCCGTCCCCCCCCCGCGCACTGCAGCACGGAGCTGGGCGCGCGCCCCTCCGCGGTGCCCCCTCCCTGCGCGCGCCCCCCCTTTGCACGCCCCTTGCACGCTCAGATCCGCGTCTGCCCCCCCCCTTGCACCCTTGCACGCCCCCCCCGTGCGTGTTACCCCCCCCCATGCGTGTGTGCCCCCCCCCCGCGCTTTGTTCCACGCCCCCCCCCCAATCTCCTCGCCCCCCGCGCACCGGAGCTTTGCGCACCGCGGCTCCCCCCCGACAAAGGGAGCGAGGGGGGGGCCCGGGGGGGGCTGCAAGCGGCCGTGCCCCCCCCTCACCCCCCCGCTGCAGCACGCCGCACCCCGATCCCGCTGCTGGGGGGCTGCTGGGGGGCACCCCGCCGCCCCCCCCCCCCCCGGGGAGCCTCCTGCTCCTGGTTCCCCGCTGGCACCGGGGACTCCCCCCCGTGATCCCGGGGGATCCCCTGGGTTTTGGGGACCCCCCCCCGCCCCAAGCGGCGCGGGGATGGGGAGGGGGAGCAGAGGGGACCCCCCCCCTCGCGGGGTGTGGAGGGGTGGGGGGGGAAGCGCTGTTCTGCCCAAGGTGCCCCCAGCGTCCCCGCGCCACCCTTGGGTGCTCCTCGGGCACCGGGGACCCTTTGGGTGCGCCCGGGGGGGGGGGACACCAGGGGAAGGGGGGGGGAGCGGGAGGCGGGTGCTCGCCCCCCCCCCCCCCTCCCCGCAGATGTGACAATGGGGAGGGGGGAGCCGGGTTTAGCCGCAGACAATAGGGCGGCGGGAGCGCGCGGGGCGGCGGGAGCGCGCGGCGGAGCGGCAGCGCAGCACCGCCCCGCACCGCCCCGCACCGCCCCGCACCGGGGCTTTGCCGAGGCGCCGAGAGGTGCCCGGGGGGGACCGAACCGAAGCCCTCCCCCCCCACCCCCCTCCCTCCCCGGTTTTTCCCCCCCCCACCCCCCCCTCCGCCGACCCCCGGTTCGGCCGCCGAGGTCGCCCCTGCCAGCCCCGGGCCATGGTCACCGGCGGCGGCGCTCGAGGGGAGCGGAGGCCGGGGTCTGCCCGCAGGTGGGTGCTCGGTGGGCTGGGGGGGGGGGGGAACGGGGAGCGGGGGGCACCCCCTCGGCATTGGGGACCCCCCGGTAATGGGGAACCCCCCGGTAACGGGGAACCCCCCGGCTTTGACACGCAGCGGTGCCGGGAGAGCCCGGGGACCCCCCCGCCTCGGGGACCCCCGTTGGCACCGGGGACCCGCTGGCTGCTGGGGACCCCCCCCTACAGGTTTCTGGGGACCCCCCCGGCTCCTGAGGACCCCCCCAGGAACCTGGGGACCCCCCCCCCCAGCTCCCGGGGCTGCTCCAGCACCGGGGACTCCCCCGGTTCCTGAGGACTCCCAGGCGGGGGGGGGGGGAACCCCCAGCTCCCGGAATCCCCCGGCTCCGGGGACCCCCCAGGTGCCACCGCGCTGCGGGGGGGGCTCTCGGGGTTCCCGGGGGGGGGGGGGGGCACCGCTTTGCAGGGAGGGGACGGGGATGCCGTGGGGGGGCTGCCCGGAGGGTACCCCAACGCCAGGCTTTGTGGGGGGGGGCAAGCAGGGCCCGTTCTCCCCCCACCCTGCACCATTTGTATCGGGGGGGGGGGGATGCGATGGGAGTGCCGGTGCCCGGCTAAAATACCCCCCTCCCCCAGCGCCGCGGCCTCAAGGTCACCATCCGCATGGGGGGGGGGTCCATGGGGGGGGGGAAGATGCGGGGGCGTGGGGCGGGGAAGCCCCCGGTTCCCCCCCCCCCCCCCAAACCCCCCCCATTCGCCGCCGCTCCCGCAGGCACCCGGCTGCGGCGCACGGAGTGGCCCCCGCGCGCCCCCCCCAGCCCCTTCGCGCCCCCCCCCCCCCCCCAAATCCCGTGGGGCCGTGGCAGGTGAGCGGGGGGGCGATGGGGGGGGCTGAGGGGGGGTGGGGGGAGCCCCTCCCGCTGCCGTTTGTGGAGCGGGGCCCCCCCCCCAGGGAGGGATTCCCCACCCGTAGCGGGGGCATCCCCGGGTCCCCAGCGGGATTTGGGGACGTTGGGGACGCCGCCAGCTCCGGGCAACCCCCAAATTTTTTTTTTTGGGGGGGGGGCTCCGCGGCCGCAGGGACCGAAGCCACGAGGCTGGGAGGGGGGCGAGGGGCTGGGGAACACCCCCGGTGTTCCCCCCCCCCCCCCCCGGTACCCCCCCCAGCCGCTAGGATCCCGTTGCCCGTGCCCGTGGCGTGGCTCCGGCTGCGAGCCTCGAGGGGCAAATCTCGGCCAGGCCCCGGGGCTGGGGGGTTTGGGGGGGTCGGGGGGGGGGCGTGCAAGGGGCTGGGGGTGTGGGGGGGGGGGCGTGCAGGGGGCTGAGGCTGCTCCCCCCCCCCGGCCGTGTCCCCGGGGCCGTGCTCGGTGTTTGCCGGGCACCCACCGAGGCCTCAGGTGCGCAACGGGGACCCCCCCCCGACCCCCCCCCGGCCCCTCTCCGCCCCCCCCCCGTAACCTTGGGACCCCACATGGGGGCGGGTGTGACCCCATACCCGGGGACACCCCCGCGCTGCGAAGGTGCCGGCAAGGTTTGGGGGGCCCCCCCCACCCCCCGAGGGCAGCAGGGACACCCGGGGGGGGCCCGGACACCCCCCCCCGGGGCAGGGGGGGTCCGTGTGCGACCCGGGGGGGGGCAGCCAAGCGAGGTGGCTTTGTCCTTCGGCTGAGCCGAGCCGCATGGGGGGGGGGGGGACAGCGGGCGAGCCGGCACGGTGGCTTTGTCTGGGGACAGCGGGGGGGCGCGGGGACCCCTCGGCTCCCCCCCGGAGGCGCCCCCCCCCCCCGCTGGCTCTGCCCCATCATCGAGGGCTGGGGACGTTTTGGGGTGGGGACGGGGGGCGCCCGGCCCCTGGGGGTGGCCCCTGGGGATGGCAGCGCCGGGGGGGCTCGTTTGGGGTGGGAGGGGGGGGGGCTTTGGGTTGGTGGGGGCTGCCACCGGCCCTGGGGGTGGCACAGCCGCTGCTGTCCCCAATGTCCCCCCGGTGTCCCTCCAGGGCTGGATCCTGCTGCAATTCCTGGGCTTGGTGCACGGGGGGGTCCCCTCTCCCCCTCCCCTCTCCCCCTCCCCTCTCCCTTCCCTCTCCCACCTTCCCTCCCCATTTTCTCCCCCTTCCCTCTCCCCCCTTCCCTCTCCCTTTCCTCTCCCTTTTCTCCCCCTCCCCTCTCCCCCTCCCCTCTCCCTTCCCTCTCCCTCCCCTCTCCCCCTCCCCTCTCCCCCTCCCCTCTCCCCCTCCCCTCTCAGGGATTCCCCTCTTTGCAGCGGGGCCGTGCTCTCCCTATGCCCCCCCCCCCCCCCCCATTTTTCCCCTCTCACCCCCCCACGGGAACCCTCCCCCCTCCCCCCCGCACCCCCTCCCCACCCCCCCCCCACCCGCATGGGTCGGGGGGGGCTCGGGTCGGCCCCTGATGGGGGTGAACCCACCCCAGCACCGGGGGCCCGCGGTGGCACCGTCCCAGCTCTCGTGCCGGTGGCTCCGCCAGCCTGAGGGGGGGGGGGGGGGCTCAGTCCCACACCCCCCAAATCCGCCTCAGCCCCCCCCACCCTAACCTATGCGGTGTTTGCGGGGGCCGGGGGGGCTCCTGCCGGCCCTGCCAGCTGCTCCCCAGCCCCGGCCATATGGCTCGGCCCGCGGGGCGTCCCCGTTCCTCCTCCCCCAGCGGGCTGCGGGCACAGCCTCTGCACCCCCAAATTCCCCCCCCCCCCAAATCCCCCCCCCCCAGCCCCGTGATTCCCAGGCAGGAATTAACGAGCGGGCGATAAATAAATCAGCAGCCGGGAGGGGGCCTTTGGGCCTCTATTTTTAGCTGCACCCTCC
>OZ022453.1:4460858-4643714 GCA_963989345.1 Clangula hyemalis | reverse complement strand
CCCCTTCCCGGCCCCGCCCCTCCCGCCCGGGCTGCGCGCGGCTGTTCCGCCCAGGAGGACTGCGCCCCCCCCCGCTGCTGGGGGGGGAGGAGGGGGAGGGGGAGGGGGCGGGGCTATGGGGATGGAGGGGGCTTAAAGGGGCGATGCTGGGGGGTGGGGACACGGGGGGGGGAATAGGGAGAGAAGGGGGGAATGGACACGGGGGGGGGCACGGACACGAGGGGGGGGACAGGGGCACGAGAGGGGACAGGGGCACGAGGGGGGACACGGACACGAGTGGGGACACCGAGACAAAGGGGGGGCACAGACACGAGTGGGGGGGCACAGACACGAGTGGGGGGGCACGGACACGAGGGGGGAAAGGGGCACGAGATGGGACACGGACACGAGTGGGGGCACAGACACGAGTGGGAGACACAGGCACGAGTGGGGGACAGGGACACGAGTGGGTACACCGAGACAAAGGGGGGGCACGGTCACGAGTGGGGGGGCACGGACACGAGTGGGGGAAAGGGGCACGAGAGGGGACACGGACACGAGTGGGGACACCGAGACAAAGGGGGGGGCACAGACACGAGGGGGGGGCACGGACACGAGTGGGGGACACGGACACGAGTGGGGACACCGAGACTAAGGTGGGGCAGGGTCACGAGTGTGGGGGGGAAACGGACATGAGTGGGGACACGGAGACGGGACCACACGGACATGAGTGGGGGAAAGGGGCACGAGGTGGGACACAGACACGAGTGGGGGGCACATGGACACGAGTGGGGACATAGAGACAAGGGAGGGACACGGACACGAGTGGGGGGGCACGGACATGAGTGGGGGACGGACACAAGTGGAAGGGGGAATGGACACGAGTGGGGACACTGAGACAAAGGGAGGGCACGGACACGAGTGGGGGGCACGGTCACGAGTGGGGGGCATGGAGACAAGGGGGACACGGAGACAAAGGGGGACATGGACACGAGTGGGGGAGAGGGACTCGAGGGGGGACACAGACACGAGTGGAAGGGGGTGGTGGACACGAGTGGGGGCACCGAGACAAAGGGGGGGACACGGACACAAGGGGGGGAAAGGGGCACGAGGAGAGACAGGGACACGAGTGGAGGGGGACACGGACACGAGTGGGGACACGGAGAGTAAAGGGGGACACGGATACGAGTGGGCAGGGGCACAGACACAAGTGGAGGGGGGAAAAGGACACGAGTGGGGGACACGGAGACGGGGCCACACAAACAAGAGTGGGGGGACACGGTCACGAGTGGGGGAAAGGGGCACGAGGTGGGACACAGACACGAGTGGAAGGGGGAGACGGACACGAGTGGGGACACAGAGACAAAGGAGGGACACGGACACGAGTGGGGGTCACAGTCACAAGTGGGGGGCATGGAGACAAGGTGGGCATGGAGACAAAGGGGGGCACGGACACAAGTGGGGGGACAGGGCCACGAGGGGGGACAGGGACACGGGGGGGCGCGCAGCCCCACGGACACCGTGGAATGGGGAGGCCACGGGGCCACGGGGGCCACTCGGACCCCCGTGGGGCACGGCGCCGCCACCCCCCCCCCCGTGTCCCCGTGTCCCCGTGTCCCGGTGTCACAGCACCCCCTTGTGTCCCCTCCGCACCCCGGGAGCTGGGGGGGGGGGGGGCTCCGGCCCCACGGTGATGGGCACGGGGGGGGGGGGGGACACCGGGACCGGATCCTGCCCGGCCCCACGGGGACAGCGCGTGGGTGCTGTCCCCAAAAACTTCGTGGGGGGGACCCCAAAAACTTCGGGGGGGGGGGACACGGATAAAAAAGGGGGGGGCTGGCGGGGAGCTTGAGGCAGGCGCCGTGTGCGGGAGCGCGGACACGCGTGGGCGTGGGGGGGGTGCACGCGCGTGTGCTGGGAGCGCACGGGGCTGGGAAGGGGGGGCGTGGGGGGGGTGCACGCTCGTGTGCGCGTGCACGGGGAGGGATGCGCGCGTGCACGAGCCCGGTGCTGTGCGTGTGCACGCGTGTGCGTGGCGGTGCGCGCGTGTGCGCGGCGGCGCCGGCAGAGGGCGGCCGTGGCCGGGGCACCGAGCCCGTGCGAGGCCGTGCGGGGCCGGGAGGAGGCCGCCCCCCCCCCCCCCTCCCACGGACCCCCACGGACACGCGGGGGCGGCCCCGGGGTCGGGGGGGGGGGCGATGCGGGGCCGGATCCACGCGTGGGACACGGGACACTCCCAATCGCCGAGGGTGAGGGTGGGGAGGGGTCCCCCGCTGTGATCCCCTGGGGGGGGGCACCACGGCCACCTCCCCCTGCCCTGATGTGACCCCAAAGCCTTGTGTCCGGATGGGGCACGGCGTGGGGGACCCCAGCCTGGACCCCCCCCCCCCAAAAAAAGTGCTCGGTTTCACCGGTGTCACCGGTGTCACCCGTGGCCCCCCCACGCCACCCCAGCCGGGCACAATTCACCACGCTGCGCCACGCAGCCGTGACACTGCTGGGGACCCACCCGGGACCCCCAAACCCAAACTGGGACCCCCCCATCCCCATTCCCTGTCCCCCCCCCCCCCCGTGGGGCTGGCACCCCTTGGCACCCCGCTCGCCCCCCAGCATCCTCCTGCACCCCCCTGGCCGGGCAGAGCCCTGGGGTCCCGGGGTCTGTGGGGTGCCCACGCGGGCGTGGAGGCTGGATGTTGGTTCCTGAGGTGGGGGCAGTTTTGGTGACCCCCCCCGGGCCTGGCTACGCCCCGGTGCGGTGACACGGGGCCGGCAGGGCCCGCCTGTTCCTCTTTCCGCACAGAGCCAGCCGCAGGCGAGTGGGGCTCCGGGGCTGAGGGGTGTGGGGGGGGACACGGCGAAATCCCCCATGGGTGCCAGGTGCCGAGGGGAGAGGGCGCGGGAAGGGCGGCACGGCTGAACTGGGCTGCGCTGGTTTGCACTGGGAGGGGGGAAAGCGGCTCCGCCAGCGGGGCCAGGGGGGGTTGGTGTGGCTGACAGCCGTCTCCCCGCAGCGGGATGGCCACGGGGCACCCCACGGCCGCGCTGCTGCTGCTGCTGCTGCTGCTGCTCCCCGCGGCCACCTCGGCCTCCTGCTTCTCGGTGCGGGCCACGCAGGAGGATTTCTCCAACAGCACGACGGGGTGCAAGGAGCTGGACTGGAGCATCTTCGGGCAGCAGCGCCGGCTGCTCCTGGCCCACAACGGCATCGGCGCCGTGCGCCCCGCGTCCCGCGTGGAACCCACGCTGGAGGAGCTGGACCTGTCGCACAATGAGCTGCAGCGGCTCCCCGACGCCTTCCTGCAGCGGGCGCGGAGCCTGCGGCGGCTCCTCCTGGGGCACAACCGGCTGCGGGAGCTGCCCGACGGCTTCTTCGCCGCCGCGGCCGCCCTGCAGAGCCTGGAGCTGCAGGACAACCCCCTGCCCGCCGTCCCCACCAGCGCTTTCCACCCCAGCCTGAGCCTCCTGGCCGTGTCGTGCCGCTGCGATGTGGTGGGCAGCGTGCTGACCGCCTGCGCCCGCGCCGCCAACCTCACCTGCCTCTGCGCCGCGCCCAACGGCACCTTCCACGTCTCCAGTTTCCATGAGCGAGCGTGCCCGGGAGGCTCGGAGGCCGTGGCTGCTGCTGTCGGGGCCACCACCGCGGTGGCCGTGCTGGTGGCGGTGGCCGTCGGCGTCGCCGTGTGCCACCGGAGGAGGAAGGCGGCCGCCGCCGCGGGATGGGGCAAGCGGGAGTCTGCCGGGGCCCACGGGCAGCCCCGGTACATCAGCCACGGGGCTGAGAGCGGCCCCGCCGCTGCCACCACCACCGCTGCTGCGGCTGTGAGCGTGGCACCCGAATATGAGAACGTCTTCATCAGCCCCTGCGTGGGCACGGGCATGGCCCCCGCGCATGGAGGGACGCCGGGGTGGCAGCGGGCGCAGTACAGGTGAGCGTCCGGCACGGGAATGTGGCGGCCAAACCCTGCTGTGCCACGTCGTGCAGTCCTATGCTATGATGTCCTGTCCTGTCCCCATCCCATCCCATCCCATCCCATCCCATCCCATCCCATCCCATCCCCGTCCCCATCCCATCCCATCCCAATCCCAATCCCCATCCCCATCCCATCCCCGTCCCCATCCCATCCCATCCCATCCCCGTCCCCATCCCATCCCATCCCAATCCCAATCCCCATCCCCATCCCATCCCTATTCCCCATCCCATCCCACCCCACCCCACCCCACCAAACCCAAGGACCGGACACTTTTGGGGCCAAACCCATTCTCTTTCACCCCCCACTGAGCCCCCAGAGCCACCCGGGGTGGGACAGGAGGGGGGACATTTCCCCGCCGGTGACCCCCCCATGTCCCCAGCCCGCAGGTGCCCGCGGACGACACCTATTTCATGGAGAGCGACGCCGGGGAGCAGCCCATCTACGCCAACACGGGGCCCCCCAGCGAGGAGGTCTACGTCATCCCCGACAAGTGAGGGGACCCCGGCGAGGGGGGGGGGGTCACAGCTGCCCGGTGGCCGTGATGGGGAAGCAGAGGGTTGGGTTTGGGGTTTTTTGTTGTTTTTTTTTTTGCAATTAAAGCAAAACTGCTTTGCAGTCGTTTCCTGCCTGGGATGGGGAGCGGAAGCAGCCGCTTCTCCCCGGGCTTTGCACCGAGGGGACGGCGACGGGTGGCCTCCACCAGATGTGGGGTCCCTGGGGGTCCCCAGGGCTGGGCTGAGGGTGCAGGGGGTCCCCCCACACCCTGCTGGGAGCATCGGGTTCCCAGTAAGGGCTGGGTGCCGTGGGGCACCCGCGGCGTGCGGCTCCTCTTTTGGGGTGTCGGGGTGGCCGTGAACGTGGGGACGCGCCGCTGGTTGGGGACACCCAGGAAATGGGATCAACCTCGCTGTTTTCCTGCCAAATCTGTCAGTTTGGGGTAAAGAGGAAAGGCACCACTTTGGGGCAAGATCTCCAAGGCTGTCGCTGCGAGGGTACAAACCCTGGGACGTGTCCGGAGGGGAACGGGGACGTGGGGCCATGGCGCACGCAGGTGCCCTCCCAGCCCTGTGTGGGTCTCGGTGTTGCTCCACCGTGACGCATGAAATGTTGTAACTGCCCAAAATATCACGCATAGCTCCTGGTCCACAGGCTGTCAGCTTCAACCTGACAGAGCCACATGAGGTCCCCAGGAAGGTCCCCAGAGCCCTCAGAGCCCGTGTCCCTGCAGCGGAGGTGCCAGGACCCTCAAGGACACGTCCCCATACCCCTCATCCCTCAAACCTTGGTCCCCAAACCCCATGCTTCCATCGTGGTGGTCCCCGTATCCCACAGCCTTCAAGCTCTGGCCTCCAAACCCCACATCCTGAGGGTGGAGGACCCCTACCCCATGTCCCTCAAGCCCATACCCCCAAAGCCCACATCCCCGGGGTGGGGGTCCCCCCATCCCATGCCCCCATCCCCCGGTCCCATTGCCACAGGAGCCTGGAAGTGGCAGCAGCCGCTTCCCAGCCCGATGGCCTCGGGGTCAAGGCTGCGCCCAGCACCCGTTTCAAGGCCACAAACAAACCAAAGGTCCCTGGGACCATCGCCCAGGGATTACTCACCCGCTGGGCTCACAGGGCAGGGATGGGGCCGGCCTGACCCCGGAAAGCCAGAGGATTTACAGGCAGAGCCGTGAGAAGCCAGCTCCCGGCTGGCCGTGGGTGCTGGGGGTGGGGGGACACAACGGGGACCACCGCAGGGCTCGGGTCCCGTGCGCCCCGGGGAGCTAAACCACCACCAGCCTGGTTCCCATCACTTTATTGGTTTCCATTGCTACAGCGATCTGTTTTATGGAAATATACAAAATACAAAAGAAAAAAAAAAAAACACACACACAACAAACTCCCAAGAACGTCTCTCGCCGCGTGATACAATAAGTTAGCAATAAATAAGAGGCGTATAAATAAGTCTGTAACCAGAGGGGAGCGGGCACCGGGGCGGGCTGCGGCCACCTGGGGACAGCCCCGCCGCCGTGCCCGTCCTGCCTCCGGTGGGAAGAGCCCGGCTACCAAATAAAAAATGCTTTAAATAAGGGAGGAGAGGGCGAATAAGTTACGGTGGCCTGTGGAGTGGCAGTGATCCCAGCTGGAGACCGGAGGAGGGATCGTGTCCTCAGGACGGGGCTGAGCCGTTCCCTGCACGTTTCGTCCCCTGGCTCTGCTTTTTGGGTGCGCTGGTGCTGGGGGGGGCTCTGCCACCACCCAGGGGAGGACGGGTCCCCGTCTGTGCCAGAGGTGAGGGTTTCAGGCGCAGTGGCACTTGGTGACCAGCATGTCCTCGAAGACGGTGGAGACCAGCCTGCCCTCGCCGTCGTAGTGCATCAGCACCATGGGGTCGTAGCCGGCGGGCACGCAGCAGGGCGCCGGGGTGGCCTTGGAGAGGGAGTGCATGCGGGCTTTGATCTGGGCGTGCATGCTGGCCGGCTTGTAGTTGTGCGGGCAGGAGCCTTCGCAGAACCTCATGTAGTAGCTGTTGGGGGCGATCACCCAGTCCGACCAGCCGATGTCCTGGAAGGACACCTTGAGCGACTTGAGGCAGCACTTGCCCTCGCTCTTCCTGCACTCCTCGTCCAGCCCGCGGGCTCTCCGGGCCCTCGGCCCCGCGGCCTCGAGGGTTTCCACCTCCAGCACCGACGTTTCGGCTCCCGAGCCCGCCGGCGAGGCCGAGATGTTGGTGGTGAAGACCAGCTCCAGCTGCAGCTTGGCCTCGGGACCGGCAGCCCAGCGCCAGACGGGCGCCGTCAGGTCCACGCTTGGAGTGTCGGGGTCGAGCTCTTGGGTTTGCAGGAGCTGGGGGGCTCCCCCGGGTCCCCCCGGTGCGTAGATGCTGACCTGGGGCTGCCCCGAGGCCGGGGAGCCCAGGGATTGCTTGAAGAGCTTCAGCTCTGCTTGCACCACCCGCAGGCGCCGGTGGAAAGCCTCCGTGCGGGACACGACGAGGTGGTAGCGGTAGGGACCCCGCGGGTCCTGGTCCCCGTGGGGGTCCTGCTCTCCTTGGGAGGGCTCTGTCCGGTGTCGCACTGCGGGGACAGGAAGGAGAGCTGATGTAAGAGCTGGAAATCCAGCCCTGAGTCAAGCCTTGTGGTCAGCTCCTTGTCCGGCAGCCAAACCATGCAGCTGCCCCGGGGCCACCTCCGGGGAATCTCCCGGAGCCCGCGGGATCCCGACCCCGCAGGGTCCATCCCCAGCCTCCACCCCCGGGGGTGCCAGACACGTGGGGACCCCCAGCCCGAGCAGCAGCCGAATATAACCCCCAATTCCCCCAGGTTTGGTCAAAGCCCCGGCCGCAGGGAGCAGCGGGAGGCGAGGGACGGCGGCACCGCAGAACCCGCATTTATCTGGAATTCACCAATCTTTGCGTTTTGCAGCCAAAGAGCTGGAAACGGCCACTCCTCCCCCGGCCCGAGCAGGGGAAGCGGCTGGGAGGAGGAGGAGGAGGAAAGGAGAAGGAGGAGGAGGAGGAAGAGGAGGAGGAAGGTGACAGCAGCGGATTCATGCCCGATCATGTCCTAGCACATGCTGGGGCAGCGCGCAGGACGTGGCTCAGGGACGGGGCAGGACATGTCACCCCACGGCAGGACATGTCACCCCACGGCAGGACATGTCACCCTATAGCAGGACATGTCACCCCATGGCAGGATATGTCACCCTATAACAGGACATGTCACCCCATGGCAGAACATGTCACCCCAGCACAGACCCAGAGCCCACTGGGGGGGTCTCCCGATGGCAACGGGGCCACCTCTACTTACTGCTGGCTGTCAGGCTGTGCAGCCTCCTGGTCCCGGCCACCGCCGCCTCCTCCCGGCTGCGGTTCCCCAGCAGCTCGGCCACCTTCTGCTCGTACTGCTGCTGCGCCCTCCTGATGCTCTCCTGGTCCAGCCTGCGCCGCAGGGCGGGGGGCGCGGGCATCCCCAGCCGCTCCAGGATGCTCCTTTTGATGGTTTCCACCTGCAGCCGGTCCTCGTCCCACCCGTGGGGCCGCGGCTCCGCGCCCCCCAGGAGCAGCAGGAGCTGCAGGCAGGCGGCGGCGGCCCCCAGGTCCCGCAGCGCGCCCGGCAGCATCGCACCGCCCGGCCCGAGTTGCAAAACCTCTTGCGCAAAGGCTCCGCGGGCGGCTCTTATCGATGCCGCCAGGAGAATGAATGAAGAGGACCAGGACCAGACCTGGCTTTATAGGAGCGGGACTTTGCCCGCCCCCCCCCCCCCCCCCCTCACCCTCCCCTCCTCTCCTCTCCCTCCCCGTCCCAGGGCTGCCCGTGGGTGACGCCGTGGCGAGCACGCGGCCGGGGCAGCGCAAAGCCCGGGCTGCTCGCAGCGGGGAGGCGAGGAATGTTTCCTGCTGCCTCGCTTCGTTTCCCACCTCTTGCTCTCTCTGCTGGTGGCGGGCAGCTGGAGGGGTTCCCCTCGCCGTACCGGGGGGCTCGGGGCTGTGGGGGACAGCTGGTGGCCTCGCAGGTGGCACGCGGTGTCCCTGCGGTGGCGGGGGGTGACAGCGGAGCACCGAGGTGTGCGGGCAGGCGGGTGCCGCGGCCAGCATCACGTCCAGCCCCGCATCCTCGTCTCCCTCCTTCCCCTGGCAAATTGGCCACGCTCAGGGCTCAAGGTGCCCGTCGGGGCCCCTTTCTTCGAGCCCCTCTCGCTGCCCTGCAGAAAGGGGGAAGCGGAAAGCAGGGGGGGAGGCGGCTGGGAAGCCCGGCTCGTGCCAAGACGTGCGGGCGGGAGGCAGCGGGTCGGTGTTTGAACTTCTCCAAAAGCCAGAGCCGGGAGGTTCCCGGCTGACGACACCGCAGCCCGGCTTTGCTGCACGTCCCTGCCCCTGCTCCGGTTCCCTCCTGAAGTAAGCCCGGGTGGCGTTTGCATCATTGCTGAGGGCAGCCAGGAGGGTGCTGGGCACGCCGCGGTGGCACGGGTCCAGCCGGGGCTGCCCGCGCGCAGGCGAGCCCAAAGGAGAGCCGGAGCCACGGGATCCTCGCTTGGAGGAGGTGGTGGAGACACCGGGAAGGGCGCAGGGATGCGTCGGTGGGGCTCTCACGGCACGAGGAGCTCCGTGGGGATCAGTGAGAGCTTTTTATCGGGGCGGCAGGGAGATGGGCTGAGCCCCGGGGGATCGGCGAGGGGCAGAACCTGGCAATCGCCCCCAAAACGGAGGCGAGAGACGAGGCTGAGCCAGCACGGGGCCGTCCACCCCATCTCCAAAGGGATGCTTCAGCCACAAGCACAGGGGGGACACGAGCCCAGCCCCGGGGGACACGAGCCCCTCGCTGTCCTCCTGCGCCTGGGGACCTGGGGCACACGAGGCCGAATTTCCTGCAGCCGAGCCAAGCGCCCGGTCCTTAACTGCTCCCGCGGGGGGATTACCCTGAGCCCGGGATTTAGCTCTGTTTATCTCCAGCTCCTCCTCGGGAGCACGGGTTCAAGCATCCTTCCTGCCTTTTTCACCCAGATTCTCGAGGTTTGCCCGAGGCAAAAAGGAGAAGAAACGTTTCACCCAGAGCCACGTGAAACCGTCAGCTCATCAGCACGAGCAGCGTCACGTGCAGGGGATCGCCCCGCTCCACCCCTGCTCTGGACGGGGGGATAAAGGGGAGCAGGCGGGGACCCCCCCAAAAAAAAAAAACCTGCCTCCACGCTGCCTTTCCCTGAGCAGAGCCTCTTCCTGCCCCACTTTTGGTTCCTCTGGGTTGGAAACAGATCCCACACGCGGCTCCCGAGGAAACCTCAGCGGCGTCGCGGCTGGAGCCACCTTTCCTCGAGCGCTGCGCCCTACGGAGAGCTCAGCACCCATGGGTGCTGACCTGGGGCCCCGCAGGGTGGCACGGCACCGCTGCCGTCCCCATAGCAGGCACTGGGCAGGGACAGGCACAAAGGAGGCTGCTCAAGGCACCGCGCCACCGTGCCGGCCCTGAGCATCTCCAGCTCCGCGGCACAGCCCCCGGAGCAATCCTCCAAATTTTGAGCTGTGTGGGTGTAGAACGAGATGTCCCCCCCTCCAAAAAAAAAAACCATCACGTCGTGCCTGGCCGTTGAGCAAGACACGGCAAACTCGACAACTTTGCAGTTCTGCTTTTGCAACGATTTTCTGAGCCGTGGGCGCGCCGCGTGCCACTGGCCCCTCTGCGGCTGACGCACGGGGGGCAGCATGTGGGGAGCATCAAAGTTGGCCGAAGCCGGATGTTTTTTCCCCAAAAGGCGCCAGGCGGTGAAGTCGGAGATTTACAGTCCGGCAAGAGCAATAAAAGTTATCTTTAATTGCAGCGGCTGTGGGTGCCGAGTGACCCGTTAGGAAACATCCCAGCGTGTCCTTACCAGCCCGCGAGATGCTTTATCGGAACAAAGCCTCGGCTGTGAGCCTAGGGAGCATCTTTTCCTCCCTCCCTCTCCTTCGGTCAACCCGTATTTTAATTATTTTAATATTGGATTTATCCGACCGAGCCATTCCCCACCGGGTGGAAACGGGGAGATTGGACGACCGAAGCAGCAGGTGGAGCATCCCGTGGAGGCCGGCGAGGAACGGGCCAGCGAAAAGCCCAGCAGAAGTTCAAAGCGGGAGCTGCTGAGCCCAGCAGGACGTAAATAACCTCCCTGCCTTCTGTCCCCACCTCCGGGCAGGATGCGGTCCAGCCCCGAGCGCAGCGGGGGCCGCTGCTCGCTGCCGTCTCCTGAGCCCGGCGGCCCCGCAGGAAGCAGCCCCGCTGCGAGCTGAGAGCCGGTGCCCCAAGGAGGAACGCGGGCGGCTGCCACTTCCCCACCAGACGCCGCCCAGCCCTGGCCCTGCAGTGCTGGAGCAGCTGGAGAAGGGCTTGGAGAGGGAGCAGGACCCTGAGCGTCGCTCGCGTCTACCCGGTGCCGTCGCCGTCCTGCCCGGTGCTGAGCCGAGGGGTGCTGCAGGGATGAGCCCTCCAAGATTTTTGGCAGCAGGGGTTGGGATCAATGCAGAGGCACCGAGCTTCCCCGCACGCTGCTGAACCCCTGCTGCCAAAAATCTTGGAGGGCCCTGAGGGGCCGAAAACCTCACAGGGGCTGGGCTCGGGGTCCCGGTGTCGCAGCCGAGCTCGGAGCCTGCTGGGGATGCTCCGGGTGGGAAATTCGGGTGCTGGAGGGGGAGGTTTCCTGCAAAGCCCTGCAGCGAGCCGGGCGATGATTTCTCAGGAGGTGTTTGAGGCCAAGAGCATCATGCACGAGCCCGCAGTGGGGAAGTTTCAGGCTCCTGTTTCATTCCAGGTGAGGAAAAGGGGACGGAGAGCTCAGACACAGCGGCTGGGGATGGCCGGTGCTGCTCTCGTGCCTTCCCCGTGTCACAATGAACAAGCACACTGGAAATCTTGCCGACCTTTAGCCATTTCTAAACAAAACCCAAACAGGCCAGATCAGGTGAGCAACGAGCACCTTCGTGCTGCTGCTGCTGCTGGACTCGCGTCCTCCCCTTTGTTCTGTTCACGGCATTTGCCAAAAAGCGAGGCTTCTGTTCCACTTGGAAAAGACTTTTCTGACTCGACTGCACTCGTGGTCAAAGATTAACTTGGATTCCCAGACCCCTTTGCCCGTGCAATACAGGAAATTACTCAAATCCCATGGCCAAAAATGGAAATCCCCGGCTGCTGCCCCAAACACCTGCTTACATCATCGGCCTCAGCACAAGAAAGTTTCCTGCGTGCTGCAAGCATCCTGCCCGGCGCCAGCCGATGGATTCGCACGGCAGGGGCGTGAGGGTTTGGGTCCACGCCCTGTGATGCTCTGGGTTTGCAGGGACGCTTCCCCTTGGGACACGAAGGTTGGTGGCATTCGGGACCACCGGCATTTGGGGCAGCTCACCCCAGCTGAGCCCAGCGTGGTGCTTCAGGAGCGGCTTTGGGGAGAAGATTTTTAATGTCAGGAGCCTCTCCCCATCGAAGCGGGGCCGTGCCGTGCCCCTCCGATGTCCCATCCGATGTCCCCAAGCCACCAGCCTTGGGGTGTGGCTGGGGGAAGCTCCTGGACCTGTCCCCAGCACCGGGACACGTCCCAGAGGAGCGCTCAGGAGGCACTGCAGGAAGGAGAGCACAGAGAGCTCCCCAAAACCCTGCAGCACCGAGCCTGGAGGGCTTCATCCACGGCTTGGATGAATCATGAGAATGAAAACTCCCCAAGAAGCACAGCACCTTTTTGGGGAGCACAGCACCCTTTTGGGGAGCACAGCACCTTTTTGGGGAGCACAGCACCTTTTGGGGAGCGCAGCACCTTTTGGGGAGCACAGCACCTTTTGGGGAGCGCAGCACCTTTTGGGGAGCAGAGCACCTTTTTGGGGAGCACAGCACCTTTTGGGGAGCGCAACACCCTTTCGGTCGCAGCTGAACCCCCAACACAAAGGCATCGAAGGACCCCAACCCCATCTTCGTGCAGGAGCGCAGCACTGCAGCGGGATCACGGGAATATTCGGAAGGATTTGTGCTGCCTGAGCAGAGAAGCGACACCAAAGGACAAGGGGGTTTAGGTCTGGCTTGGATTTTTTTTTTTGAGAAAGCCCCAGAAATAAAGTTATAGACTATCGAGAACAGCTCGTTGGGTGGGGAGGTGGAAATCCTACAGGCACGAGAAGCCCTCTGCGATTTGCAACTGCTCAGCTGAGACCTGGCCAAGCAAAACCCAAGCACACAGCAGAGTGGGGGGGGTTAAATCCTCGACCACCTCCCAGAAACCTGGAGCCGGGTGTTGCGGTGCCCGTCCCTCGCCCACCTGCGCAGCCGTCGGGGCGAGAGGCAGCGAGAGCCACACCACGGGACCTGCTGCTGCTCCCCAAAATTTTGGTCCCGTGCCCGTGGGGCAGGAAATTCCAGCCATTCCTGCACCCTGGGGAGCCCCTGGGCGCACGATGGAGAGGAGGAGGGTGGGCACCCTGCTAGCTTCGATTCACGCGCCGGGGAAACGCGCCGAGGGCGCGCGGCCAGCTGGGCGCTGCCCAAAAATCCCACTTCATTTAGGGCAAGTTCAGAGGGTTGGGGGGCAGGGGAGGAAGAAAAGAAGGGGAGCAGGCTCCCAGCAAGATGAGGACGTTGTGAGACAGAAAGCAAATGTTTCAGACCTATTGGGATCCACCCCACCGAGGGGGTTCCCCTGGGATTTGCAGCCCAGGAGCACGAGCCAAGGATGCGCCGGGTTGAGCCGTGCGGCGTCCGGCACGAGCCCGAACCTCTCCCTGCAGAGAGTTCGGGTTTCAAAACGGCCTCATCAGCAAAGGGCTGCGTGACATCACCCCGGGAACAGCACCTTGCAGGAAAGGCTTATCACCTTGTAAAGGCAGTTACAGCATGATTTCATCAGCGCCAGCTCACGCAGCTGCACATGCTGCGGCTCACGGCCAGGGAGGGCTTTGGCCTCCCCAGCACCCTGTCAGCGCCGGGCAGCTGCGAGGGGGATAACAGCAACTGGGAAGGGGATAAATTGAGGGATAATTCAGTGCCTGGCCGCGCAGGAGGACCAGAGGGCTGGGCTGGTCGGGGCAGGTTGGGAAATAAATGTGCCCAAACTGAGCTCGGACATCAAAAACATAGGGAAAAAGCAGGGGTCCAACAAAACCCGCACATTTTTCCTTCTTGATCCCCTCTCCAGCCACAAACCCCAGGGCTGGAGGCACACCGAGACCTCACAGCACAGCTTTTGGGCCAGGAGCTCCTCGTGGATGCAGTCCTGAGCCCCATCCAAGCGCTGGGGCAGCCTCCTGCCCTCTGCAGCAGCAGCAATGGGGCTGCCCAGCCCGCTGTGGGCACAAGGGCTGAGTCACCAGCCCGGTGCAATCTCCCCTCGCTGTTTCAGGTGCCAGGTGCCGTTCCTGGGCCGGGTGATGCCCAGCTCTCCTCCCATCACAGCCACCACAAGCTCCCGAGCCGGGGCTGCCGAAGGAAGCCTCGTCCCTGGGGTGGCTGCTCCAGCCCCAGCCGTTGGCAACGAGCACCGGGACAAATCCTGCCCGCTGTCTGTCTGTCTGTCCGGCCAGCATCGGCTGTCTGGCAGCACCATCTGGTGGCACGGGCACCGCACCAGCCCTCCCCACGTCCCCCAGTTCGCTCCCAGTCAGGACCAGTGGCCACGGGGCTCTCTACCTGCCCTCAGCTGGAGGAGCCTTCTGTCACCCCAACGGCAGCAGCCCCACGACCGACGGCACCGGAGGGACCCAGCGAGGCGAGGAGGTGTTCTTGGAGAGAGCTCGGGGGAAAGGGCACGCAATGCCACGCTGCTCGAGAGCCTGTGCTGGATTTTGTGCCTTCTGCTGCCTGGTTCACCCCGCCTGCATCCCCCAAGGGTGCAGAAAGCCCCTACCACCAGAGAGAAGGAGCAGGAACCTCCCCAGCTGCCATCGCCACGTGGGGACAGCGCAGGGCGTACAAAGCCAGGAGATTTTCATTTTTCCTTAGCAGATCTGGAAAAGACCAAACAGATTCAGGGGTCACCAGGCAATGCAGGCTTTCCACGCGAAACTGAAGCGAAAAGGAAACTGAAGCAGCGGAGCAGACGCGCTGCCAGCGCCTCGGGCCCTGCGCACCGGCGTGCCCAAAGCGGTACCAGACCTCGACGCCCTCCCATGGGGAAGGAACTGCCCGTCTGGCACCCAGCACACCAAACCTTCCAAGAAGTTTGGGGAGGCTTTGGCACCCCAACAGCGCGTGTGATTAAAGCCTTTTGTCTTCCAAACAGATGGCTGCAGACACGCCTGATGGGGGGTAACACATCCAGCAGCACGTTACCCGTGCTTTACCGTTACCTCGGATTTACGCCCCGTGTGAGCAGCTCACAGGGAGCCAGGAACATTTGCTGGGGGGACTGGGCTATACAGAGACCTCATCTAACGAGGAAATAGGAGTTATTTTTTCTTTAACGTAACGCCACAGGGTGTGGAAAACCAGGTAGTGTTGCCCCAATTCCAGCAGGTGATGCGCAGAGGCTCCAAACTCAGCTCTCCAAGCTCTTGCCTTACACAAAACAAAAATCTGAGTAGGACTGGTGGGAGAGAAGTACGAAGGGGGTTGTTCATCAGATCTCTTCAGCACTGCCTCCAGGAATTCTTAGTGAAACGGGTAAGTTTCAAACTTGCAAAGGAATGTGTTAAGTGGCTTTTGCTTCCCCAAATTTCTGGCTCTTCAGGAACAAACTGTGCTGCTGTGTACTTTCAAGAGTCTTCATCAAGTCAGGGGAGGACAATCCCCGGGCCTCTGTACCTAACTATCAGCAAGTTTGAACAATATTTTCATAAGTGGTATCTCGGTGCAACACCCCGTGTATTCTGGCTTTATCTATGTTCTTCCTTTGTACCTCGAGGTGAATTTTCTCTCTGGATCAGATCGCAGAACGTAACGGAGCAACAGACACCTTTCTGAACCAATTTATAACAAACAGCAAGATAAAGGGCAGGGCAGGAGATCCAAGCAGACCAGGGACTCACCTCCAACAGCACACACCGACCACCCTACAGAAGGCATCTTTCAAAATCAGTCCTCCCCAAGACTGTTCAAGAAGACCGCCAGGCAGAGTTAAACTCTTTATTTACTTTGAAACATCGGTTTAAATTTTCAGTTACAAAGTCCAGTCTAGTCATAGCAAGCCGAAAGTCTGTTACCGGTTCTTTATGACACAGCCCTTTTGTGACACACGAGATTGTTTGGGTTTACAAGGCACTGCAAGAACACACTGAGAAAAACAGAAGCCCCGACGGATTCCGAATTGTAGCTCCAAGAGCCCTGATGAGCATGAGATTGGCAACACCTGAGATACCCAGACAGACGACCGTGTGGTTCACCACGAGTAACGAGAGGAGGACCCGAAAGGAGGACCCGAAAGGTGGAGTGATGCTGGAACATGCACATCCGAGCCCAGAAGAAATGTGTCACCTCGAAGAACGGACAGAATGACCTGAAAGAATTTGGCCAAGCTAACCACCTAAGTAGCAAATACTCTGATTTTTATAAATTTGTCACGTCTGAGCGTGTTTCCGAAAACCTTGAGCTCAATTCAGTGCAGGTTCTGAAGAGCATACTTGGGTAAAGGGGGTGCTGAGCGAGCTCAGCAGCTTCTCCCAGCGATGAAAGCCCAGTCGTTCCACCCACCCCATGTGCAAAAGGCTCATCCGTCCCCCATCGCCACCACTCTGCCTTCCAAAAGCGAGCCCAGCACAGGACAAGGCACTCCCTGTTTAATCAAAGTAAACATTTGCAATTTAAGAAGCTGGTGCAATACAAAACCTGAACGTGTACTTCAGTAGCACGGAGTTTCATTTAAGGGCAGTGTATACTTTCATTTCCTATATTTAATTCCTACCTCCGGGGAGGCATTTTGTTCTCTACTTTGTCTTAAAGCAGACGGACCAGAAGCAGATCTCGGGTTTTAATTAATACGAAGAAGAATTAACGATGTCCTCAGCTTTGTTTCTGCTTTGGTCAGCAGAATCTCACTTCAGTCACATAAGACACTAACCAGACATGAAGACAAGTTTTAAGAAAAAGTGCACTTTATACCACAAAACATCAGGGTTTCTGGTGCAAAAAAAGGACAAATCCACCTACGTTATTTTAAGATGGGTACTTACAGTAGCAACTAGGGGTATTTTATCCAAGCCAACAAAAAACATTTGAAAAAAGCCTTTGCAACTCCGAAATTTCTCATCAAAATATTACTATTGGATAGCACATCGAAGTAAGTAGACAACAGGAATGAGGTTGCTTTGTGGAAGTATGCTCTAGGAGTAGAAATAAATTGGCAATCATTTTAACATCTGCACTGCAGGATGAAATCTGAAAGTCGTAATTAAAAACCAAAACACCGCCCCGCAAGTGTACTGCCTACACCTAAAACGTCCCGGTGTCCAGTCAAACACCACCGCTCATTTTTAGAGCGGCTCGGTGTCTGAGCACAGACCGCGTGGCTAGAGAGCTAGAACCACGCTGTAATTTCAAGAAGATGCACAAGTCACGACTAATTAAACCATGGAATACCACGGTCAGATCCTAACAGCTGCTTCAGGCTCGTGCTAGCTCTCGTGTTAGCGGGGGATCACCCGATGAGCTCACCCACAGGTTTTCCTCCTTTTGCTTTTGAGAGGCGCCTCCTGCCACTCCTTCCCTACGCTGCCTAGGAAAGGCCGCACACGAGGTCAACAAATATCCCACTTCAACGAAGATTTATGTGAGTAGCGGGAGAAATTTCAGTAATTCTAACTTTTTCAGACTTCTCGTGAACAAGAACAGCGACACGGGGAGTCTGTGCTGTCCAGCTGGGAGTCCGCAGGCCTGGAAGCTCTCGGGCCCTCGTTCCAGGCACGCCGCAAGCGGCCCGCAACAAATCCCCTTTTGCCAGCCGACCGAGGCACTGGGAGGTTAAATATTGCCTGCCCAACAGCAGGAGAGACGCACAGAGTTTGGATGCTACATCTAAGCCTAGGTGAGTAAACACAAGGTCAGTTTCCTACCTGACTTACCACGCACTTCAGCGCAACCCCACAAGACGGAGCTGGTTCAGCGCGGCCGGCCCAGTGCTCCCAGTGCCGCAGCACCATGCGGGGCTGCCTGCAGACAAACGCCTTCCCCATTTCTGCCAGGAGTTAGCATTCCTGCTACATCTACTCTGGACGCCTCGTCTTTGGGGTGAAAGCAGAGCAATCTAGCGTTCATCAAGCCCTAAACTTCTGAACGGCCTCAGTCAGGTCCCTCCGCGAGGGACTCCGAGCTAAGCAGCCCTCGGCTGCATCATGTCCCCACCACACTCAACACCTCTAACCATCTTCATGACCTTTTCATCCCTTCCCACTTCCACCACGTTTAAGAGGAGGCAATCAGATTGGGGAGTACTCCAAATAAGCACGAACTCCTTCGTGGGATTCCTATGGATTTTGGCACAGAGGTGCCCCAAAAATATGAACAGCTTCTGTGTTTGCCTTCAATCACATCCCCACAAGGCAAAGAAGCTTTCAAGTTCACAGGATTATTTTTTTTTTCTGGTTTTGCTGTGTCTCATAAAAGAGATTACCGCGTTTAATTCAAAGGAAGAATCTCCTGACATCACATCACCAAGCGACAAAGGAGTATCCGGGTATCTGGAGCTCCTCAAAGTCCTCCACAGCATTTAAGAACTGAAACAATTAAATTGTCATCACCAAACCTCACCAACACATGAGCCAATTCCTACTCCACGCTGTTGGCAAGCGGATAAAATGACATCAGACCCGATACATTGGAACCTCCCCAATTCTCTCTTAACACACAAAATATTCTCACCCCCGTTCCTCAGTGACGTGCCTCACCAGAGACAATTCTGCAGTCACAGGACCCTAAAACTTTATCAGCTTTCACATGTTATAAATTGCAGGCACTGTAATTAACACTAAACCTGAACTTCCTACGCTTACTCACTAGCACAAAAGCTTTTTGTAGTCGGCAACAGGTCTCCCAGTCCGTGCAAATTAGCAAATTCTATTTAGTGATGATCTGGAAGAGAAAGCAGACAGTAAGCAGTGCACAAAGCATCAGCTCTTTGAAGCTCTGCATCCATTTTTATGTGATACTTCCAAAGAAAATACGCACCTATACGAAAAGTGGCAAGAATTAATGGATTTAACAAAAAGCTTTCCAAAAAAAATTATTTAATTTAGGTCAGATTAAATAAAATTAGCTTAATGGCATTAAAAAGTTTCCCTATACAAAATCTCTCTACCACCAAGACACCCCTTACAAACACGATCTCTGAGGACTACTTCTCAAAAAGCCAGAAGATTATAAAATAAATTATGCTTTCTAAGAACCTGGCCACGGGGGAGCTTCACGAGAACGGGTTATGAGGAAAGGCAGGGCTGCAAGGAATGCTCGAAGGATTTCTGAAAAGGAGATACCCACAGTGGCACGTAGCAGGTCAGCTACTGCAGGCCTGGGACAAACACAAGTCGCAGAAGCCAGCTCAAGGCTTTCCCCCTGAGAGGACCCAAGACACTTCTGGGAAGAGGGCAGACGCTGAGCAGGAAATACTCCAAGGGCTGATGAAGCTCATTTGCAGAGCCACATCCCCAAAAGCAGCCGCTGCCTTCCCTGCTGGTGCGTTTTGGAGCTTCCTCAAGCCCACCACGAGCATCCCTGGGTGAAGTGCGCCGTGCTCCCGTCAGGGATGTCCCAGGCTGCCCCAAAGGAAGCCTGAACGTGCAGCAGGTACCTGCTGAAACACAGGGGACGCCTGGACTCTGCCTGTGGACAGAGCTCGAGGCCAGGCAGGGATCTGCAGCATCCCTCCTGCCTCGACACACGAACGCTGCGGGTCCTGTGTCCACTTCGACCCCGTGGGCATTTCCCACAGCCTCACCCAGCCGTCGGTCTCCCACTCCCCTTTCCTCCGCGACTACGTCACACGTAAATTAAATAGCAACGCTGGAAATGACCGAAATCGATCGCTGAACTTAGCCGGGTACACGAATCTCTCTTAAAAGTTTAGCAGCTAGGATACACCGAAGACAAAGAACTTCTTACCAGATAAAGGAAGAACTCTACAAGGGGATAAGTAGCTCAACTATTTGCAAAACCGTGTCAAGTCACGCATATTTAAACAAAATATTAAATATAATAAATTACTAATCAGAAAGCCTGCCTGCCTGCCGACCATCTGACAAGTGCTACTTCGTATTCGAATGCAGAAGAGAACATTTACTTTGAAGGCAAACTCTTTTGATCAGGAAAGCCTGTACACTAAGTACAGAGGGAATTTCCTCGGTAAACCAAACGTCTTCATACCCAGATCCCCTCGGCAAAGTTACTGCAACTGCAGCAGTCTTCGCCCTTGCGCAAGGCTTACAAGGAGAAGTGGCATTTCCTCTGTCATCACTAGACTTCTACTGGAAAACAGCACGTTAGTGGCAGCTCTCACTGAGAGATACTATAGCAGAATCGTTCATAATTAGAAAAATTAAAATAAGGATCTTCTACAACATTTCAAAAAGCTGCTTTATATATATATATATATATATATATATATATATATTTGTAATAGCATTAGAATCAAATCACAGACCTCTTCATTTAAATGGCTCCTTAATAAGACCTACTGGCCATCAATGACCAGTTTGGGGTCTGTTCCCACCTAACGTCACCTGTCCTTCACTGGAGTCTTGTAATTTGGAACCAAACCCACACGACAAGCGTCAGAAACTTTTAAAGTCCTGCTCAGAACCTGCAGGTACGCTTTCCCAAGTGAATTCCTGGGAAAGCCCCCACCAGAAGCAGTGCTTTGTACCCTCCCATTGGGAGGGGGGGCACTAACAAACAGCCGGGAACACTCACCCTAAGCAGCATTCCTGGTTCTCAAAGAATTGCCTCTGGTTCCCAGACAGGGGGAGGAGGTTTAGGATTTTAGAAGATCTCATTTGGCAGAATGTCTCTGAATCCGCACGTTAGCATATTTATGCCTATAATAAATCAAGGTGGCAACTCAGAATTTAAGTTAAACATTACTCTTTGCCTAACCTTTAACGAGAACGAAAGTTCATAGCTAAGGAAGTTATAAATTAGTCAGCCTTCACCTTAAAAATAACAGCTAGCACCAAGAGTCTACGATAAAGATCTCCTGTGGAGAAAGTGGCCTTTAGCAAAGCTATTTAACCGCTAATGATTTGCTTTATACACATATGAAACAATGTGTTTTGTACAGGAGGTATATGGTTGATTTGAGCGAGGAAGGTGGCATCGAGAGCCTAATAAAAAAAGACATTTGGAAATATTTGGCGCAAGGTAGGTTCGTACGGTATCTAAAACAGCTGTCTCCTGCAACAAAAGGAGCCCAAACCACCCCCCTGCTATCTGCAGCTAGCAGTTAACCAGCACATTAACGAGGACCCGACTAATACTTGGAGAAGCGGGGTGAGAGATCAGCAACTAAAATGCGCTTTCAATTTCAAAAGCAATTTTGAAGACTCCTCAGCTCCAACAAACTGTTTTACAACAGGCAAACCCACTCCACTCCTGCCATCCTCAGTTATACTCTCACATCAGAGCCTATAATTCGGGCCAAAGAGGGGAAAAAAAAAAAAAAAAAGCAAAATGAAAGCAAAGCTTTCGACTTAAGAACTAGTCATTAGAGGACAGAGTTATTAATTCCCGGCACCCGAACGCCGAGTCCAGGTGAGAAACTTTCCCTCTGCACAGCATGAGACTGGTCAGGAGCTGTCACTTGACCAACAGACAAGCTCTGGATAAAGCACAGTGCACACACACACTTCAGGAATGAGTAGTCGCAGGTGTTTTAAAGAAGAGATCTCGAATCCTTCGTTGCCTAGGCTGAAATGTGCACATTCGACAGAAAAAAACGTCAATTTCTAGAAGTGGAATTTTCATTTTTTGAGGTCTCCAATTCTCATTCTGTACGTTTCAGACCGTTTTCCCCAGTACGTCTGTAGCAGGGGAAGTTTTGGAAGTGCAATACTAGGAGAGCTTCTGCCCCCTTTCAGTGTTCATGCTGACAATTGATTTTGTCTTCAGAATGCTCCAAAACATCAAGCATTTCTTCTATGATAGCCTGTAGGGCCCGACCCAGCTGTTCTGCAGTGTATGGTTTTCCCAGCGGAGGCACATGAACAAAAGCTGACCTCCCACGGCTCTGGTACAAGGAAGTGTAGTAAGTGAAGTCACAGAGGTACCTGAAATATAAAAACGAGCTTATTTAGCAACAAATACGGCACGCAAACTGCAGGACAGGACAACCTGTGTTCTTATCCTTCAGCATTGCAGCAACATCCTGCAATAAAAAGCACTATACGAGCCAGGTGTAGCGAATCTGTAATTGCTTTAATCTCAGCTGTGACAACAAAACGTAAAAATCTCGGTGTTTCCCATCACAACTGTGTGACTGCAGAAGAACAGACAGTGCTGCCAGCCCCATTGGAAGCGTGCGGGCCTCGTGACTGAGCACGGAGGGAACAGGCATGGCCATACGAATCTCTTTCCCCCATCTATCACTGCCATCCCGTACCTGCCAGCATCCTTCGATATAGTGACCGTGACGTCCAGCCCCAGTGCTGAGACTCTCTTGCAAACCGTGTCCATGTCAATGATGGAATCGATGCACTCCGGGCCACCTTCTACGCAGCACTGAGAGCCCGGGCAGAAGCGGCAGTTGTCCAAGCCTTTGTAGCCGACGTTATGGCCACACTTCTCCAGAGTGACGGTGGTGGCCATACCCGAGACACCCACGTGAACCACCAGCTACAGGAGAACAGAAACGAGTTAGACAAAGCAAAGCACAAAGGATGGAGAATCACAGCCCACTAATTCCCAGTTAAATGCCGGCGGAGCTGTCACCTGTATCCTTGTGTGGGTATCACACTAACAAGACATTTTATCAACAGACTTGTGGGCCCAGCACTGAACAATTCTTGTTTTGAACCTTCCAACTTCTAATTAACTTGGGGCAAAATGAGCATTGGCACATTCACGGCCAGGCCCACGGCCGGAACAGCCGAGGGGGCACAGACCGACTGGGAGCTGTCTAGACAGCCCTTTACAGCAGCCTCTTCACACTGCCTGCTCCCATTAATTGGAACACTTTATTCTGAGCCATAAAATTCTACAGATTCACACGTTCTCACGAAAAACAAGAAGAAAAAAAATCTAGCAAAGGACTACAAAACCAAACACACGCTAAAACGTGACTTCACGTTACGCTCACTGCTGTGAGGATGCCAGATGTCAGCCATTTACTCTGCCTTTTCTCCTCCTCCATTTACTCACTCACTTGTGGACTGTGCTTTTTCCATAACGCAGGAATTAGTCTTTGCACTGTCTGGTATTCAACTGGGACTTCGTAGACGTGCAGATCTACGTCATCTCGCAGCCCAAGCTTCTCCAATTCCTGGGAACATATGGAAATTAAAAAAAAAAAAAAAAGAACAGAACACGATGGTCAGACACAAGTTCAGCAGAGAATACACTTCTGCAGGGTTTAATGGCAGAGTGAGGGCCAAACAGCAGCTTACACCATGGGCTGTACAAACCCTGCAAACAGCAAGGCATCCCGAGCATCCACGAGGTGGGAACTGTTCCTTCCCAAAGCTATGGTGAGGGGAAAAAAGAGCAGCACTACTATTCCAGTCTGGTTTTCTGTCTCATACCCTCCTACACTGCCTCAAAGAGAGGGTCTCTTGACGGTTAAGATAGAAGGAGCAGCAAAAAGGAAAGAAAAAAAACATAACTGGGAACAACAAAGGCATCTCCCCACCTGTGCTAACAGTCGGCACCGACAGGACCGTTTGTTTTGCTCTGATGTGTGTATAACTAAGAAATCAACATTTAACTGACAATAGTTATCAGCAACTCCCACGCTACAAAAAAAGAATGGCTTCAATATTTTTAGAAGTATAGAGTCATATTCACTTTGTGAAAGAACTGGATATTATACAGAAAAAGCAGAATTGAGAGGAATATATTCATAGCCTGATTTGTTATCTCGCAGGGCTGCTGGCCTGAAGAGCAAATTGATGTTTGTTTCCACAAAAACAGATAACAGCTCACTCCCACCCTTAGTTATTCTGTGTCTGAGCGTCTCTACAAATATTAGCTAACAGTCCTCGTATGGGAGACTGCAGCAACATTGGCATGCCCTCTTCAACATATTTGTTTTACTTTATTTTGGCAGAATCTGGAATACAATGCAGGCTGTTCCCAAAATATAAACCAGGTTTCCTTTGCTAGCTCTACCTATACCTAATATATTGTGCTTAATTTCGCCGTTTGAACTGTTACCATTTCGGTGATTCAACTAATGCAGGAAATTATTTCTCCCTCTATAACATTAACTAAAAACACGCCCTGAAAATAGCCCTAATATCCAGGCAGCAAACTTTGCCAATTTCCATTAAACCTTTTAAAAGGCACAGCGTCACTTAAATACTTTGCACAGACTCCCTTAAAACAGGAAGGCAGAGGGAAGAAGAAGAAAGCTCTTTCTTTTCCCCAGTATTCCCAACCTGCAGTGCAAGCTCCCTCTAAATACAGCGCGAGGTCCTGGACACTCCTGCCTTGCTCTTCTCTGGTCTCTGTTTCAGCTCGCTCCAGTCTCACCAGCAAAGCTTCAGTTAGAAACCCAAACTTTCAAGAACTCAAGGAAACGACATAACCACACGGTCTGAAACCTCCGAATAGAAACATTCTCAAACAGAGCCGTCGGCTCGGCTCTGAACCATCAGGCTTGTTTCCAGTGCCTGAAGTGACTTCAGCCACCACGTTTAATGAGTTCCACCAGCATCTAATTCGGATCGTGTTTCTCTCTGATGAAGACGACATTTTTGGCACTCTGAAAAATTCTCCAGATGCTTTTCAAGACCGATAAAGCCATCTTTGAGTCCTCCCACAGCTCTCTCCTCTGCACAGAAACCACAAGAGCATCCTTCCCTCTGAAGTCAGGGGATCGGTGCTCCTGCATCTCTCTGCAGCCAGGCCCAGGTTGCAGTTACAAGTACCAACTCCAGCTTTTCACAAGTTGATACGCAGCAAAAGCTCGTCTTCCTGTGCTGTTCTCCTCTGCAACATGTGTCAGTTAGAAAAACTGAATCTTACTCATGACAAAAGCTCAGAATGATTACTTGCATTAGCATCAAAGGAGCTGCAGGCACGGCATGAAAAGAACCTGGCACTCTCACATCCACGTACCACTGTAGTTGTTTTCATGGATCTGAAGTGAAAACAGCAACGTAAGGAGACATCAAAGTATCAAAGGGCATTTTAAAATATTCTTGAATGATTAAATTATCTCCATTTCGGGTTCTGATCTAGTGATCAGAGCCAAGAGCTGCGCTTTCATGCAGTTCTTTCTTTATTTTCCTGTGCGTGGAGATTTATACTCGCCAACTTCAGGCTAAGAAATGCAGATAAGCTGTTTTCAATGAAGCATACTACTGAATTCCAAATCTTATATTTAGCTGGGCCTCCACTGCCTTTAAGTGAGAAGAATTTTAAAGGAGAGGAATGGAGAACAGAGGCTGAGGTTTTTTGACTCCTACATTATAATTTTGCCTCCTCCGTTGTTCTATCTAAACATGAGCATTATCTTAGTAAGTTTTTTTTTTCTGTAGTTATCAGCATCTATTTCTTTACTGGGGTTCTGAGGGGGGGAAAAAAAAACAACACTCTTCACACTTGTACAGACACCATGGTCGGTGTAACAAGATTTAAGATAACTCAAGCACGCAGAAAAAGCAAGAGTAAGACTTTCACGGACCAGCAGATATGAGCAACAACCGTGATAAATCACTTGCTCCGAGGGCAAGGCTGATATTAAAGGCTTGCTGTATTGATTAGCGTCTGGCACACACAGACATTCATTACCAGAGATGGATGCTAAGTGATGTTTCATCACATCTTCTTTACACAAACCCGCCTTCAAAACGTTAGCTGTTTTATGCGGCGCGTTAATGAAGTAAGTAGTTTACAAATTAGAGTATTCAAATACGAGCCAGTCTCTTTAGGAAAAGCTCCAGAGCGTTAATTGGTAGGAATTCATCATCACTTCTCTGAAGAGCGTGAAGCAGCTTCTAAAGACGAAGCTGGGAGCTGCGAGCTCCGCCGGCTGCACGCAGGAGAGACCTCGGGCCGCGATGCCGAGCAGCCCCTTCCCCAAAGGCAGGCACGTCAAACGCAGCTTTACAAACCCACAGCTTGCCTTTAACCAAACGCACTTCCATTCCATAATAAAGATGTACTCTGGCCCCCAGACAACTTATTATCCGCAGCCTTGTGTACCTGACAAACAGAGAAAAACGAACGCGTTTGACCGATTCCCTGACCCCTCCACAATGGGCTCCTTTGTCAGCCTTTAATATCCTTATCAGGTCTGTCTAGACACCCTGACAGCGATTGTGCTCCGTAAGGCCAAAACGCACCCTGACCTCCCTCCTTGGCCCCCAGCCCTGCCAGACACGCTTCTAACGGGGAGAAGCCGAGGCCTGACGGGCGCCATGGGGCGCACCCGGGCCTCCGCCATGAGGCACACCCGGGCCTGCAGGCCGGGGGATGCCCCGAGCTAAAATCCCATTTTTCCTCCGCTTCTTCTTACAGAAAGGTCTCCCCCACAAGCAACTGAAAAAAAAGCCTCGGAGGAAATGTTAAATAGATGGAAATATGGAATGGCAAACCTGTGTTTTGTAACACACAAAGTGTTTTTACTGCTGGCCTCAGATGAGAAAGCAGCGAGAAGTTACTGTCCCCCCCTCTCTCTCTCCCAAGCATAAAAACACTCAAACTTTTAATCTTAGCATTTGCTTCCATGACTATTTAAGATACCCTATGTGTTAATCACGTGTAAAAAATCATTTATTTTCATGAATAAGCATCGATACTAGAAATACACCACAGTCTGAGGGAAAAGTCACACCGTGTCTGCGCTCCGCACAAATAAAACCCAAAGGAAGACCGGGAAGAAAAGCAGAGGATTTTATCCTCGGGATGCAGGATAATAAAAGATGTAATAAACCAGAACTAGCTTAGCCCTAAAGCTAGAAAGGATTTACAAAGATTGTTTAATTGATTTTTGTTCTATTAAGATGCAGATCACACCGTCTGGGACTCAGAAACTCAGACACGCCTTTGTGTCCACTCCGCTCCATGAAGTCCCCCGTCTGAAACTTGCACAATGCCCAACTTGCATGTGCTCAAAGACATGCTGTTCCTTTTTGTCTGGGCCTCTCTGGGCTGAGACGGGGGTAAGGAAAGGCAAATCCTCCCCACCGCCTGAAAGTCGGTGTTTGAAGCCAGAAGCCAACACAAGCTGTTAAAGTCGGGGGAAGATCGGCCCTAACGCACGTGGCCAGTTGTAGTTTTACGTTCTCAAAGCAGCCCCGAGCCCGTAAGATGAATTTAAAACACACACGGTGACTTCCTCTATCAGCAATGCCTCGAGCTGCTGGGCTGAAGGGATGACAGCCCGCTTCTCCTGACACAAATCATACATTAGGTTTGTTTTTGTAAGCAACATCACAACACCCACTACTCTTCCTGTCCCAGAAGCACAATACCCCTTTGTGGATCTTCTCCAGCATAAAAGTAGCTTGTTTACAATAGCTGGCGTTACACAAATAAGAACAAACCAAGCCAATTAGCCTCACTACTAAATTCCACCAACATGCAATTTTTATCCATAACGCAGCTTGCGCTTTTCCCCAAACTCCGCCTGAGCAAACCCTAACTCAAATAAATTCAGCTCCAAAGGGCTCCTGGAGCCAAAGGTTTCAGCTTCTCATACCAGGCAACACATTAGACATCTGGGCATTAGTTGCCTGTAATTGATTAGAGTTTGTGATTTAATTTAAAAGCATTCTAAAGAAGATATTAATCTCAGAGCTGTGAAGGGAAGAGAGATGTGTTGGGGAGAAAAATAGATTTAATTCCCTGGGCAACTGTACTAAAAGGTACCCTTGAATTCCCAGTAGCTTTGTCATAAACCACATCCAGAAGTGACAAATAAGGAGGAATTGGGATAATGTGACAGCGCTGTCCGAGGCTAATGCTTTAACAGCATACTACAAAGCACCCTTAATTCCTTAGTTCAGCAGGGCACCTAGCAAGAGTTGGATTTCTTCTTCCTGCCTTGTTTGGGAGTATATCAGCGTGTTCTTCAGATGAACACGTCACATATGTTCACGCAGCTCTACAAGTGGCATAAGGTGGCTGTGTTAAAGCACGCTACGACCTGCTCAAGCGACAATGCTTCACGAGCACTTCTCACACTGCATCTCCAGCGAGCAGGAGCCAGCCCTGCAACACCTGCTGCTGTTTTGTGTGCTCCCCGAGCACCCGCACACCTCCTGCTTCACCCACCGCAGCCCAGCAGGCTGCCCCTAAAGGAGCCGAAGGGAGAGCGGGCAGCAGTGGAGGCTCCCTTTGGAGTCAGTCCCAAACTTCAAACCCGTGTTTGACAACTCCGCAAGGTTACCACGTGCAAGTCTCGTTACAGATGAAATAGCTTAAAGGTTAACCAATTCACCCAGATTTCAAGCTACAGCTGGGAGGAAAACAAGAATTCATTTAGCTTGCTTTCTTTATTTTGAATTCTCTGCAGCACACGAAGCAGCAGAGCAAGATTCCCCGCTCCCTGCCCCACTCACCATCTCTCAAATCTGGGGAGTTGGCCCAGGAATTCCTTACTTGCCTTAGCTATATTAACTCCATCTCATTAAGTTCTGCGAGCTAAGGGGCTGTTTTCTGAGAAGCGAATAAAACATTACCCAGCTGGCCATCTGGAGCGAGCTGGTCTCAGCTGAGAAACGGGGAAGGCAAGGTACAAAAGAGCTGCGGGCTGAAATCTGTGCGGGTCGGTGATCGGCACGGGGCTGATTTAACTTTCCCCGAAGGAAGTTAGAGTGTTACCTGGACTGCAACCCAACTGGCGTTAACAGCGTGCTCTCCGAACGGCCCAAACCCTGAAACAGAATAAAAGGCATTCTTACACGTTTGGCTAAGTTGCAAAGTGGTCTGCGCTTTTCTGTTTTATGTATTTTGAGAGGAAACCCACTTCTTACAATACCCAATTATTCACTATATATTCCTTATTCACCTTATATTCCTCATTCGCTTCCTAACTACCTACTAGAGACCTTCACAGCAACGTTTAACTACACATCTTACAACAAAGGAGAACGAGAGCTTGCCTCAAAACCAAAAAAAATCTCCTTTTTTCCCCAGCAGACACCGGGGAAGCGTATTTTTTTCCTTCTTTACCAGGTTAGGGAAAAACTTGCTACTAGCAGATGCGTTGACTGATGTCACGGAATGAGACTCTTTATTGGATTTTCTAATCCTGCTCGTAACAGCCCGCACCAGATGCTTCCACAACCATCAACGAGCCTGCCTCGAGTATTTCTTCCTTGCTCGAGCCTTCACCAAAATCTCCGTGGATTGGTCTCTAGAGGAACTAACCCCAACGGTGCTGACAACCCACGTCCACGGAGCAGCAAAGGTTACGACAGCGCTGTAAAAACCCTTACTCACCCCATCTGCATTTCCTAATGAGTAACCCAGGGTTAACTAGTAATCCATCACATCTTTCCCTGAGCAAGCACACAAAGGTTAGGCGTTTATCTGGGCGCGACGGCACCGTGCCTTAATTGACGACGTCGGAGCTACCCCGGGAGCCTAACGCAATTAGGGGCAGAGATTTTGGCTAACTCGTGAGGGGACTGGAGAGGGGCTACAAATATTACGTGACACGTTAATGGAAGCAGGCTGTTTGCTACCAACAGCAGGGGAAGGCCGAGGTCACATTGCTCAGGATGATGTGAGGGATGTGCACGGCGTGGGTGCTCCACTTGGATGGGCACATTAGAACCGAGCCACCGTATATTTGGGTTTATTTCTCCCCCGGATAAACCTCCTGAAGGAGTCCACGAGATCAAACAGCGGCGTGTTTCCCACGAGCAAACCCCCGCTGTTATTAGGATAAGCTAGGACTGCAGCAGCGGCCAGCAAGGTGAATAACGAGATGACTTCTCAGATGCTCCCACAAGTCAGCGATGACTTACGCGACTTTCTGGAAACCATCACGGCCTCCTTACGTTTCACTCCTAAAGAAATCCTCATATTCTTCCAAGAAATATAAAAATTAGCGTCCCTTTTTAGCTGTTGCAGCCACAAAGCGTGCCACGAGGCTGGAATCCTACAGGTGCCTGCAGCCGGAACGCAGCCCCCTCGTTCTGCAGCCGACTGAGCTGGCACAAACCCTCCGGAGGACTTTGGCTCCTGACTCATCCCCCGTGCAGATCCCCCCCCGGGTTTGCTTTGGGCAGAAGATGAGCAACTTTCGGTAGCACCAAACTCCGGGAGCTCTCCCGCCTCCACATTAGGGCCCTCCAAGGCTCGTTAGCGGCGGGAGCTTTATGGGATTATCTCCGTAAAGGGCTCGAAAAAGGAAACGGCACGGAAATAGCACCGATCCTCTGACCGTACCCGAACGGGAACTCGGCGTGACGGCGGTGACGAACGGCCACGGGCAGCCCTCACGAGATAAGGGCCGCGCTTCGGAAGCTGACTTCCCCCCAAAAACGGGGGAAAAAAAGGGCGAGAAGAGGCACTGCCAGCAGCAGGAGGGGATTTCGGCGACGCCTCTTTTCTGTTTAGTCACCGCCGAGCACCAGGAGCCGCCACCTGCTCTCGGCAGGGATTTTGGCCGCCAGTTATCCCCCCCACCCGGTGTAACGGCAGCGAGGAGCCCCCCCCCCCCCACGCTCAAACGGCCTTGGGTTCAGCTGCATGGGGAACATCAGCCCCCCCCCGAGGTCCCCGTTTGGCACAGGACGGCCTGCCCCACACACCAAGCTGCCTTTGTACCCCTTTGGGGTCGGCGAGCCCCCCAGTTTTGCTCTTTTCCTGCTCAGCAAAGCCTTGGGGGAGGGGGACTGGGGATTTGGGGGGGGCCCCCAGCTCCTGACACCCCCACCCACCGCAGCTCCCCCATCCCCAGAGCACCCCTGGCCCTCCCAGGGCTCACCCCACACCTGGGGAAGCCGCCGAGTATCGCCCTGTACCCCCCCAGCACCATTCTGTAACCCCCCAGCATTACCCTATAACCCCCCAGCATTACCCTATAACCCCCCCAGCATGACCCTATAACCCCCCCAATTACCCCGTAACCCCTGAGCGTCGCCCCCCCAGCTCACTCCGTACCCCCCAGCTCACTCTGTACTGCTCTCAGCATCACCCCCTGCCCCTCCAGATCACTCCGTGCCCCCCCCCAACATCAACTTGTACCCCCCCAGCACTGCCCCGTACCCCTCCTGGATCACTCCCTACCCCTCTCAGACCACTCTGTGCCTCCCAACATCACCCCCTACCCCCCTGCATCCCTCTGTACCCCCCCGGATCACTTCATACCCCTCCAGAATCACCCCGTACTCCCCCCAGACCACTTCGTACCCCCCAGCATCGCCCTGTAATCCCCCCGGATCACTCCATAACCCCCCAAGATCACCCTGAACCGCCTCCAGATCACTCCGTACACCCCCCAGATCATTCTGTAACCCCCCATATTACTCCATACCCCCCCAGACCACTCCGTAGCCCCCCCGGATCACCCTGAACCCCCCCCAGATCACTTTGTACCTCCCCAGAACCACCCTGAACCCCCCCAATCACCCTATAACCCCCCGTATTACTCCGTACCCCCACCCATATCACTCCGTATCCCCCCCCAAAACCACTTTGTACCCCCCAGCATCCCCCTGTACCCCCCCCCAATCACTCCACACCCCCCGAAATCACTCCGGACCCCTCCAAATCACCCCCTACTCCCCCCATACCACCCCCTAACCCCCTTAACTCCCCCCCACACCCCCCAAACCCCACACCCCCATCACCCCCATGAACCCCAACCCCCCCACAACCCCCCCAGCCCCCCCCCACCCCCCTCTCCCCCCATTTTCCCCCATTTCCCCCCCAAACCCCCCCCCAACCCCCCACCCCCACCTCCCCCACACCCCTCTCCACCCCTGTCCCACCCCCCCCAGGTCCCCCCAGGTCCCCCCAGGTCCCCCCAGGTCCCCCCCCGATCCCTTTTTCCGCCCCCCCCCCCCGTACCGGTGACCACCACCGCCCGCCGCGGCCTCTCCATCGCGCCTCGCCCCCGGCGCGCGCCCGCCCCGCTCTGAGCGCGCGGCCCCGCCCGGCCATAGAGTTGGCCCCGCCCCCCCGGCTAGAGCGGCCCCCAAGACCATAGAGTTGGCTCCGCCCCCCCCGGCTAGAGCGCCCCCCCGCCCCCCGCCACCATAGAGTTGGCTCCGCCCAGCCGGCTAGAGCGACCCCTGTGGGCACAGAGCGCCCCCTCAACGCCTCTTCCGCCGCCGGGGCCGCCTCAGCGCGGTGCCCCCGGAGCCTCCCGGTTCGCCCCCTCCCGTTACAACCGGAACGGGCCCGGCCCGGCCCGGCCCCGCCGCTCGGGGGCGCCGCCGCCGCTTTCCGTCTTCGCGACACTGTCGTGAAAGCGCGGAGGGGAGTCACCGCGCTGCTTTACGGCCGCGCGCTGATTGGTCCCGCCGGGGCCGCGCCGCGCGCTGATTGGTCCCGCCGGGGCCGCGCCGCGCGCTGATTGGCTCCGAGCGGGGCCGGGGGCGGTTTGAGCGGCGGCGGCCGGCGCGGCGGCGGCTCCGGCACGATGGTGAGGGCGGGGGGGGGGGGAGCCCTGAGGGGGGCTGGGGGGGGGATCGGGGCCTGGTCGGTGCCTCAGAACCACGGCCCCGGTACCGGCATCGCCCTCCCGGTACCACGGCCCCGGTTCCGGTCTCTGGGCCCCGGTTCCGGTCTCTGGGCCTCGCTCCCAGTGTCCCGGCGGTGCCTGAGGCCTCTCCTCCCGTTTCTCCCCCTCACAGCTGCCCCTGTCGCTGCTGAAGACGGCGCAGAACCACCCCATGGTGAGTACCGGGCCCGGCCCCGCTCCCCCGTTACCGCCCCGGGGCCCGCTGATGCCCGGCCCGGTTCCCTCCTTCCCCCCCCCCTCCCCCTCCCGTGACCGCCGTTTGTGTTTGCAGCTGGTGGAGCTGAAGAACGGCGAGACGTACAACGGGCACCTGGTGAGCTGCGACAACTGGATGAACATCAACCTGCGCGAGGTCATCTGCACCTCCCGGGTAAGGCCCGGCCCCGGTGCGCACGGGGAGCCCCTGGGGGGTAAGGGAAAGCACGGGGGGGGGTGACCGAGCCCCGGCCCCGTTTTTGGGCCGTCCCGGCTGGGGCTCGGTGCGGTTTTGGCTCCCCTGGCAGCGTGGCTTTGGCCTGAGTGTGGTTCTCAGTAAGGAGAACAAAATAATGTGTGTGAGGTAAGTGAGAACGCGCCGAAAAACCGGGATGGAGGCGGGGGGGGGGGGCGTCCTGTAACGTGCAGCCCCCCCCCCCCCGGTAAGGAGCCTCTCGCTGAGCCCAGGCGGATCCTCAAAGCACCAGGGCTCCGTCTGCAGCCTCTGCTCCCAGCTCTGGCTCTTATTAACCCGCTCCCCACATCAAACGGCGGCAGCGGCGTGGCGTTGGCCCGCCGTGGGCGCCGTCTGGTACTTTTGCCCGTGGCCAGAGGTGCTCCGGCAGATTGGGATCTCGGCTGGGCTTTGACCTCAGCCCCGAAGTGTCTGGGCCTGTCCCTGCCCCGGCTGCGCGTTGTGGGAAGCCTGGCAGCGCTCCCCCTGCCTCGGAACTGCAGGGGTTTGGGGCAAAAATGGGCAGAGAAACCCGGATTCTGCAGAAAATCTCTCTGCAAACCTTTCGCTGCCCGCTGTGCCCGCAGCACGAAGCTGTTGCCCGGTCCTGCTGGGGCTCGGAGATGTGTTTGTGCGTAAATATGGCCGAGGAAAGGTTTGAGGGGGACCTTCAGCACGAAGCAGCAGCTTTTAGGAAGCTGTGGATCCCTCTGGACTTAGGGCAGGGCAAATAGGAAGGCGTTTCTCTCCAGGCTTTGCAGGAGGGGGTGACAGAGCCTTATTAATGCTCAGAGACCCCATCATTTTGTCCCCTTCTGCTGCCTCCTCGAAGAGCAGCTCTGTGCGGCTTTGTGCTCTTAGAGAAGAGCAATTCCTCATCCTTTAAACCCTCCCGAGGGCCCTACAGCTCCTTCCCACCCCCAAAACGCCTCCAAATCCCTGCTGGGAGCCTGGTGGGAGGCACATCCAGGGCAGCAGCGGTGGGGACCGGCCGCTAGATGGCACGGAGCGGTGCCTGGCGGCCTCCCCATCCCCACGGGCTGTTGTTTACCCGCGGAGGAGGCCGGAACGAGGAAGCCGGGCCCTGGCTCGATCCCTTCCCGCAGCGGGAGCCAAGGCTCAGCCCGGCGGATCCGCGGCAGGGTGGGGTTTGCCGGGTGCCTGGCTGGAGGAGGCCGTTTTGTTCCTCTCCGCCTCGTCTTCGCGCGCGCGCCCAGGGCTTGCCCGCACACGCAGGGCTGCCCCAAATAACTCTGGAGCCGTGGGGGGATGATCCCGAGAGGTGAAACGAGGCGTTCCTGGGTAGCACGCTCCTCTGGGACCGTGTTGTCTGCCCGTGCTGCTCGAGGAGAGCCGGGTTTGAGCTCTCCTGCGGGGCAGAGCTGGCCGCACGAGGCCCCAACCCCCCTCCTGGTTACCTCATGGGCAGCAGCTTTGGGGTTCAGCCCCAACAACCCCACCCCCCGACCCCACAGCTGCGCCTGACACGCAGTGGGGGGAGGTCCTGGTGGGCCACGTCCTGAAACCGCTTCGAGCAAAACACGGCTGCTCAGTCACTTGGCTCCCGGAGCCCTTTTTTTTTTTTCTTTTTTTGGGGATTTTTTTAAATTTTGGATGTCGTAAGCTCCTTATTTTCCACGGCCGCGGTTCCTGTGCATCTGGTGGGCACCCGCCCCACGCCCAGCTGGCTCTGGATGCTGCCTGGCTGCTCGCTCCCCGCCCCGGCGACGTGAAATAGCGAGGTGACTCCCAGCTGGGGCTTCTGCAGAAGAAATCTTCCTCTGCTGGACCTGCCCCGAGCCGCCCGAGGTGGTTCCTTGCAGTGTTTGTGTGTAACTTCGCACGTTCCCCTCCCCGGGCCCGCTTTCAATTCCCTTCCCTCTTCTTCCTTCGTTTTCTGTGGGTGTTACAGGCCGGGGTGGAATCGAAACCCCCTTTGGTTCAGGGCTGAGTGCCCTCCGTGCCCCTCCAGCTCCGTAGGGTTGGAGAGGGGAAACCAATTTAGTGGCTAATTAGGGCTCAGAAAATATCAGCGGAGCCGTCGCGCTCCTCGGAAGGGACGGAAACGTTCAAAACACCAAAAAACGTCCCAGAAAAAAGCCCCTGGCCTCGTGCCCTGCCTAACGCCTTGCTCCCTGACAGGACGGCGACAAATTCTGGAGGATGCCGGAGTGCTACATCCGGGGCAGCACCATCAAATACCTCCGCATCCCCGACGAGATCATCGACATGGTGAAGGAGGAGGTGGTGTCCAAGGGCCGAGGCCGCGGCGGGATGCAGCAGCAGAAGCAGCAGAAGGGCCGCGGGGTGGGCGGCGCCGGGCGAGGTAACCATCCTGGTCCTTTTTGGCTCGCAGAAAGGGGAGATTTGGGTCAGATTTGGGTCAGATTTGGGTCCCTGCTTCCCTGTTTCGCCTCCCGGGCCCGCGAGGGCTGCGGCTCCTCGGCTCTCACCCCGGAGCTGTTGGGCTGCGGGAGGCTGGGGCGGCTCCTGCGCGAGATCCCGGCGAAGGGAGACGTGCCAGGGCTGTGCCTTCCTCGTTACTGGGTTGGGCAGGAGCTTAATTAAGAGAGGCTCCGAATTTGACTGTTTGTGCCCCTCCTGGCTTGCTGCGGAACGCGGCCCCACCAAACTTCGGGTGCCTGCTGCTGTAGTGAAGCTGGGAGGGGAAACAAGAGGCTGTCCTGCTGGAAAACAGACACGGCTGTGACCACCTCAGTGCTAAAAACCCCCTTTTCTCCTGGTGTAATGGGACTTGGGTTCTTCCGACCTGTTGCTTTGTGTTTTTTTGCTTGTTATTGTGTGTTTTTTGTGTTTTTTTTTTTTACGTAGAGAGCTGCGGGTTTGTGCTCCTCCTGCTCCACGTGAACAATCGGTGCCTCTGCTACGAGGGGAGGTTGCCAAGTAGGCAGAAATAGGTCACGGCACCAGCTCCTCCTCCCCTGCCCCACTTCACACGGCTGGGTTATCTCGGAGCACTGCGGCTGGGGGGGGACGTGTTACCCTCTCCCAGCACCGTCCTGCTCACGCCTCCTGCCACGTCCCTGCCGCTCGCCCTGCGCTCTCCTCGCTCAGCCCCGGGGGTTCCTCGCTGCGGGATCAGCCCGCAGCAGGAGCTCATACCCCGCGTGGGCTTCCTCCCCGAACCCAAACAGGGAATCCGGGCTGTAAAAGGAGCCCTGGGGACTGAGGCAGGCGCCCTTAACGAGCTGTCTGCGTGCGGGCTATGCGAGGAATCCCGGCGGGACGGCTGGGAGGTACCTGGGGCCATCACGCCACCCCAAGGAACGTCTCCTTCTCGCAGGGACTTCTGGAGGAAAAACCCTGCCATCTCTGCCGCCTCCCAAAAAGCTCCGAGCGCGCAGCGGTGACCTTTACAAATCTGAAGGGGCCTTTTTATTTTTCCTCCTTCCCTGCTCGGTGTCCAGAGCGCTTGGCGCAGCAGCTTTTTGGCCGGGGTTAGCTTGGATAAACATTTTAGCTGAAGTCTTTTCTCTGCTGCCCGTGCTGTGGAAATATCCACCTTGTGGAGAGCCGGCCCGAGCGGTGTTTTGAGGTGGAGTTCCCCGCTGTTTTGATGTGCAGCTGAAATTCGCTGATGGAATATTTTAAAGGGAAGCTTTGGCATTTGCTAATTAGCTAAAAGGGTTGGCTCTCATTACCGAGACATGAAGGAAAGAAAAAAAAGGCAGGACAATTTTGTTGGGAGGCCAGCAGGCAGAAGTAAAGCTATAATTGTGCGCGCAGTTGAAAGGATTATTGTCTCTGCCACTGGTAATCCTACTTTTTTACTCCTTGCCTCGCCAAGTTCAGGAGCTGTGCTCTTTGCTCGGCTTTTCGGGATGCTCGCAGGGCTCCGACTGCGGGGTTAGAAGCATTTTTCCCCCCCTCTGGTTCAGACATGTCTCGGCTGAGCAAGCAGAGCAGAGGGCTCTGCAGCGAGTTCTGCCTGCGCCGAGCCTCCCTTGGGCTCCAGCTTTTGCACAGAGGTTGCTGGCAGGGCAGCTCCACAGCCCCTTCATCGCTCGCAGGCCAAAGTGTGACGTCCAGTTCCCTCTGCGGGTTGGGGGATCGCCTCCTGCAGAGCCAGGAGGTGACAGAGCAGGATGAATCTCTTCTGGTGTGTAGCTGAGCAGCCTTCAGGCTGGGGACTCCCCCCTTTGGTGCTGCGGGTTTGGTTTTGCAGCTCTCGGGGGGGGGCTGCGGGATGATCTGCCGACCCCCCCGGTGGCGGGTGCTCGATTTAAAACCTCGCCTCTCCTCCTTGGTTGGGTTTTGCAAAAGAGGGGAGCTTGAGGGTGAGAAAAAGGGGACTTAAAAAATAAAAAAAAGTCGATAAAAGAGGTAAATCCGTGATGCTAGCACAGCTAGCCAGAGGGCATGGTAAAGAAGAGAAGTATCACTGAGCTTGTTGCTGAAGGGAGGTGAGTTTATGCTCCTGATGAGCACAGGGTCTGGGACTGGCAAGGGAAAAGTCCACAGCTCCCACCTCTGCTGCTGCAAAGACAAGAAAACGCGCGTGTATTCGGGAGAATTTAGAGAGCTCTAAAGCTCTGGGAGGTGTTACTGGCTTACGCTGATGTTCTGCTACCTCTGCTCTTCCTCTTTGTCCCGCAGGTGTCTTTGGTGGCCGTGGCCGAGGAATACCAGGCAGTGGAAGAGGCCAGCAGGAAAAAAAGCCGGGCAGGCAGGCAGCGAAGCAGTGAGGGGCTGCCTGCGCCCTGGCCAGGGACAGTGCCGCGATGCTCTTTGGTTTGAGCACACCTCAGGATTGCCACGCCTTCAAAAATGTGTTCTGTTTCTGCTCCTCCGCCAGGCGAAACCTGCCCCAATCATGTAGTTCGGAAGCCCCTCGTGATTTCACCTAGGACAGCGGAGTTCTCCCCTTTCTAGTCAGCCAATCCGCGATTGGAAACGTCCAAAAAGCAAAAAAAAATTCGTGGTGAAGGACTTAACTTCATGCCCTCTCCGGAGAGTGGAAGCACTGTTTGATTTGTCAGGGTCACCAGGTGTAATTTCAAAGAAAATCGGGTGTCGTGGTGTAAGAGCTGAGGCGAACGCTTTCCGGATTGTTTGTGTTAGTTTTTTTTTTTTTTTTCTTTTTTTTTATACTTGAAGCTTTGGAAATTTGTTGCGTTTGTAACAGCCGCAGGCGTTTGGGTTTGAAAACACTGAACTGGAGGATATTGTGTCTCTACGTGAGTGGTCCTAAAGGTTTGTTTGTGGTTATTTTTAACGGAACAGACTTTTAAGCCATCTCCTTATCCTCTGTTCTTGGCCGGGCACTTCTGGCTCTCTCCAAAAGGAGAACCTGGGGTGAACGCCTTTAAGGGTTGTTTCCCCCAGAGCTCTGTGATGAGTGAGGGTTTCCCAATTAGCATCTTTCTAATTTGACTCCAGATTAGAAATTTCCTTTAAAGGAAAGGCTTTTCTGTGTTTTCTTGGGGAAGGCTGGTGTGCCCCTTACTCCGAAATTTTTTTTTTGGGTGTTGTTTCCTTGAAAAGCGACCGAGCTGGCGATTTCTATCCCCCCGCTTCCCTCCCTTGTGCCTGGGACACGACGTCCTGCAGTCTGATTTTTGTGCTCCAGCAGCGTTTACTCGAGCTGATTCCTCGTGCTGCGCGGGGGCTGACGTCGCTCTAACGTTGTCACTTCATTTTTTCGTCACTGGCCGGGCCTCTCTGCTCGGGGACGCGGAGCAGGGCGTGCGCTGCCCCTGCTGTCCCCGCGTCTCTCTAGGTCAGGCTGCTCCGAGTCTTCCAACCCACAGGGTGCGGGGTCCCACGGGCAAAATGCACCCCAAAACGTTCTGCCTGATCTGAATTGAAAGCCTGTGGGGGAGCACAGGGGGGGGGGAAGAAAGAGGTTTTAGGCCTTGCCTGACCTCCCTGGTGTATGAAATCGTGTCATTTTAGGGTAAAAGCAGAAGATATTGTAACTCACTCTGAACAGTTCCTTGGTTTTGTGATTTTTTTTTTTGGTTTCCTACAACCGATTTCCCCGTTGAAGCCTGCTCGCTGCCATCGCCACTGCTGGGAAGAGAAAAACGAGTCAAGAAGGTGCTTTTATAGAGACTTATTTTTTTAAACCGTTCGTAAAACCCGGGCGCAGTGGTGAGTAGGAATAAAGCGACCTGTGGCAAACGCCTTCCTCTCTCCTCACTGCCCCGGCCCTCGTGTCAATAAATACCCGAGGAATTGGGCTAAAACCTTGCTTTTTACCAGCTGCGTGCCCTCCTAGCTGCTTTTTTCGTTGGTGGCAGTGTCAGGGCTGGATCCGTGTCCCCAGCTCCTGCCAAGCGGTGAACCCCGGGCGGTGGGAGGGAGCCACGCGTGTCCTCCCCCCCCAAAAAACCCCCTCCCGGAGCAAACCCCGCTGCGGTGTTTGACCGAGGGCCGGGCCCTGTGTCAGATTTTCCCTCCCCAGGCTGCTCCCTCCCTTCCCAGCCTCTGCCTCCCGCCGCAGAAACCCCGCAGCGCTGCAGCTGCCCTGCTGAAAAAAAGGAAACGAGCGCGCGGGGCCGTCTGGGTTTAAGGGCTGCTGGGGCCAGCTAAAACCCCAAGGGACAATGGGACCTCTGGCTCCCGCTCCGGGTAGAGCCCTCCAAGTGCTCCTTATCTCCCAGAGGAGCCCTGGCCTCGGAGCTCGTTAATTCTGCTCTCTAATTGCACCCACAGGCCTTCGGCCGCCTTCCCTCCTCGCTCCCCCCGCTGCCTTTTTCTACCTCGGGGGGAATATTTGGGGCTGGGTCCGAGGGGGCTCCTTGGGAGAGCAGCGTCCTGCCCTGCTGGCAGCACAGCTCCCCCCGCGCCTTCAGGCAAACCCCTCAAAACCCCTTTTCTGCCCCAAAAAAGCCCCGTCTCAGCTCTGCCCCACGACCATCAAACCCCGCTGTTTGCCCATGGCAAGGGGGTGGAAAAACGAAAACAGGAGCGAGACGAAAACAACAGCGGGGTTGGAAAAAGCCCCGGGGCTCTCGGCGGCCACCCCACAACCCCCCTCCGGCCCCATCCCGCTCCCCAAATTTCCCCCGGTCCCCGTTTCGGCGGCGGGGCTGTGACTCAGCCCCGGTGCACAGCCCCGGGAACCGGCCCCGAGCAGCCGGAGGGAGGGAGTGGCTGCCCAAATACCTCAGGGCTGCGCTAAGCGCCTAAAAATACGCGCCGAGCCCTCCTCCTCCTCCTCGCTTTTTCCTTTTTAAACACCCTTTTTTATTTTTTTTACCTTTTTTTTTTTTCCCTTTTTTATTTGTTTTACCCTTTTTATTTTTTTTACCCTTTTTATTTTTTTTACCCTTTTTGTATTTTTTTTACCCTTTTTATTTTTTTACCCTTCTTATTTGTTTTTTACCCTTCTTATTTGTTTTTTACCCTTTTTATTTTTTTACCGTTTTTATTTGTTTTACCCTTTTTATTTTTTTTACCCTTTTTATTTTTTTACCCTTTTTATTTTTTTTCCCTTTTTTATTTGTTTTTTACCCTTTTTATTTTTTTTCCCTTTTTATTTTTTTTAACCTTTTTATTTTTTTTACCCTTTTTATTTTTTTTAACCTTTTTTTTTCTCTTGTTTTCGATTGTTTGGAGCCCCCAGAGCCGGCGTGGTCCCAAGGGGGACCTGTTTTTTGGTGTTTTTTTTTTTTTTTTTTTTTTTTTGTTTTTTTGTTTTTTGTTTTTGTTTTTTTTTATAGGGTTCTCGGTGTCCCGGCTCCCTTCCCGGTGTCCCGGCTCCGTTCCCGGTGCCGTCCCCATGGGGGTGCCTCGGAGGCGGCTTCCCGGGGGCCAAATCCCGAGCCCCCGCTGCCCCCGTTTTGGGGTTCAGCCCCGTGGGACGAGAGGGGCAGGGGCACCCCACGAGTGACCGACCCCGGTGGGTTGTCACGGGGCCGGTGATGGGGTGACGAGGTGCTGGCGTAGAAACCGTAAGGGATTTGGGGCAAATTGTAGGGAAAATGGGATTGGGGTGAAGGGAGGCTCGAGGACATGGTGGTGGCGTTTGGGGCCGGGTTTGGGGCCGGGGACGGCACCGGTGGCCCCGGTAAAGACCGGGTGCCCGGGTAAAGACCCTGGAGGGGAATTTTAGGGTTTGGGAGCGGGCCGGGGCCGGGGCCCGGTGGGTTTGGGGCCGGGGCCGCGCCCCGGTAGTGATGGGGGTGGCGGCGGAAACGGGGCCCGGCCCCGAGGCCTCGGCCACCAGCGGGGCGGCTTCGTCCCGGTGGGGCCGGGGCTGGTTGGGGGTTAATTACCGGGAGAGGGGGGTGTTAATTACCGGGGGGAGGTGTAATTACCGGAGGGGGGGGTTAATTACCGGGAGGGGGTTAATTAGGGGGGTATATGTGTGTATGGGGGGGTACCGGGGCTTGCCCGTGCCCCGTGCCGTGTGTCCCGGGGGGTCCCCGCCGCCTCCCCGTTAATTCCTCCCCCCCCCTCCCCGTTCCTCCTCCTCCTCCCCCCCCCCCACGGCTCGGTGACGTCACTGCTGACGTCATCCGCCCCCTCAGCCGCCCGCGGGCCCGGCCGGGCCGTGACGCGCGGGGCCGCCGCCGCTTAACCCCTTCCCCGCTGCCTCGCTGCGCAACCGGGGAACGGATTGGGGGGGTTGGGGGGGGCGCTTACCGGATACCGGTACCGGGGGGGGGGGTGGGGGGGGGGTCCGTGCTTTGGGCCCGCCGCCCGGGCCCACCGGGACGCCCACGGTGCCCGGGGGGGGTACGGAGGGTGCTGGGTGGGGGGTGGGGAGGGAACCGGGGGGGCACCGGGGGGGGGCACCGGGGGGGGGCGGGGCCGGTGCCCGGTGCTGGCCCCGCCCCCTCCCTTTGTGCTCGGGAATCCCGGCGGGGCGCGCGCGCGCGCCGCGGCCCACGTGACCCCTCCCCCGCCGCCGCGCGCCCCGCCATGACGTCATCCCAGGGGCCCCCGCGCTGTTGTGCCGTGTTCCCGCCGGTCGCCATGGCAACGGCGGGGGCCCAGGAGTGGGCGTGGCCCCGCCTCCCCGGGGCGGGAAAGGAAAGGGGAGGAGGGAGGAGGGGAGGAGGAGGGGGGGGGAGGGAGGAGGCCCCGCCCCCCCGCATGCAAATGAGGGCGGGCGAGGACGTCATCTGCAGCCAATCAGGGCGCGGCGCGGTGAGGTCACCGCGGCGGCGCCGCGTATATAAGGCGGCGCGGGGGCCGCGGCGGCGCCAGACGCGTGTGTGCGCGCGCGGAGCAGCGGGGCCGCGGCCGGTGCCCCCGGCGCCTCCCCCGCCCTCCCTTCCCCCCCTCCCCGACCCCGAGCATCGATCCGCGACCCCCCCCCCCCTCCCCCACCACTTTTTTTATTTTTTATATTTTTTTTATTTTTTTTTATTTTTTTTCCCCCCCCCCGCCCCGTTCCCCCGCAGCCGGGCGGGGGAGGAGGATGGAAACACCCTTCTACCATGATGATGTGTTGAGCGGCCTCGGCAGCGGCTTCGCCCCGTCCTCCTCCGGCAGCAGCGGCCTCCTCCTGCCCTTCCCCGGCGGCAGCATGATGAAGAAGGACGCCCTCGGCCTGCCGCTGCCCGAGCAGGTGGCGGCGGCGCTCAAAGCACCGGGAGCCACGGCGGCGGCGGCGGCGGCGAGCACGGCGGCTGGAGGCGATGCCCCGTCCGCCGGGCTGCTGGGCTCGGCCGAGCTGGGGCTGCTGAAGCTGGCGTCCCCCGAGCTGGAGCGGCTCATCATCCAGTCCAACGGGCTGGTGACCACCACGCCGACCAGCGGGCAGTTCCTCTACCCCAAGACGGCCGCCTCGGAGGAGCAGGAGTTCGCCGAGGGTTTCGTCAAGGCGCTGGAGGACTTGCACAAGCAGAACCAGCTGGGCGGCGGCGGCGGCACCGGATCCGCCGGGGGAGCGGCGGCGGCGGCGGGTGGTGGCGGCGGCGGGAGCGGCGGTGGCGGCGGCGGAGGAGCCGGCGAGCTGCCCGCCGCCGGCCTGGCCCCGGAGCCCCCGGTGTACGCCAACCTCAGCAGCTACCCGGCCGTCAGCTACGCCGCCGAGCCCGGCCCGTTCGCGGCCCCGCCGCCCCGGCTGCCGCCTCCGCCGCCGCTGAAGGACGAGCCGCAGATCGTGCCCGAGGTGCCGAGCTTCGGCGAGAGCCCGCCGCTGTCGCCCATCGACATGGACACGCAGGAGCGCATCAAGGCGGAGCGGAAGCGGCTGCGGAACCGCATCGCCGCCTCCAAGTGCCGCAAGAGGAAGCTGGAGCGCATCTCGCGCCTGGAGGAGAAGGTGAAGAGCCTCAAGAGCCAGAACACCGAGCTGGCCTCCACCGCCAGCCTGCTCCGCGAGCAGGTGGCACAGCTCAAGCAGAAGGTGCTCAGCCACGTCAACAGCGGCTGCCAGCTCCTGCCGCAGCACCAGCACCAGGTGCCGGCCTACTGAGCCCGGCCAACGCGGGCACGGACACCGGGGACACCCCCAGGACCCTACCGGGACTTTACCGGGACCCCCCCACGGACTGAGAAAGTGGGGGGAGAAGCTGGGGGAGAGAGGGGGGGGGGACACCCCGCCATGGAACTGAGGGGACCGATGGACTGAGGAGTCCCCGGACGGACTGAGGGGCTCTGGGGAGTGCCCCGTTTTCTTTAAAGGAAAAAAAAAAAAATAACCAAAACCCGAGAGAACTGAAAGGGGGGAGGGGGGGGGCCTCGGATCGGTACCGGGGTGAGGACTGAGAGCTGGGGGGGGGGGGTCCCCGGTTTGCCCCCGTTGAGGCCTCGGCCCCGCCGCGGGCCCCGCGTCCGCCACATTCCAGGGAGGCCCCAGTAAAGCTCGGCGCCGGAGCTGCCTCTCGCTGTCTGCTTCGCCTCGGGGGGGGGGGGGGGGAAAGGGTTATTTTGGGGGGAAAAAGGGGATTTTGGGGGGGTTCTGGGGGTGGTGGTGGTGGAGTTTGGGCAGCGGGAGGGAGGCGAGGGAGGGACGGCGCGGGCAGGAAGCGGCGCGGCCGGCTGCCATCTTGGGGCGGGGGGGGGGACGCGGGGCTGTAAGGGGGGGAAAATGGGGGGAAAAAGGGGGGAAATGGGGCTGGGGAGGGGGTGGGGGGGGGCTGGGGTCCTGGGGGAGAGGGTGGGGGAAAATTGTGGGGGGGTTGTGGGGGGATGGGGGTGCTTATGGAGGGGGGATGGGGGCTTGGAGTGGGGATTGGGGCTTGGGGGGGGGGAATGGGGGTTTTGGGGGGCTCCTGGGGGGGTTGGGAGGTTTTTTGGGAAGGTTTTGGGGGGTTTGGGGGCTCCTCTGGGCTGGGCAGGGGGGGTCCTAGAGGTTGGGGGGGGGCTTGGTTTGTTGTGGGTTTGTGGGGGGAGGAATTGGGTGCTGGAGGGGGGGCCTGGGGGTGCCGGTGGGTGTCGGGGGGTGTCTTGAGGTGGGGGGAACGCAGTTGGTTGTGTTTTTGCCCTGCAGACCCCTGGGGGGGGGGGGTCACCAAGCTTCATCCCCCCCTCACTGTTCTGCTGGGGTTGTCCTCATGGGTCCCCCCCACACCCTGGGGGGGGTGGCGAGCTGGCCCCCGTGGGTAGGGGAGGTTGTGGGGGGGGGGCTCTGTGCTGGGGTCACCCCATTCCTTCCCCCCCCACCCCCTAAATCCCCCACCCCCGGTTCCTCTCCTGGGGTGAGCCACCTCCCCGCGCCGCCAGCCTTCGCTTCCTGCTCCTCCTCCTCCCCCTCCTCCTCCTCCTCCTCCCTGTCCCCAACCTGCGAGCCCTGGCCGGGCCCCAGCACCCACCCCACAGCAGCACGTCCCCAACCCCACTTGTCCCACTCTCATTTCCCCCTCTCCAGGGCAGGATCCAGCCCCTGACCCCCCCCTGTGCAGGGCCGGGAGCACCCCGAGGGGGCCGTGCCCGTGCCTCAGTTTCCCCAGCGGTGATGCCCCAGCTGGATTTTTAGGGCACAACCCTTCACCGGGGGGGGTGACACAGCTCTCCTGGGAACATTTGGGGACGAGTGCCAAGCTGCTGGAGCCCCGGCAGGAGGTGGGGACCTGTTCCGAGCCGTGCCATGCCGATCCAAGAACACCCCGGTCCCCAGGGGGTCGGGGCAGGGCCTGGCACCCTGTGACTGTGCCGTGGGTGCTGCGGGGAGCGCGGTCACCCCGGGGGACCCGCGGTGGCACGGAGCCGAGGCTGCTGGCTGCTGTTTGCCGGGAGGAAACGGCCCCAAACCCAGCCGTGCCGTGCCCCAGCCCTGCAGCTCCGGCACGGGGCAGAGCCTGCGCGGCGCCACGGCCGCCTCCCGCAGCGGGTACGGTGTCACCCACGTCCCTGTGCGCCCACGTCCCCGTGCTTCCTGTCCCCGTGTCCCCACGTCCTCATGTCCATGAGTCCCTACGTCCCCAGATCCCTGTGTCCCCATGTCCCCACATTGTTTGTCCCCATGTCCCCACAGCCCCATGGCCCTGTGTCCTCATATCCCACATCCCCGTGTCCCTGTGTCCCCACGTCCCCACATTGCTGGTCTCCGTGTCCCCACAACCCCATGGCCCTGTGTCCTCACACCCCATGCTCCCCTGACCCCATGTCCCACATCCTCATGTCCCCATGTCCCCACATCCCCATGTCCCCCAGTCACGTCCCCAAGCCCCCATACTGGTGTCCCCATGTCCCCATATCCCCCTGCCTGTGTCCTCACATCCCCATGCTCCCCAGTCCCCATGTCCCCAAATCCCCATGCTCCTGTGTCCCCATGCCCTGCATCCCCATGTCCCCATGTCCCCAACAACCCCATGTCCGTGTCCCCACACCCCATGTCCCCCAGCCATGTCCCCATGCCCCCATTCTCCCGTGTCCCCATGTCCCCAGATCCCCCTGCCCGTGACCCCACATCCCTATGTCCCCCTGTCACCTCCCCACGCCCCCATTCTCCCCTGTCCCCACACCCTCGTGTCCCCACGTCCCCATCCTCCCGTATCCCCATGTCCCCCATCCCCATGTCCCCGTGTCCCCACACCCCACGCCCCCCAGCCACGTCCCCAACCCCCCATAACACCGTCCCCATGTCCCCACACCCCCCTCCCCGTGTCCCCCTGCCCCGTGCCCCCTCCCCGTTCCCCACCGTTCCGCATCCACCCAAGGCTGCGGGACCCCGGAGGGGGGAAACTGAGGCACGGGGGGGGGGGGGACGGGGACGGCCCCGGTGCTGCGGGGCGGCCCGGGACCGGCAGGGGGCGCCGCCTTCCCCCCCACCCCGGGGCGGATAAAGGCGGCGGCGGGAGGCGGCGGAGCGGCAACGGGGAACCGGGAACCGGGAACCGGGCACCGGGAACCGGCGGCGGGGCCCGGGGCGGCGGCGGCGGCAGCGGCATGGCCCGGGGCGAGCTCCGCCTGCTGCTCTGCTGCGCCGCTGCCCTGCTGGCTGCAGGTACCGGGGCACCGGGCACCGGGTGGGATTGGGCATCCCGGGGGCACCGGGTGATGGGGAACCCCCGGGGGCACCGGGTGATGGGGAACCCCCGGGGACACCGGCACCGGGGGCTGGGGGGCGCGGGGGGCGCAGTGCGGCGGGTGGGCTGCGTGCTGCGGGGGCAGCGGGGGGGTGCCGGTGGTCTGTGTGGGTGTCCCCCCTGATTTGAAGGGGACCCTGGGGGGGGGCTCTGCCCCGCTCAGTTCAGCCCCGGGGCTTGCAGCGGGGCAAGGCACAACCCCACTGGGGGCAGGACGCGGCCCCAACGCTGCCAAACCCCAAACCCATCGGGCTGTGCCACGGGTGCCTTGGCAAGGCCTGTGGGGGGCTTTGGGGGGCCGAGCCCCCACCCAGGACGCGTGGCTGGCACCCACAGCCACGCCGCGTCACCTCCCCGCGTCCTCGTGTGCATCCCTCTTCCCGGGAAGGGCCCGTCCCGGGGGGCTTTGGGGACCCCCTTGGTGGGGTCACCCCCTTGGTGCCAGCTCTGTCCGCGGGGGCTGGGCTGGGCTGGGCTGGCCCCACTGCTCCCCTTGTGCAAACAGCAGCGGGGTGGACACGAGCGCTGCTGGCACTGCCCTGCCCTGGAAATGTGGACGTGGGTGCCACCAGGGCTGGGCTGGCACGTCCGCTGCTGCCAAGTCCCCGCTGCGGCCACCGCGGCACTGCTCTGCTCGTCCCCACCGCCTTCAGAGGCTTCCCAGGCCTAGATTTGGGAGATCGGATGTTAATTAAACCTTAATTTCGTGCTCCTCTCTGCCTGATAACCCCCCCTGGAGAACGAGCTGGGCCGAGCGCCGCTAGCCCCCCAAGCCCTGCCTGCTCCCCACCCCCCCGTGCCCTGCAGTGTCCCTGCTGCCCAGCTCTCTCCTCCACGCTGTAGGGACGGATCCTCCCCCCACTAACACCAGTGCAGCACCGCACACCTCGGGAACGACAGCGCCACGGTCCGGGGACAGCTCGCCCACAGGTGTCACCCCGGGGACACACAACGAGTCCTCCTCCAGCTCCTCCGTGTCCACCAGCGTGGGGACAACCCTGCTGGGGACGTTGCACCCGGCCATGTCCCCTCCGCTCAGCCAGGGGAACATGACAGCACACACCCTGCCACCCAGCACTGCCACGGCTCCCTCCCCATCCCCAAAATCAGCAGCACCCACAAGTCCAGCCGTGGCACCAGGCTCACCGGCAGCGACCCCAGCTCCAGACACGGCGGTGCCACAAACCACGGCCACGGAGGCCGACGCGAACACGTCCCCATCCAGCTCCACAGCACCAAGCTTGTCCTCGTCGGGGCACCCCGAGCTTGTTTCTGCTCCCAGCTCTCCTGCTGCGCCCACCAAGAGCCCTGCTCCCAGCACAGCACCAGCCCCCAGCCCCAGCAACGCCTCAGCCACTGGTCCCAGCACAGCTCCGGCCACTGGTCCCAGCACAGCTCCGGCCACCAGCCCCAGCAACACCTCGACCCCCGGCCCCAGCACAGCTCCCATCATCGGCCCCAGCCTTGGGGCCGGCCCCCCAGGTGAGGGGGAAGCCCCCCGGTGCGGGCAGGGTGGGATGGGGGGGGTCTGCACCGTGCCCTCCCACGCCGCGCACCGCAGGGACCGGATGCGCTCCGGTGCCCAAAGGGAGCCCTGAGCCACCGGGGGCCACCAGGTGTCCCTGTCCCCACCCCGCAGCTCCCATGGCTTGGGGGCTGCGAGGTGCAGGTCCCTGGGGGGTGCCCAGAGCCCTCCAAACCCCTCAGGTTTCCCCCAAATCGCTCCCCACTCCCCTTTCTCCCGGGTATTTTTGGGCCATGGGGGGTGAGAAGGTCCCATGCTGGTCCCCACAGGGGGGAAGGTGACATGGGGGAGCCGGGTACAGGGTGACCCACCACGGGTGCGTGCCAGGGGGTAACGGGGTGCCTGTTTCACCCCGCAGAGCATCCCCCCACCAAACCCAACCCCGGCCTGGTCGTCGTCATCTGCCTCTTCGTGGCGGTGCTGGCGGCGGCCGCGGCGCTGCTGCTGGTGCGGCTGTGCCGCTGCAGGACCCCCGGCTTCCAGCGGCTGGACGAGGTGCCCATGGTGAGTGGGGGGGCTTGGGGGGGTTGGGGGGGGCCATGGGGGCGGCGGGCGCTCACTCTACTCTTTCTCCTTCCTAGAGCAAGGTGTCGGAGGGCTTCCCCTTCGCCCAGCGCCCCCCCAGATGACCCCACGCTGATGAATAAAGAAGCTGCTGCCTTGACTCTGCTTCCCCGTCTGCCCTGCGCTCTGCACCCCACGGGTGCCAAATCCCTGGGGGGGGGGGGGGGGGGAGCCCTGAAAATTTCGGGGGTCCTTTGCACCAGGCTGGGCTGAAGGACCCGGGCCAGGGGGGCGTGGGGCGGGGGAGCTCAGGGCGCTGGGGGCCGCGCAGCCCCCCCCGGAGGGGGTGGGATGGGAGGGAGGGAGCGAGCGGCCAGGCACGCACGCCGCCTTCCTTCTGCTCCGCTGCACTCGGCGGGGGCCGCGGCACGCTCCGGTAAGGGGCTGTGGGGTGGGGTGGGGGGGGGGCACAGGGTTTGGGGGAGGGAGACACACAAGGCACCCTGCAATAGGGGAGGGGGCAGCACCCCTAAAATGGGGCTGGGCAGGGTGGGGGCACAGCCATGGGAAAGGGAGGAGGGAATGGGGGGGGTGCAGGTGGCACCCGTGGAGGAGCTTCTGGGGGCAGTGGGTGCCGGGGTGGGGGGGGCGTTGATCATTAACGTGGTGCCGGGGGGGGGGTCGTGGCCCTGTGGATGCTCCAGGCTGGGGGGGGGCGCGGCCACCCCCGTGGCCTCAGGGCCTTTGTCCCCTCGGGTGGCCCCGTGCTCCCTCCCCGGGGACACCGGACCCGGGGGGCAGCCAGGGACCGGCGGCGGCGGGGGGGGGGCTGAAACCCGAGGCGCGGAGGCTGAGCCCCATCAATCACGGGCACCACGCAAAATGTGAGCGGCCCCGGGAGGGGTGGGCGCCCTCTCCCCCCCCCACCACACCCCACCGGGGCGTCCCGGTGCTGCCGGAGCCTCCCCCCCAGGCTCAGCTTTCCCCCCCCCCCCCCCCCCAAACCCCCCAGGGACGATGCGACGGAGCCGGACGGCGCTGCCCTTCCTGGGCGCCGAGGTGAGAGCGGGGCCGGTACCGGGCACGGGGAAGGGGGCGGGGGGCACCGGGATCGGTTTTGGGGGGATGGGGGGGGGGAGATGCGCCCCCCCCCACGGTGGGAGAGTCCCAGAGCCTGGCCCCCGGGGCGGCAATAACCGGGCTGGCGGCGCTCGGCGGGAGTTAATTAGCCCCGTAATGTGCGGTTAATTATTATTCGCCCCTGCGTAATTACGCACCGGCTCCGGGGGATTTTCCAGAGGGATCCCGGAGGGGGGGGGGGGGCTGGCGGGGGTGTCCCTGGGGCTCCGTGTGCCCCCCCCTTTGTGTACCGGAGCCCAGTGTGGGCGGGGGGGGGGGTCCGGTAACGCCCCCCCCGCCCCAACCGTTGCAATTTGGGGTCCCGGTGCCGCGGATGGGGGGAGGGAACCGGGCACCGGGGCACAGCACCACGGAGAGTTCCCCCGGTACCGGCGGTTTTGGGGAACGGGGGGGGGCACCCCTCACCTCCCCTCCCCCCCCTCCATCCTCATCCCGGTGTCCCCGCAGCGCTGTCGCGACGCCGCCGAGGCCGCCCCGTCGGGACCGGGACCGGGACCGGGGCCGGTGTCGGGCGCCATTCGCCGCCGGTTCTCCGGGACCCCGCTGCTGCCGCCTCTGGGCTGCCGGGGGGCAGAGCCCGAGCCCCCCCGCGTGGTGTTCACCATCGAGGAGAGCGGCCCCAGCAGCGGGGACGAGGCCGAGCCCCCCCGGTAAGAGCGCGGCGAGAGGCGGCTCCGGTACCGGGGGGTGGCCGAGCCTCAGCTCCGCGCCCCGAGCGGGGCCGGGGAGGTAACGGGGAGGGTGTGGGGGGGGTACCGGGCACCGGGGATGGCCGGGGGGGGGGTCTCGGTGCCGGTGGTTTCAGCACCGGGCAGCGGACAGCGGCCCCCGGGGCACCGGGGCCGGCACCGGGCAGCACCGGGACTGTGTCCCCGTCCCTCCCGGGGTGTGGGGTGGGGGCAGGAGGCTGGGCACGGCCCCGGGGATGTGGCCCCATCCCCGCCACCTTCGTCTCCATCCCCGTCCCTGTCCCCCCATCCCCGTGACCCTGTCCCCCCCACCTCCAGCTAGGCCACCCTGTCCCCGTCCCCATCCCCACATCCCCATGACCCCATTCCTGTCCCCGTCCCCCCATCCCCATCCCTGTCCCCCCATCCCCATCCCTGTGACCCCATTCCCATCCCCATCCCCCTGTACCCACCACCTCCGTCCCCATCCCTGTGACCCCCTGTCCCCATCCCTGTCCCCTCATCCCCATCCCCATGACCCCATTCCTGTCCCCCCATCCCCACCACCTCCATCCCCCTCCCCCCATCCCCATCCCTGTGACCCCTGTCCCTGTCCCCCCATCCCCACCCCCGTGACCCCATTGCCATCCCCCCTGCCCCCATCCCCTGTCCCCAAACCCGCTGCCACCCAGCTCCAGGCCCTGCCCGGAGGTGACCTCGGTCCCTCCTTGGCACGGCTGCGGGGTTATTTTTGGGCCATTCCCTCCCCCTCCCGCCCTGCCTGTCCCAAAGCCTGGCTTTGAGGGGACAGCACGGGGCTGTCCCAGCCAAGGGACCTGGCTCCAACCCGGCCACTCCGTGCCCCGGCTCCCGTGTCACCTGCTGTCCACCCCCTGCGCGGACACGTGTCCCTGCTGGGGACAGCCGCAGCCCCGCAGGGGACAGGGACTGGCTGTCCTGGGGACAGGGACTGGCTGTCCTGTGGCCGCTCCTGCCCAGCCCTGGCTGTCCCACGGGCTCCTGGCTGCCAGGCGGGGACAGCTCTGTCCCCACCCCGACGTCTCCCCCGCTACCCTTTGCGCCCCGATGGCGCAACACCCTCCTGATGTCACTGCGCTCCGAGGCGGCGGGTCCCCAACACCGGGACCCGCACCCGATGATCTCGGGGCTCCCGGGGGTGCCGCCGTGCCGGGGGGGCCCTGCTTGGGTCCCTGCCAGCCGCGGGATATTTTTGCCTCCGCCGGGGACAGCAGGTATCCGGCTGCGTCAGCGGGGCCGCGGGGTCGGGCTGGCGGGCACCCGGCTCCCACGGCCAGCCCGGGGCGACGCGGGGCAGCCCTAATGGGTCCCATCCCGCTCCACGTCCCCAAACCGGGTGGCCAGGAGGGGCTGGGGGACACTGGGGGAGTTGGGGGCAGGTTTGGTCCCTCGGTGGCACCGTGGTGCGGCCACACAGTGTGTCTGGGTGGAGCCGCGTCCCTCGGGGGCACGGTGACGTGTCCGTGTTGTGCGCCTGGGGTGCCTGGGGTTTGGTTTTGGCCCTCGGTGGCCCCTCCACGTGTCTGTGATCCTCGGGGCTGAGCCTTGTGGCTCGATGGCACCACGACACGGCCACTGCAGCTGCTGCCCGGGCTGCTCCAGGCTCAGCCGTGCCCCTCGGTGGCACCGCGCCGTGTCCTCACCTCGCGCCCACCTTGCTCCAGGCTCAGCCGTGCCCCTCGGCGACCTCCCCACGTGGCCGTGGCGCTCGGCGTTGCCGCACGTGGCCGGGCCGAGCATCCTCACCCTTCTGGCCACAGCTGCCACCACCGAGGGGACAGCGCAGCGCCCGGGGGCGCGGGGCCAAGGGGTGGCCACGTGCCCGGCGAGCCGGCCACGCACACACGGGACGGGATTGATGGAGCCAAACGGGACGCTGCGTGTGTGTGTGTGTGTGTGGTGTGTAGGGGGGGTCTGCCCGAGCCAGACAGTTGTTTAATTTCCCAGGCGCGGGCGGGAGGGGGATGGAAACTTTCCCGGGGCCGCCAGGGTTGGGGCAGCCGCGCGCTTCCTGCTCCTCGGCGGCGGGCAGCGGCTCCCCGCCGCTCGGCTCCCCGTTCCTCCGCTGCTGCTGCGCCCATGGGGCCGGACCCCGGAGCTCCCTGAGCGGGGCCATGCTGCCCTCCCCGGGGGCTTCGCCCGTGGGGTCCCCCCGCGGGTCCCCCCGCAATTCCCCCGTGCTCTTCAGGAAGCTCCTGGTGAACCAGAGCATCCGCCTGCAGCGGCGCTTCACCGTGGCGCATCCCCTCTGGTAAGGGGGGGGGGGGGAGAGACCCTGGCCAGGGGGTCCCCGGGGAGGGTGGAAGGAGGTGGTGGGTTGCGGGGACGGGGTCAGCGGGGACCCCCCCCAAAATTCTCTGTGTTGTGTCCCCCCCTGTCTGTGTGCCTGGGGGGGCGTGGGGCTGAGCCCCCCCCCGTGCCCACGGGGCTAAGCGGGGCGGGGGGGGCGATGCTGGCTGAGCACTGGCGCGCTCGTTGCACCGATGGGACCCAGCAGAGCCTGGGGAGGGGCCTTTGTGCTGCAGCATTCGCCCCATGACCCAAATGGGTGTGTGTGGGGGGGCTTTTTTTTTTTGGAACAGCAAATGGGGAAGGAGGCAGCGACCCCCAGCAGGGCCACGCAGCCCCCGTGTGGGCACCCCTGGGTGCTGGGGCGCCGTGGGGATCAGCAGCTCCCTCCTCAGTGGCAACAGCAGCTATTTATAGCGGCCCCCCCAGCCCCCCCCCCCCTGCTCGGCATGGAAAGTATTTCTGAATTCGGCACCAGCCCTCCTGGGGCCGCCGTCCCGGCCGTGCCTCCCGGCCCCGCTCCCCCCATGGGGCACGGCCACCGCTGGGGACCCCCTGTGCGTGCGTGTGTCCCCCCCGTGTCCCCCCCAATCCTCCCGGTGACACCGTGCCCGGGGTCGGGGCTGTCTCCTGGGGTGGCAGCGGGGTCGGAGGTGGCTGGAGAGCGGGGAGAAGGGGGGGGGGAACAAACCCACAATTCACGCGCGGGGCTGGAGGAGCCACAATGGGGCTTTGTGTCCCCGGTACCATCGGGGACGCAAGGCAGAGGCAGGCCGAGGGGCTGCGGGAGGGCTGGACGCGGCGCTGGGCGCAGCGGGGCCGGGGGCATGCAGCCGGGGAGCCGCTGCCCGTCCCGGAGGCACTCCTGCATCGGGTAGGTCCCAGCGGCGCGATGGGGACAGGGATGGGGACGGGGACGCGTGGCCGTGGTGGCTCGTCCCCGTCCCCATCGCCGTGGCGGCTCCGGGAGGGGACAGGCGCTGGGTGGCCCTTGGTTTTTCCCTGTGCGCAGCCTTTCCCATGACCCCGGGGCCAGCAGGGTGGCAGCTGCTGAGGGGACACCGCACGGCCACCGCCTCTGTCCCCGTGTCCCCCCGTCCCCCTCTTTGAGCCCCGGGGTCCGCACGGCTGCGGGGTGGCTCTGCCCTGGGTGGCACCCGGCCACCACCAGCGCGTCCCCAAGGACCAGAGCTTGGCTTCCTTGGTGGTTTCTGTCCTTCGATGTCCCCTGGCTCGGTGCCCGGCCGCGTCGCTGTCCCCCACGGGACGTGGCTCCCCGAGCAGAGGCTGGCGGAGGCTTTCGAGGACTCGCAGCGATTGGGGATCGCGGCACTGGGGACACAGGGAGTGACCCGGCCCTCCCCGGGCTCTCTGGAGCCAGGAGCCCCGTGGGGAGAGCTGGGGCCCCTGTCCCAGCCCGGTGACAAGGGACAACCCGCCCAGACCCCGCTGTGCCACCCGGCAGCTCCACGAGCACCGAATTTTAGGGCGAAGGGACCAGGCTGCGCGGTGACCGGGGGACAGAGAGCCTGGCAAGCCCGGTGCCGCGTCCCAAAGCTCCCATTGTCTGCAGCTGGGCTGGGGGACAGCCATTGTTCTCGGCTGGTGGCAGCGCTGGGGACGTGCCCTGCTGTTTGCCGTGGGGTTTGGGGGGGTCGCTGCCCTCCGCGGGGTGTCCCCTTGGTGTCCCCGTGTCCGAGGGGGGCGGCCCAGCCTGGCCCTGGCTGTGAACGGGGACGGCAGCGGTGTCCCCAGCGCCTCCCAGCCGAGGTGCCGAGGCCACCCGCCCCGTGCCAGCCTTGTCCCTTGTCCCCTGGCAGCTTTGACCTGGAGAATGGCCTCCCGGGGAGGGGCGCGCTGGACCCCCAGGCCAGCCCGGGCGCGGGGCTGGTGCTGCAGGGCACCTTCAGCCACGGCCAGCGCCGCGAGTCCTTCCTCTACCGCTCCGACAGCGACTACGACCTGTCCCCCAAGGCCATGTCCCGCAACTCCTCCATCGCCAGCGACCTGTGAGTCCCCCCCCTGACCTCCCCCAGGTCTCCCCATCCCTCTCCCACCCACCCCCTCCCCATCTCACGCGCCCCTTTGCTCCCTGCAGGCACGGCGAGGACATGATCGTCACGCCGTTCGCCCAGGTACGGCCCCGTGGCGAGGAGGGGACACGTCCCCATGTCCCCAGCACGCAGGAGGGGACACGGGGGGGGGGGTGTGGGGGGGTTACAGCCTGTCCCCAGCCCCCCCCCTCTCTGTCCCCCCTAGGTCCTGGCCAGCCTCCGCACCATCCGCAGCAACTTCGCCGTGCTGATGCACCTCCAGGACCGTGCCGGCACCAAGTGAGCGGGGTGAGGGGTTGGGGAGGGCGATGGGGGGGGTCACAGCTCATAGTGGGGGGGGACAGCTCGAGGCAGGGGACACAGCTCGTGGTGGGGGGGCACAGTTTGTGGCATCCCGGCCGCTCAGCCCCGTGCGTTTCGCAGGAGAGCCTCGAGCAGCAGCCTCCCCTCCACCAGCAAGGCCAGCCTCTCCGGTGAGTGCCCCCCGACGGGAAAATAAGGGGATGTTTTTGGGGTCGGCTGGCTGTCCCCGCACCCGGGGACGGGGTGTTCCGGCACCCACGGTGTCCCCAGCAGCGGGGGCAGAGCGGTGGCTTTGCCCTTTGGGATCCATGTCGGGTTTTCAGCGGCTCCTGCCGCCCGTCCGCCCTTGGTGCGGTGGCGGTGGAAAGGCTGCGCTTGACGTCAAAACCTTCCCTGAATAAAAACCCCGGGCAGCGAGCACAGCAGGGCCCCGCAGGAGCCCCGGGCCGGGCGTCACCTCGAGGTGACGTGTGTGTCCCCCCCCCCCCCAGACACCACCACCACGGGGACGATGTGGCCACCACGAGCCCAACCGCACCGGGATGCTCAGCGCCGGGCCACCCAGCGTGGGTGGGGGTGGGAAGGGGAGACGGGGGGGGACACACGTGAGCACCCCGGGGTGGGGACGGCGAGGTCGGGCCCCCCAGTGCGTCCCCGTGCCCGGCGGCGACGTGGTGGCTGCCCCCGGCAGAGGATGCTCAGCAGAAACTCTCGCTGGAGACCCTGGAGGAGCTGGACTGGTGCCTGGACCAGCTGGAGACGCTGCAGACCAGGCACTCGGTCAGCGAGATGGCCTCCAACAAGGTAAGGAACCCCCCCCAGGGGTGAGGAAAAAGCCCCCCCACCACGAGGGGGGGGTGGTGGTGGTGTTGGGGACGCGTGGCCCCCCCCCCCCACCCGTGGCTGAGCCCCTGCCACCCCTCGCAGTTTAAGCGGATGCTGAACCGGGAGCTGTCGCAGCTCTCGGAGACCAGCCGCTCGGGGAACCAGGTCTCCGAGTACATCTCCAGCACCTTCCTGGGTGAGTTCCCCCCCCTGGGGGGGTGTCAGGGCCGCCTGTGTCATCCCCCCCCCCCAAACTCTGCAGCTCTGGGGTCTGCGGGGAGCCGGGCACCTCGGCGCGGTGCCCTGCAGGGCTGCGTGTCCGTGGGGACAGTGCTGGAGGCTGGTTTGGGGCAAAAAAAGGAAATATTTATATAGGGGAGCGGGGGGGGGGCTTTCCCAGGTGTCTTCATGGGGGTGTCACGGCCTTTGTGCTGGCTGTGAGTGCTGGTGCAGACTGGTGCAAGCTGGTGCACGCTGGTGCATGCTGGTGCAGACTGGTGCACACTGGTTCACACTGGTCTGGTGCACGCTGGTTGCACACTGGTGCAGACTGGTGTGTGCTGGTGGAGACTGGTGCATGCTGGTGCATGCTGATACACACTGGTGCACGCTAGCCTGGCACACGCTGGTGCATGCTGGTGCAGACTGGTGCACATTGGTCTGGTGCACACTGGTACACTCTGGTGCACACTGATGCAGACTGGTGCACACTGGCACACACTGGTCTGGTTCAGACTGGTGCACATTGGTGCACGCTGGTGCATGTTGGTGCAGACTGGCGCCTACTGGTGCACACCGGTGCATGCTGGTGCAGACTGGTGCATACTGGTGCAAGGGCAGGCGGCCTGCTCAGGGCTCCCCCTGCACGGTGGGGACCCCGGGGGGGCCCAGACCCCGCTGCAGACGGGTGGGGGAAGCTCTCGGCATCCCCCCGTGCGCCCCCCCCGTTGCCATGGCACCGCGGTGCTCTCCGTGCCGGCTGACGTCAATTGTGGGGGGGGGGGGGGGGGGAGAATCCACGGGGATCCTCCCCGCGCTCACCGCCCCCCCGCCCCCCAGACAAGCAGCACGAGGTGGAGATCCCCTCGGCGCTGCCCAAGGACAAGGAGAAGGAGCGGAAGAAGCGCCCCATGTCGCAGATCAGCGGCGTCAGGAAGCTGACGCACGGCTCCAGCCTCGCCGCCGCCGGCATCCCTCGCTTCGGGGTGCGCACGGACCACGAGGGGCTGCTGGCCAAGGTGAGCCCCAGCGCCCACCGTGGGGGTCCCGATCCCATCGTGGGGTCCCCGACACCGGTTCCTAAGACCTCCCCTGTCCTTCTGATCCACCACCACCCCCCCCCTCCTCCAGGAGCTGGAGGACACCAACAAGTGGGGTCTGGACGTCTTCAAAGTCGCCGAGTATTCGGGCAACCGCCCGCTGACGGTCATCATGTACAGCATCTTCCAGGTGAGCCCCCCCGGGGGAGGGGAGGGGGGGGCTGCCCCCAGTCCCCGTCCCCGTATCCCAAACGGGGGCCCAGCCACCCTCTCGCCTTCCCCGCAGGAGCGCGACCTGATGAAAACCTTCCGCATCCCCGCCGACACCTTCATCACCTACATGCTGACGCTGGAGGACCACTACCACGCCGACGTGGCTTACCACAACAACATCCACGCCGCCGACGTGGCCCAGTCCACCCACGTCCTCCTCTCCACGCCGGCGCTGGAGGTGAGCCCCGGTCCCTACGGGTCGCTGAGTGCCCTCAGCGGGGCCGTATCCCACCCGCGCTGCCTTTTTTCCCCCGTCCCCAGGCCGTCTTCACGGACCTGGAGATCATGGCTGCCATCTTCGCCAGCGCCATCCACGACGTCGACCACCCCGGGGTCTCCAACCAGTTCCTCATCAACACCAGTGAGCCAGGAGGCGGGGAGGGGGCGAGGGTTGGGGAGGGGGGTGTAGGGGACCCCGGTGTCCACCCCGGGGTGAGCGGTGCCATCTCGCAGACTCGGAGCTGGCGCTGATGTACAACGACGCCTCGGTGCTGGAGAACCACCACCTGGCCGTGGGCTTCAAGCTGCTCCAGGAGGAGAACTGCGACATCTTCCAGAACCTGAGCAAGAAGCAGAGGCAGTCGCTGCGGAAAATGGCCATCGACATGGTAGCGGGGGGCTCGGACCGCCCCGGGGTGCTGGGCTGGGGGGGCTTGGTGGTTGGGGTCAGGCTGAGCCGCGTGTCCTGCTCGCCCTGCCCAGGTGCTGGCCACGGACATGTCCAAGCACATGAACCTGCTGGCGGATCTGAAGACCATGGTGGAGACCAAGAAGGTGACCAGCCTGGGGGTGCTGCTGCTGGATAACTACTCCGACCGCATCCAGGTGGGCTCGGGGACGCGGGCGGGGAAACGTTTCTGCAGCCCGTGCCATCGGGACGTCCTCTTCGGTGCCACCACCGAGGGGGGCACCCAGGACGAGGTGCCCCAGGACCTGTGACGGTGGCCCTGGGGGACGAGGGACGTCGGGCGAGCGCTGCGGTGGCCGTGCAGGTGCTGCAGAACATGGTGCACTGCGCCGACCTCAGCAACCCCACCAAGCCCCTGGAGCTGTACCGGCAGTGGACCGACCGTATCATGGAGGAATTCTTCCGTCAGGGCGACCGCGAGCGGGAGAAGGGGATGGAGATCAGCCCCATGTGCGACAAGCACACCGCCTCCGTGGAGAAGTCCCAGGTAGGGGGGCACGGCGTGGGGACGAGGGGGTCCGCGGGGCCGTGGTGGGTGCTGAGCTCTGCCTGCCCGCAGGTGGGCTTCATCGACTTCATCGCCCACCCGCTGTGGGAGACCTGGGCCGACCTGGTGCACCCCGACGCCCAGGAGATCCTGGACACGCTGGAGGACAACCGGGAGTGGTACCAGAGCATGATCCCGCGCAGCCCATCCCCACCTCCCGAGGGTCCCGGGGTGCCCCCCGCCGCCACCGACAAGTTCCAGTTCGAGATGACGCTGGAGGAGGAGGAGGGCGAGACGGACACGGAGCCGGAGGGGCCCGAGAGCCCCTTGGAGGAGGACAACAGCGGCTCCAAGACGCCGGCCACGGATGACTCGGAGTCGGCCGACACCGAGCGCCTCTCACCCGGCTCTGGGGACAGGGACTTGCCCCGGGGTGGGTGCCCCGGGGATGTGGACAACCGGCGGGCGGTGGAGGGGACGCTGATGAAGGACGGTGACAGCTCAGCGCCAGGCTCCGAGGGCGGCCGGGAGCTGTGCCTGGACACGGAGGGCAATGTCACATTCCTGCCCCTGGGCACGTAGCGGCCCCGGCCGGCAGGTCCCGTCGCTGCCGCAGGGACGTGGGACACGGCGTTGCCCCAGCGAGTGCCACCGGCACCCCAGGCTCCTGGCATCACCACCACTGGGTCCGGGGTGGCCGTCGGGATGTGGAGGGACCTGAGGAATGTCCCCGCACGGCAGCTGGGCAGGTACCGATGGGCACAAGGACACCACGGCTCGTTCCCTCCCGACTGTCCCCTGCTCCCACCCAGCGTCCCGACCTCCAGGTGCTGGGCAAGGAAGGTCCCTCAGCGCCGGCAAACGGGTCCTGGGGATGCTTTGCCCCTGCCCTGTCCCAGCCCTGGGCACGCTGTGGCTCCCCGGGGAGATGTCCCCCGTTGCCAAAAGCCTTTGGGTGTCCGGGTGGCTCCTCACAGAGCGGCTGGCACGAGGCACCGCGGTGTCAGGGCACCAGGGCACGACGCCGGCTGCTTGGGCACGAGTCAGGGGGTTTATTTATTTGGGGATGGGGGGGGGTCACTTTTTAAAGCCTTTTGTAGCTCACTTTTTAATACCAGCCTCACCTAGGCGCACTCACACGCGTTTCCGTGGCAGAAGCTGCCCTGACTGTGACCAGCACCCGAAATGCTGCATTTTAAACTTTTGCACTTTGAGCCCCGCCAGGCGCCGCAGCCCCGCGCGTCTCCGCAGGGACCCGGGGCGGCCCCCGGGGTCGTTTCGTTTTCTTCCTTCACCCTCCAGATATTAAAACCTGGTTTGTTCCCCCTCTAAGTGCGATGCTTCTGAACTCCTTTTATCGCTGTGCTTGCACGGGCTGGGTGCTCGGTGCCGTGGGTGCTGTGACCGGGCAGCACCCTGGGGCCTCCATCCCCGGGGACCCGGCGTGCTTGGTGGCCCCATTGCCTGCCGAGGCCCCGGGGAGGGCCCTGCTCCTTGTGTTTGAACAAAAGCGAGCTCCTCCCTGGAAATGTCGATCCGTCACTGGCAAACACAACCGGCTAAGGTAAATATTTAATCGCCGGCTTGGCGCGGCGCGGAGCCTGTTCCCTGCTCTTCCGCATTGCTCCCCAGGGTGATTTATCTGCAAACACGTCCCCACCCGCGGCACTGCCCTGCTGCGTGGGGCCCTGCCAGCCCCCACCCCGCACCCCAGGGCAGCAGGGGGGGGGATCCCCAATGCCCCCCTACACCCCAAATTCCCCCTTTGATGAGAAGGGAACCTCAGGTCTCTGGGGCACGGCTGGGAGCGAGCGGTGCCGCGGGGGCTGGCGGGTCCCTGCTGATGGAGCGGGGCTGTGACCATCGACCCCACAGGGACCAGGCACACCCTACAGCACCCAGCTGTATGGGAGGACGGCGGCCAAAAAAAATAAACCCTTCACTGAGGGGACGCGGTGCCATGGAGGGTTGGTGGTGCTGTGGGAGCCTCCCCGCCATGGGTGCTGCCGCAGCACCCAACGGGCTGGTGCCCTCCAGCGGCTGGCGGGCTGCTGACGGGGTGTCGGGCTCGGGCACCCCGCAAGCCCCTCACACGGACATCGTGCTCCTTGGGGCTGGGTGCGGTGCCCGGCTCCGCCATCCCGCAGGCTCCTCAGGGCTGCGCTGAGGGGTGAGGGAGAGGAGGCGGCTGGGTGCCATTGCCTGATGTGTGTTCAACTCAACGGGGTGGTGACAAGGGGCACGGGCGGCCTCGGAGGAGGCTGTGGGGTCGAGGCCGGGGTTGTGCAGCCCCGCTGGGGGCCGCGTCCCGGTGAGCCCCGCGCCCCCGCCTCAGCCTCGCCTCATGAGGGTGAGGGAGGACGCGGGGCCGCCATGGCCGCCCACCTGCGGCCCACCTCAGGGCCTCGCCTCACGGCTTGTGAGGGATGGCAGCCTCGGGCATGAGGGACAGGAAACCACCCTGGCAGCCCTCAGTCGGGACAGGGCGCCATATCGCGACAGGAGGGCACTGTGACTCGTTATCCCCCCCCCTTTTCGATAGGGAATGACCCCTCCTACCCCCCCTTTCAGGTGCACATGGTACGTCCCGCCCCCCCTCCCGCTGCGCAGCCGGGCCGCACCACCGCGAGCCGCGGGGGGGGGGGGGGCGCACACCGGGAGGGGCGGGGCGGGGGGGGGTGAGGAGGGGGGGTGAGGAGGGAGGAGGCGAGGGGCGTCTCCCCCCCCTCCCTCCCCTCTCCCTCTGGGCACGGGCCGGCTGTCAGTCCGCGCCGCGCCGCCGGCCAATCAGCTGGAGGCGGAGGCCTCATTTGCATGCATAACCCCGCCCCCCCTCCTCGCGCTGCTGACGTCAGCGGGGCTCTGCAAGCGGCGGGGCGGCGCGCGCCGCTGCTGCAGTTCTGCGGGAGGCGCGGCGCGAGCGCGGGCTGGAGGTGAGCGCGCGCCCCCGCGCCCCCCCCACTCCCCCCCCTTCTTTAATCCTACCCCTCCCCCACCGCACGACCCCCCCCCAACCCCCCCCACCCCCAACATCCCGCGGTTCCGTGCACCGGGGGCCGGGAGGGCCGCCCGGGGATTGCACGGGCCGGGGTTGGGGCGGGGGGAGGGCGTTGCAACGCCAGCTGGCGGGGATTGCAACCGCAGCGGGGGGGGGGGGGGAGCAAAGGGGGGGGGTTTGCAGCAAGGGGGGGGGAGTTTGCAGCAAGGGAGGGGGGTTGCAATGAAGGAGGGGGGGTTGCAAGGATTTGGGGGAGGTTGTAGCAAGGGGGGGTGTTTGCAATGAGGGAGGGGGCATTTGCAGCAAGGGGGGGGGTTGCAAGGACTTGGGGGGGGTTTGCAGCAAGGGGGGGGGTTGCAATGACGGGGGATGAAATGGGGGTTGCAATGTGGGAGGGGGGGGTTTGCAGCAAGGGAGGGGGGTTGCAAGGACTTGGGGGGTGTTTGCAATGAGGGAGGGGGCTTTTGCAGCAAGGGGGGGTGTTGCAATGAGGGGGGGGTTGCAAGGACTTAGGGGAGGTTGCAGCAAGTGGGGGGGGGTTGCAATAACGGGGGGGGAGGTGGTAGCAAGGGGGGGTGTTTGCAGTGAGGGAGGGGGGTTTGCAATAAGGGGAGGGTGAAATGGGGGGGTTGCAATGAGGGGGGGGGTTTGCATCAAGGGGGGAGTTGCAAGGACTTGGGGGGGGGTTGCAGCAAGGGGGGGATTGCAATGAGGGAGGGGGATTTGGAATGAGGGGGGGGTGTTTGCAATAAGGGGGGGGGGGTCGCAATGAGGGAGGGGGGTTAGCAGCCGGGGGGGTGGAATGGGGGGGGTATTTGCGGCGAGGGAGGGGGGGGTTTGCAGCAAGGGGGGGGTTGCGGCAAGGGGGGGGTATTTGCAGCGAGGTGGGGGGGCTGGAATTAGGGAGGGGGATTTGCAGCAAGGGGGGGGGCGTTGCAATGAGGGAGGGGGGTTTGTAATGGGGAGGGGGGGATTTGCAGCAAGGAGCGGGGTTTGCAGCAAGGAGCGGGGTTTGCAGCAAGGATGGAGGAATTGCAGTGGGGGGGGGGGGGGGGGAGATGTCTCCCAGTGCCCCCACCATTGCAGGAGGCCGCGGTGTAAGGTGGGGGACCTGGGGGTGCATGGGGAGGGGCAGGGCAGTGGTGTGCCCCCCCCCCCAGCACCCCCATATACCGCCCCCACCCCCCCAGCACCCCCCATATACTGCGCCCACCCCCGCGCAGCACCCACCCGGCGCAGCCTGCGGGGGCACCGCCGCGGGTGCCATTTTGCAGAGGAGAGACGCAGGAACGGCCGCGGAGCTGCGCCCCCCCCCCCCATGCGTGGTGGTGATGGGGGGTCAGGGCCCCCCCCCCACCACCACCACCACGACCCCCTATACCCCGGGGCAGTGCGCCTGGGGGCACCGCGGGGACGGTGAGGCGGCGGTGGCCTGTCCGTGCCACCGCGGCTGACGAAGCCCTGGTGCCATCGGGGGCGTTGGTTATCCCCTGGGGGGGTGTTGGTTATCCTGGGGGTGTTGGTTATCCCCTGGGGGGGCATTGGTTATCCCCTGGGTGGGTGTTGGTTATCCCCCGGGGGCGTTGGTTATCCCGGAGATGCCGATGCCACCAGGGATATTGGTTATACTGGAGATGCCGGTGCCACCGGGGGCGTTGGTTATCCCCTGGGGGCGTTGGTTATCCCCTGGGGGGGGCGTTAGTTATCCGGTGATGCCGGTGCCCCCGGGGACGTCGTCCCCACCGGTGTCCCCCCGGCTCACGGCGGCGCCGTCGCCGCCTTGCAGATGGCGTCCGCTACCGACTCCCGCTATGGGCAGAAGGAGTCCTCGGACCAGAACTTCGACTACATGTTCAAGATCCTCATCATCGGCAACAGCAGCGTGGGGAAGACCTCGTTCCTCTTCCGGTACGCCGACGACTCCTTCACGCCCGCCTTCGTCAGCACCGTCGGCATCGACTTCAAGGTCAAGACCATCTACCGGAACGACAAACGCATCAAGCTGCAGATCTGGGTGAGCCCCGGCCCCGTTCCTGAGGGATTTGGGGCCTTCAGGGGGGGGGGGGGGAGTTTATGGGGGTGGGCTGCCCCCCTTTTTGGGGAGGGGATGCCCACCGTCGGCGGGGGCTGATGGTGGCCGCGTGCCGCAGGACACGGCCGGGCAGGAGCGGTACCGCACCATCACCACCGCCTACTACCGCGGGGCCATGGGCTTCATCCTGATGTACGACATCACCAACGAGGAGTCCTTCAACGCCGTGCAGGACTGGTGAGGCCCCCCCCCCCTCGGCACCGAGCTCAGCTCCATCCCCCCTACCCCATTCTGTGTGTCCCCCCCCCACCCCCCCACATCACTCTGTGCCCCCATTTTATTTTAATTTTAATCCTTACGTCCCTCCGCGCCCCCGAAGGTCCACCCAGATCAAGACGTACTCGTGGGACAACGCGCAGGTCCTGCTGGTGGGGAACAAGTGTGACATGGAGGACGAGCGCGTGGTGTCGGCGGAGAAGGGCCGCCAGCTCGCCGAGCACCTGGGTGAGTCCCGTCACCGCCTGCAATTCACTGAAATCCCGGGTAACGCTGCTGAAATTGCCAACGCTGGCTCTGCACCAAAAAAAAATAGATGTATTATGGCAGTGTGCAGGGAAAATAAGGTGGCGTGGTGCCGTGAATGCTTGCTTTGGGTCAGTTTTTGGGGATTGGAAGCTCGCTGCGCCCTACGGGGGTGGGATTGGGGTGGGTCTGGCCCTGCTCTGAGCAGGCTGAGCCCCAGCATCGGTGAGTATTTAATGGGAGGAGGAAGAGGAGGAGGAAGAGGAGGAGAAGGAGCAGAGAAACGTCCAGTGTCGGGGTGGAGAGCAGAGAAACATCCCTGGTCCTCGCTGCTGGGAGGCGCCAAGCATCACCGGGGCCGTAGCGGGGTCCCGGCCCCCCCCCCCCCCCCCCCTCCAAATAATATTAACCCCCCTCCTCCTCCCCGTCTCCAGGCTTCGAGTTCTTCGAGGCCAGCGCCAAGGACAACATCAACGTCAAGCAGACGTTCGAGCGGCTGGTGGACATCATCTGCGAGAAGATGTCGGAGTCGCTGGACACGGCCGACCCCGCCGTCACCGGCGCCAAGCAGGGCCCCCCAGCTGACGGACCAGCAGGCCCCCCCGCACCAGGACTGTGCCTGCTAGGGCCCCCCCCCCCCCCCACCCCGCTCGGTGCACGTGTCCGGCCCCGTCACCCCCCCTTTTCCTCCCCCCCAGCACCCCCTTTTTTTTCCCCCCAGGGGGGGCTTTTTGCTGCTGATACCTCGCAGGCTCCCCAAAGGGTTGGAGCCTGCCCCTTTTTCCCCCCCCCCCCCCGCCCTTATCAATTAGGCTGTGCCCCTCCCTCCCCCTTTTCCTCTTTATTTATTTTTAAGCCTGGGATGGTAGGAGGAAACCCCACCCCCTTCCCATTGCCCTCCGAGCCCAAATCGCTCAGAAAAAAACACTTCTTTTTTGCTGTTTTGCTTGCAGGGTGATGGGGAGGGGGGGCCGGGACCCGACACCCCCATCCCCATTACGGGGGCAGCGCCTGCCCGGAGAGCCCTTGGGGGTCTTTTGGCTGCCCGGCGCCCCCTCCCCAACTGGCTGGCTGCTCCCCCCCCAGCCCATTTGTATAAACAGATGCTAATTTATGCCCCCCCCCGCCCTCGCTGTCTTCCTCCCTGTACATAGGAGTCCCTGTAAATAGCCGTAGGACGTGCGCTGTGCCGTGCCCCCGTCGCTGCGTTCCCCCCCCCCTCCTCGCTGTGCTTACCTGGTGAGCAGCACTCCCCACGCTCTTTATTTAAAGGTTTTTCAGGACCAAGCAAGGGGCCGGCGGAGCTGGAGCACCAACCAAGCCCCGTGGACCCCCCCCAAAAAACTCCCCCCACCCCTGGCTCGGGGAAGGGGGCGAGCGTCACGGCTGCTGCAGCGCGCCCAGCTCCTTGCGTGGTCCTCTAGTTACCGTGCTTCTGTGGAGACTGTGAATACGTGGATATTCCTCCAGCAACGACCGACCCCGAGGTCTTGCTTCCCTCTATTTATTTTTTCCCGGAGCGCCGTGTCTTTATTTTACAAGTTTTTTTTTTTTCTCCTCCCCCCACCCCCCCCCCCCGCCTCCTCTCACTGCGGTACCGTGGTCCTCCCCCTTCCCCTTTTCCTATTTTTTGTGAAGTTTACTGATGGAAGAGTTACCACTGTACTGTACAAACGTCAAAAAAAAAAAAAGGAAAAAAAAAAAGTGTCAAAAGGGTACAATTTCCTAAAAATCACTGTATTAAAAGAACTGGTGTGAAGAAATAAAAGCGATGCTGATCAGCGGCTGCCCCTCATCCTTGGGGGGTGGGGGGGGCACCGTGCAGGGAGCAATTTCAAGCTGAGAGGGGGGGAAATTAATTGGTTTTGACAATTAGCATTTTGCAAATAGCCCCCCCCCCTGCAGTGCATGATGAGGCTGGAGCTGCAAGGAAGGCACCTTTCAGTTAGAAAAGGAGAGATTTAGGCACCGGAGACTGAAAATAAAGGGGGTCCGTGGTGAGGGGGGGGGGCACAGATTGTGCCTGGGGGGGCACGAATTGTACCTGGGGAGCCACCGGAGGCAAATGCGGGATTTTTTGCTGTGGCACCAAGGCTGATTTGGTTGCAGGTGCCACAGGCAGTGGGAACCGGCCCCCAACTCCTCAGTTTTGGCTCTGCCTCTGTCAAATATGGCCAAAACCAGAACAAATTTCATAGCAGAGCCTGGGGGCTCTGCCGGGGCTCCTGGGGAGGGGACGAGGGGCAGGAGAGGCTGGGCCTGTCCGTGGAGTGCTGAGCGCTGCGCCCCCTCCCCAGCTTGTTAAAGCACAGCCCCCTAATTACTGACAGTCAATGAGTTAATCAGCGGGATCTGCAGCAGCCCCTGGCTGTGGCTGTCACCAGCGGTGGCTCCCAGGCAGTGCCCACCACGGGGCCGGGTCCTGCCCCACCTCGCGGGGGTGCTGCCTGCCCCCAGCCCCCAGCAGCAGCAGGGGCAGGAGCTGCTGAAGACACCACAGGTTTCAGGAGCAGCTTCTCCACGCTGCTACATCCCAGCCCCGCGCTGCTTCTCGCTCTGCGCCTCCTGCTCCGCGCTCGGCGCTGGTTTGGGCTAAAAAAAAAAAAAAAATCCAAAAAAAAACGGAGCTCAACGCGCTGCCATCCGGCCTGTGGCAAACGTGGGGGTGACCGGGGACGGAGCTCACCCTGTGCTTGAGGTAGGAGAGGTAGGTGTCCCAGCCCAGCGTCACCACGTTGACATAAACCACCCGGAATTTGGGGGGCACGTAGAGGAAATTGAGGAGCTGCGCCGCCGGCCACACGCACCAGTCAGCCTGCAGGGAATGGGGGGGGGGACACACAGAGCCACCAGCTGCCCCCCCCCCAGGGGGAGCAGGGCACCCCGAGGGGCTCGGGGACGAGCCGAAGGGCCGGGTTTACCTTGTAGAACTCCCAAAACTTCTCCTTGAGCTCCTCCCAGCTCGCCTCCAGGCTCTGACCCTCCAGCGTGCCCATGCCTGCGGGAGAGGCGGCGTCAGCAGCGCCCGCGGGGGTCTTGGGTGGCCCAGGACGAGGAGTGTCACCCCCCCAGGACGAGTGTCACCCCCCCCCAGAATGAGTGTCACCCCACCTAGGAAGTACCAGGCTCCCAGGGCAGGCGATGCCACCAGCTGGTCGATGAGGACTTTCTTCAGCACCGTCCTCAGCCCCCGCACGCCCCGCGCCGGGAAGGCGGCGTCCAGCCAGAGGTACCAGAAGTGCATCAGCGGCCCCATGCTGCAGCCCACGGCGAACATGCGCCCTGCAAGGCGACACCCCCCCTGCATTATTAAGGCCACCCTGACCCCCCCCCCCTACACACACACACACCCCCTTTGCATTATTAACGAGGCCCCGTAACGAGATCCGGCCCCCAGGGACCCACGATCCCAGCCCGCAGCGATGCGGGGCAGGACTTGACGCGGGTTTTTTTTGGGGAGCAGGATGGGTGTCCCCCTGTGTCCCCCCCTCCCCCAAGCTTTGTCACCTGTGCGTGCCGCCTGGCGCTGGCCCTCGGGGTGTTGGCGCAGGTGCCATGCCTGCTGCAGGGTGTCGCCGGCGGCCAGCAGCGCGCCGCAGCTCGCCGTGTTGGTCAGCAGCAGCAGGCGGCCGCCGAACAGGGGCTGCAGCAGCCGGCGGCCCCGCGCCAGCATCCCTAAATTGGGGGGGAGGTGGGGGGGTTAATGGGGGGTGGTGACCATGGGGGGAGTGTGGGGACAGCCCCACGGTTGGGGGATGGAGCACAGCGCCCACCCCCTGCAGGGATCTTTGGTCCTCTGTGGCCCAGTGCTCCCAGTTTGGCCAGTGGTTGCTGCAGGTAGCTGTGTTGGACACCCTCTGTGCTGCCCAGTCAGCCCCAGTTACACTATGGACCTGCCCAGTAGGTCCCAGTTAGCCACGTGGTGCTGCCCAGTCCTCCCCCTTTGGCTCCCCTAGTCTGCCGTTACCCCTGCTGGGCCACCCCCAGTCACCCCAGTGCCCCCCAGTCACCCTGTGCCCCCCTCCCCTTACCCCTTGGGACCTCCCCCCAGTTGCCCAGTTACGCCAAGCCCCCCTCAGTCACCCCTAATGTACCCAACCAGTCCCCCCCAGTTACCCCTGTGCCCCCAGTTAGCCACGCCATGCCCCCAGTTCCCACTGGGAGCCCTCCCAGTCCTCCTTCAGCCCCCCCCCGGACCCCTCCCATTTATATCCATGTCCCCAGTCACCCCCTCCCCATCTCCCAGTTACCCCAGTAATCCCATATGGGACCCTCCCAGTTCCCCCTGTGCCCCCCAGTTCCCACTGGGAGCCCTCCCAGTCCTCCTTCAGCCCACCCCCGGATTCCCCTAGCTATATCTGTGCCCCCCAGTTGCCCCCCGCACATCTCCCAGTTACCCCAGTCCCTCCCAGTAACACCATATGGAACCCTCCCGCGCTCTCAGTTCCCCCTGTGCCCCCCCCAGTTCTCACTGGGAGCCCTCCCAGTCCCCCTTCATCCCCCCCCGGACCTCCCCCAGTTACATCCATGCCCCCCAGTCGCCCCCCTCCACATCTCCCAGTTCCCCCAGTCCCTCCCAGTTCCCCCAGTCCCTCCCAGTAACCCCACACGGAACCCTCCAGCCCTCCCAGTTGCCCCTGTACACCCCAGTTCCCCACGGGGTGCCCCCCCCCATCCCCTCTGTGCCCCCCCAGTTCCTCCCAGTCCCCCCAGTTCTCCCAGTTCCCCGTGCCGCCCCCCCCTCCCCCTCACCGGCGCGCGTTCCGCCACCCGCCCGCGGAGACGAGGGGCGGGGGAGCGCATTCAGGGACGGACAACTTCCGGCTTCCGGCGGCCGCCATGACACGTACAGGGACACAAGGGGGCCGCCATGACACGTACAGAGACGCACTGGCGGCCGCCATGACACGTACAGGGCAGGGGGCGGCCGCCATGACACGGAGCGAGGCTGTCCCCAATGGCCCCGTCTTGTCCCCAAGGCCTCGTCCCCAGCCCCCAACGCCCCCCCCGGTCCAGCACAGCACTCGGGGCCCTTTTCTCGTTCCACAACACATTTCTCTTTATTCCCCGCTCGCTCCTCGGCGCTCCCAGCCGCCCTCGTCCGCCATGTCTCAGCGCTTGCAGACCTCCCTGGGCTTCGGTGCCGCGGCGCTCTGGCAGCCCTCGGGCTTCTCCCCCTGCCACACAGCGGCCGGTAGTGCCCGGCAGGGCGGGGGGCACGTCCCCACAGCCCCCCCTTGGCACCTCGGTGTCCCCGTCCCACCTGGTAGAGCTGGCACACCAGCCTCAGCAGCGAGCGCTGCGCCTGCTCCTGCAGCTCATCCGTGTGCTTCTGCAGGACACCAGGGCGGGGGGCTCATCATAAAGGGCTCCTCACGGCCCCCCCAAGCCCTTTGAACCCCCTCTTACCCCGTTGACGACGATCCAGGGGACGTATTGGTGCGGCGGGTCGAGCGCCTCGGTCAGCTGGGCGTTGCGGTGCATCAGCGTGGTCCCCAGGTCCCCGCGCACGCAGGCGGCGATGCGCCCCGCGTCCAGCTGCGGGGCATAGACCTGCAGGCACTGCCGGGGGGGGGGGGGACACAGGGCACGGGGCACGGGTCAGCGCGGCGGGGGCGACCCCGTGGTGTCGGGGGGACGGGGACGGGGACGTACGGCCTCCAGGTTTTTGGTGGCGGAGGTGCCCGACTCCATGCAGAAGATGACGGGGAAGTAGGTGGTGAAGTTCTCGGCCTCGTGCATCAGGCAGGCCTGCGGGGACGGGGACGGGGGAGCGGTGAGGATCCCCCCCCCCAGTGCTCACAGCACCGGGATGAGGATGGGGAGGCAGCACGGCTCACCTGGATCATGTTGCCCAAGCACTCCTCCGAGCCGTGCTGGCACTGGAACTGCCACTTGCCGCCGACCTTCTTCTCCTGCGGGACGAACCGGTCTGAGCGGGGCCGGCAGCACCGGCGGCGTGGGCATGGCATGGGACGGCTCCTACCTGCGCGTTGCCGTACGGCACCAGCGTGATGTTCATGGTCTCGCTGGGCAGCAGCAGCCAGGTGGTGAAGAGCTGCTCCACCAGGAAGCCGCGGCATGCCGGGCACAAGCTCTCGTAGTAGAGGCTCAGCTCCACGGGAGGAGCCGTGGGGTGCGAGAGGTTGGCGCAGCGGCTCTCCGCCTGCGTGCAGAAGGTTTTGGGGTACAGGGAGATGCAACGGGGTGAGGTTGCAGCTGCCTGTGTGAGCAGGGGATGGGGTAAAGCTGCTGGGATGGGGGCAAGAAGGGGCTGTGCATGCAGCCCCCGGGGCTGGGAGGAAAGCGAAAGAGACTGGGGGCGTCCTGCGGCTGCAGGATTCCACGTGCCGCTGGCACTCAGCACTGGGGCTTTCCACAGGAACTTCCCCAATGTATTTTGGGGAAAAGTACAGCCAAGTACAGCCAGCGGGGCCAGGACTCTCCTGGGTGGGAGCACAGCACCCACCGCCGGGTGGGCTGCAGCCCGTCCGGGCTCACGGGGTGCTGCCAGCCCCGCCATGGCAGCGGTCTCACCGTCCGGCAATTCACGGCAGAATAAGCTGAGAAGCTGGTTCGTGCTGCAAAAGGAGAAGTGGCAACAAAGCGCGGGGATGGATCGAGGTCCGGCTGCAGCACGACTCTGCCCCGGGGATGTTGGGGGGGCTGGATGCAGGGACCCCGAGCATCCCCGCGCCGTGCCAAAGGGATGCTCGGAGCCGGCTCAGGCACCAGGTACGGACACTGCACGGCCGTGGTCCCGCACAACCCAGTCCCAGCCCCGCTCAGCACCAGTGTGTGCAGAGCCTCCCGTGCGTGCCGTTTCGATGGGACGTGTCCCCCCCACACCGGGCTGTCACCGCAGCCTTGGGGGGGGCGGCAGCCCTGGCACCAGCCCCGTGGCTCTGACCTGGCAGGCGACGGCGATCTCCCACGAGCTGCACCAGAGGTGGGCCGGGTAGTCACAGGCAGGCAGGGCCACCACCACCAGCCCCGGGGCCAGCAGGGCCAGCAGGGCCAATGCGGGGGCCATGGGGACGGCGGGGTGGCCGGGAGCCAGAGCAGAGGCGAGCCCGTCCCCGGGAGGACTTTTAAAGCTCGGCTGCGCCCGCCTCCGCGCACCCTTCCTGCCCCGCTCGCCCTCCTCCTCGTGACGCCGCCGCTGCTGACTCACGCGCGGGGCCACGGCTCCAGCCCCTCGTCCTTGCTGCCCCGCTGCACGTGCCAAGGGTCAGCGTCGCGGGGTGAGGGCACAGACCCTGCAGATTTAGGATTTGGGGTGCAGCCGCCCAGCCCAGCCCCGCTGGGGGTGTTGTTTTGCCGTGCACGGGCCGGTTGCAACAGGTCACGGGCTGAAATTCAACCCCGAGCGGCGCGGAGGCTGCGGGGCTCGGCCTGTCCCAAGCAGCTGGGGGCAGCCCTGGCCGTGCTCTGAGCCCCCGCCAAGCACCCCCAGCCCCACGGCTCTGCACCAGGGCTGTGGGTGCTGCCCAAACCCGTCCCTGGGCTTGGTTTTGGGGGCGGAGGAGGAGGAAGCTGGTACTTCCCCTGCTGGTTGCAGCCAGGCGTTTCCGGACGGTTCTTGCCCCTTTGGGCACCCCCATCTGCCCTTTCCTGCCTCTGGTCCCCTGGGAGACCCCAGCCCCCCGCACAGAAACGCCCGCAGCCACATCATTAATTCTGTTTTATTTGTGTTTTTGTTGTTTTTTTTTTTTTTTTCTCCTTTTTTTTCCTTTTTCGAAGTACCGTACAAAAATCCTTACAGTAACAAATACTGGGTTTACATTAGTAAACATCAACAGAAAGAGCAAAGAGAACTACTGCTGGTAACGAACAGCTGAAGTGGCAAGTTAGAGTATTTATTATTGCATATACCTAAAGAACTAAAAATCTCAGTAGCGCTCACACAGCCGCCACGTCCTCTCCGAGCACAAAGGGGTCGGGGACACCCGTGCCACCTCCGGCCACTCTCCGGTGACACGAGAGCCCTCGGGGTTACAGCGGGGGGCTCGGAGCAACGCGAGCCGCCCCGAAGCAGGAGGGGTTGGACGCGGTTTTTTGGGACCTCGCCGCGATGCTGGGGGCTGCCCTCGCCCCCTGGAAGGGCCGAGCTGTGCCCCAAGGAGCAGGGATGGCCGCGGTGCACCCATGGGACGTGGGCACGCGGTTTTGGGTGGGGGACATGCGGGTGACAAGCAGCAAAGCACAGCCCAGGGCCTCGAAAACACATCACTACCTGGTTAACCCGGAGGCGCGGACAAGCACGAGCGAAAGCATCAAAAGACAAATCACAAACTAGCTTATTCCGGGGGAGCCGCGCTGCAGGGAGCTCGGGGCTTGGTTCTTCCACCCGACGGGGACAGAGGGGCGAAGCAGCGGTTCTGAGAGCCAAATCGAGCACTGTCGGGGAAATGGCAGCCCTGGGGAAGGGCCTGTTCCTCCTCGCTGCACGCAAGACCACGAGCACGGCCCCACTGGGGCCAGCCCCGCGGTGAGGGCGGCGCTGGAAGACGCGGCGGGGCCACCACGGTCCTGCTGCAGCTGGGGGCAGGAAGGGACGGCGTGGGGAGAAGCAGAAATTCGGCCAGGAGGGTAAAAGAAAAAAAAAAACAAACCAACGCTGTCACGGGAAGCTGGAATTTCCTCGGCCAGCAAAGCCCCGGGGAAGCACCGAGCGAAGCGCCGAGACGCAGACTCCCAAATGCGGTGGCTGGCGTGGGACTGGCCCCAAGCTCACCTAAGTGGGGTTGTGGGGGGGTGAAAGGGGCTGGAGGAGCCCCCCACAGCCCACCCCACAGGGCAGGAGCCCGGCCCAAGGCTTTGGGGTGTCTCAGCACCCCACAGACCCTAGGGGGGCTCCGTGTCTGCGCTCCGAGCACGGGGGCTGGCGGCCCTGCTCCCACCTGCCCCGATCTCGTGTTGCTGAGCCCAAACCATTCCCTTAACTGCCACTGCTGGCTTTTGCCAGGTGAGCCCCCGAGCGATAGCACCGAACGCTGACAAAAAGCCCCAAAACAGAGCCCAGGGCCCCGCGAGGGCACACGGAGCAGGGAATGGGGTCTGTACAGCCGAGCGTGGGAGAGCTGCCACAAACAAGGGGAACGTGACGTTTGCTCCAACAACCCCAGACCCCAAAAGGATCCAGAAGGATCTGGGAACCGTCCCGGACCTGCCCGAGCAGCAGAGGTGAACGGGGGAAAGAGGGAGAATGAGCAATAGGAACGGGGCAGGCCCTGCTGCAGGCGGTGCGTGGAGGATGGGGCGCAGGCAGAGGACATGCGAACGCACCGTGCTCTGGCACTGGGTGTGCAGGGTGCCCCCGCAGAGCGAGCTGCAACGCAAAGCAGAAGCAGCAAAGCCTACAGCATCCCCCAGCCCTTCCGGAGGTCCCGGCAAGGGAAGGGGAAGAGCCTCTCAGGCAAATCAAAGAGGACGACCAATGCTCTGCTCAATCCGGGCAGACCGGATAACCCCGTAAAGCAGAAACTGCCGCGGCCTCGGCTCACAGGCTCGGGTGCAGCTTTTACAAACCCCTGCACCCTCCGCGCTCAGCAATTTCTGCAAAGATGCCACAAGCCCTGCCCGTGCCTGCCAGCTGCGAGGGGCACCCCTACAGCGCCCCCCCCCCCCCCTCCCTATACAGTACTGACGAATATAAGTGCTTTGCATACACAGTTCCACATCATGCATATACATTTCTACGTGCTAAGGCCCCTAGGCCCAGCGGAGATACCGTCCTCCTGCAGCAGAGGTCCTTCATTTTGCGTCGGGCTCGTAGTGTGCGGCGGGCTCCAAACCCCCTCCTGCTCCAGCTGGGCAGGAGCCGAGCCCTGCAGCAGCCCGGCCGGCTGCTGCCCACGCGCTTGCAGGTGGGAGTGGGAGCTGAGCACCCGCCGGGACTAGGTCTAAGCAGCTGATTACAAAAAGAACCATATTTACAGAGCTACAGTTAGCTTCAACGGGTTGCGCTTGCAGAGATTCACCAAAGACAACCAGGAACAAAGAGCTGTGCGCCCCGCAGGTTCTGCCGGGAAAGCCACGGGTACCGACGGGGGTTTCACAGCTTAGTTGGCACAACTAAGGTGAGAGATTCGTCGCCTGCCGGGTCCTCCCTCCCCTGGCAGCAACGCTCAGGAGGTGGCTACGACACCAGGGAACAAGTCAGGGAGAAGGGGCACAGCACGGAGCGGGGACCTCGGCCACGAAGCCCCCTCCCCGGCACGCCCGCCGCCCCACGGACACTTTTCTCTTTGTGAAACGAGTCTCTGCACAACGGAGCAGCAGCCCTCGTACCAGACACCAGCTCCCACCCCAGCCCGCGAAGTCACCGAGGGAAGGGAGAGCGGAGGACGCATACGCTCGGCCGAGGCTCCTCCTCTGCCTTCTCCAGCGCCCGGGGCAGGGAGCCCCTCGCCCAGAGCAGCAGTGACCTGCACCAGAGCGCAGGGGAATCGGGATCTAGCTCTACGGTGATGCATAGCGGGGCAACCTGCCAGCAAGAAGGGGTCTGACCTGTTTGTCGGGGAAGGGGAAGGGCTGTGTTCGCCCACAGCGGTTCAATTCCAACTGGATCCCACCTCCTAAGGACTGGAGCCCACTGGGAGGCAACAGCCCAGCCTTTTTGTCCCATCAGCCAACACGGGTTTCAGCTACTGACCAAAAAGGGACACCAGGAACGGTCACAGACATCTCGGAGGCTCTGGAGGGGCAGGAGCACAGAGACTCAACTATACAGGGTGCAAGAGTCCAGAGCCAGAAAGCAGTGCCCTGGGGAGAAGCCGAAGGCAGCTGTTGTGTTGTGCATGGGCTGCTCATCTGGCAGGTGGCTGGGAAAGGACCGGGTGAGCCAGCGTGACATTCAGGGAGTCATTGTGCTGCACCAGGGACGTGTGCTTGTAGTGCAAGACCAGGTCCTTGAGGGAGGCGTAGAGGTTGTAGGGCTCCGCGAAGCCGTAGCCAGACGCCGTCTTGTAGATGACGCAGTGCTTGGTGTCACCGTCCACCCTGCCGGGGAGAGAAGGGAGCGCGGGTTAGCGGCGAGCGAGGAACCCCCGCAGGGAGAGCGACGGCGGGGCACAAGCAGGAGCAGCCCAAAGCCACGTCTGGCCCTGGCACGAGGAGCTGAGGCAGACGGGAGACCTGGGGGAAGCCCAGCCTGCCAGCTGACGCCTCCGCCAGCCCCCAGCATCTGGCAGGAGAAGGGCAGAGCGACACGGGAGCGTGGCCAGTGCCAGCCCCATCCCGCCACGTCTCCCTCTGCCCATCTGTGCTCCCCACGTGTCTCCCAGAGTCGAGCTGGCAGCCCCGACCCCACGGAGGTACTCACACCACGGAGCAGGCGTAGCACCCCTTCTGGCTGCTCTCGCGGATCAGGAAGGTGCCGTCCCGCTTGCCGCACAGCATCTCCTCGGCCTGCAGCCGGTTGATCTTCCCCACGTACCACGTCCGCTCCTCGTGGTGAGGCAGCTCCTCCTCGTCGTCCATCATGGAGTACTGACTGCAATCGAGCACGCGCAGGGTGTCAGGGCCTCTCGCTTCGGGCACGTGGCCCCCCAACATCTCCCCTCCCGCTGGCAGCTGCCAGCACTCCTCCCAGCAGGGAATTCATCCTCAGCTCCCAGACAGGGCGATGGGATTTGCCTGAGGCTCTGGAACAGCCCCCCCACGCCCCCCCGACACGCGAGCGGGGACACTCACTCCTCTGTCTCGTTCTTGATGCCCAGCCACTCGTTGATTTTCTTCTGCCGGGCACCTTTCTGCGTCAGCCACCTGGGGAAGGAGAGGCAGAGCTCAGGAGAGGCAGCGCTCCCGCAGCCATCGCCAGAGGGCAGCAGCCTCCCCCCTTTGAGAAGCCGCCATTCCCTGAAGCTGCTGCGCGCCGCGGGGCTCCTCGCAGCTGCACGCAGCAGCCCTGCGAGCCGGTCCAACAAGCCTCAAAGCCCTCGAGGAGCCAGCTGGATGGCTCCTGGGCCGGGCTGGAGGGGGAGCAGGGCCCCTCTGCCAGCCCTCCGCGGGGGCAGGAGCTACCTACACCAAGTACTGGTCCCGCAGTTTGCGCAGCTGCATGAGGTCAGGCTTGAGGCTGTTCATGCGCTTGTCGATCTCCCGGTTTTCCGAGGCCTGTTTCTTCAGGTCCTGCTCCAGCTTCATCTTGCTGTCGTGAATCTCCGTGATGCGAGATTTGAGCTTCTCCGAGTTCATGAGGATCCTGGGAGGAGGAGGAGGAGAAGAAAGGGGGAAGGGGGGAGGAATTCGGCTGTGAGCCAAGGTGGGGGAAGCGGAGGAGGCAGCCTGCCAGCTCCCGCCCGCAGCAGGCGGCTGGAGCGACGAGGACAGCGCATGCCTCAGCTCTGCCCCGAGCCCCCACGATCCCCCCAGCCCCAGGAGCCCTTCCCCGGGCAGGGCAGGTCACTGCTGCCCCCAGTCCTCACCGCTGCACCTCCTTCTCGTTGCCCTCCCTCCGGAAGCGCTCGATGTACTCCTTGCTGCACTTCTCCTGCGTCTGACACTGCTCCTCGAAGATCTTGATCGTCTCATTGAAGGCCTCGATTGCCGTCCTCTTCATCTGCAGCTCCTGAATTTGGAGAGAGGGGAGAGCTGAGGAAGTGGCGAGGATTTGGGCAGGTTTCTGCCTGTCTGCAGCTCCTTCCCACCCCCCTCCCCATCCAGCACCGTCCTCGGTGCAGTCAAAATATCCCCCACTTCAAAGCCCGTTCTCTGAGGAGCCCCCTGGAACCCAGGAGCAGACAAATGGGGCAGTGGGTGCCCAGCCTCTGCTCTCTGTGCCCCGTGTGTGCCCCCTGGGGCAGCCCCCGGGGACGCGTACCTGGGAGGTGCGCGTGTACTCCTCGTACAGCAGGTCGTACTCCCAGCTCTTGTCCTGGTACTGCTGGTGATAGACTTTCAGCTGCTCTCCCACGGCTTCCACGCTGTCCTCTTTCACCACTTGGTCCTGCCGTACACACAGGTTAGTCAGGACCCGCTCCTGCCCCTCTGCAAGGTAACAGGCCCCCAAAAACCCCACCAGGCCTGCAGGGTGCCCCACAAAGCAACGTCCCAGCATGGGGAAGAGGCGCTGCGTCTACCAGAGGGCCGGGATGCTGGATGCCCCTGGTTCGGGCTGTCCCTGCAGCACGGACCTCACCTGCTGGTACTTGGAGATGGGGTAGAGCAGCCGCGTGTCCAGCTTGGCGTTGTACTGGGCGAGCGACTCGTGCCGGTAATGTGTGATGAGCTCCACCACCGAGCCAAAAGTCAGGGGCTCCGAGAAGCCGTACTTCCCTTCCCGGTGAAAGATCTTGATCAGCTTGTTGTTGCCTCCTTTCCTGCAGAGGAGAGGGGAGAGCAGAGGGTGTTTATCACCATCGCAGTGCCCTGCACCGGCCTGGATGTGTCCCTTGTGCCAGCCTGACGTCCCAGCTGCCACAAGCACGGGGACACGGGCTGACAGCTTCCCCCCAGAGCAGCAGAGGCTCCGGGAGATCCCAGTTTCCTACCTGAGCGTGAGCGTGTACTCGCCCTGGATCTTGCTGGAAGCATCCCGCACCAGGAAGGTACCGTCCGGCGTGTCCCGCAGCTTCTCGTTCACTTCCTCCCTGTGAGGGACAGGGATGATTGTCACGGCCCGCGAGGCACAGCCAGAGCTGCCCCGAACCCGACAGAGTGGGCACACAGAGCTGGAGCTGCCGGCCACCCCCTTACCGGGAAATGTCACCCCAGTACCACTCGGCGTCCTGCAAGGGCACGCTGTTCCCGTTGGCCAGGCTGGCGGCGCTGGGCTTTGGCTTAGGAGGCTTTGGAGGCAACGCTGTAAGAGAAGCAGGGTTGAGGAGGGGTTGAATTTGGGCTGGCCCAAGTCCCAGCTCCCCACCCTTGGAGCTCCAAGTCCCCCTCTCCCCTCGGTGACTGTCCTGGGAAGCCCCACTCGGCTGCTGCGCTGCCAGGAGCTGCTCCAGGCGCATCTACAGCAAGAGATCAGCACCTCGAGGAGGCATCCGAGCACAGCTGGGCTACAGAAAGCCCTTGGCAATCTGCTTGTGGAGGCAAAATCCACGCCCACGGAGCACAAACGGCAGCGCCTCGGGCCCCAAGGGGGCGTTTCAGCCACTGGGGACAGTACCTGGAGGCAGCTGTTCCGGCTCCAACTCCTTCAGCTGCAGAAGCATCTCCAGAAAAAGCACGGAGAAGTCAGGGCTCAGCTCTGGGCTGTGGGGAGAGAGGAACCAGTGAGATCAGCCTGGGCTCCTCGTCCTGGCAGGCAAAGCGGCCGGCACGGGGCACGCGGCAGGGACCCGAGAGCCTCACGTACCTGGCGCCAGGCAGCCGGAGGAGAAGGGGGCCAAAAATCTCTCCCAGGGCCCGAGGGTGGAGGTTATTGCTCTCGGCCTGCTGTGATACCTTCCCCAGATGCCGGAGCAGGAACTGCAGGGTGAGCGTGTTCTGGAGCGGGACCGCAGGCGACTCCAGGGCCAGCAGCAGCTGTTTCCGGCAATTCTCCGGCTGGGGAACCTCTGGGGAGAGAAACAAGACACGATGGGGAGGGCTGGGACAGCCGGCACCGCGCTCCACGCGCTGGCAGCCGCGGGGTGGGAGCGCTGGCAGCAGCAGAGGCCGAGTGACAGAACCCACAGGGACAGGATCTGTTTTAACAACCCAAACACATCCATCCCCCCCGCGTCCCCGTTCCCAAGCGTGGCCGGGGAGGCCCTTACCCTGCAGGACACGAAGGATGTCTCCGTGCACCGCCACGGGCACCACGGGGGAAGGCAGGTCCTGCAGGTAGCCGCGCAGCGCCTCGCCCAGGGAGTGCACGTCGAAGGGCTCCAGGTCACTCAGGCTCCAATCTGCCAGGGCAGAGATCTCCCATGGGTGGTGGGCGCACACCCCGGGCACCCAGGTGCCAGCCCCGGTGCTGCCAGCACCTCGCAGCCATCCCGCGGCACAGCAGGAGCGCAGCGAGTTGGGGGGGTCAGCACGGTGAAGCCACGCACCTGGGGTCAGACCACAAAGCAGCCACAAAACCCCAGGCACGGCTGGGCTTCGGGGATCTGCACAAACAGCCCTGAACTCGCTGCAACCTCTGCTCCTGCGGGAGACGCAGCCCACGCTCGCTGCAACCTCCCCGGCCAGCCAGAGAGCCTGGGATGCGGCACACGAGACCCCCAGGGGAGCACAGAGCTCTCCGAGCCAAGCAGCCCGCACGGCCAAGACCTCCTTGACATGCCCATGTCCCACATCACGCTGCCTCAGGCTCCCCCAGGAGGGCACAGAGGTAATTTGGTGTGCCTGCACCTTCTGCGGGTCAGAGCTTTGTTCCTTGCTTCTGTCAGAGACGTGCGTGCAGAGGGAGACAGCCGACCAGCCACATACGGGGAAAACGTGAGGAAAATGCCTCCCTCCACCCGTGCTGCCTCACGAAGGCAAGGCTCAGGCTATGAGGACAGCACACACCGCCTGCAGGCAGAGCTGACAGCACCGCTCAGCTCGGGTTCGTGAGGAGTGGAAGCGAAGAAGGCAGCGTGGTGCTGGAAGAGGCCCAGCTGAGAGGCAGACGGCTCCCAAGGCTCCACGGCGGAGCCATGAGCCGCAGGCACAGCAGAGCCACGGCTCCAGCCCCCAGGCTGAGCTCCGAGATCCTCCCCTGCTCGTTCGTGGCGGGACAGAGCCAGAGGAGCCTCCAGCTGCCTGCCTCCGCAGCACCCTGAGCGCAGGGCGCCCCAAGGAGACGGCAGGAGATGTGTGGGGAATTCACTGCGAGCCCCCCAGCTGGTGCTGCGTCCCTTCACCCCAGCAGGAATCCCCCCGTCCTGTCCCATCCCGTCCCCAGCACGAAAAAAGAAGGGGCCGGGGCAGGACAGGGCAGGCCCAGCCCCGCAGGCAGCATGCCGGCAGTCAGGAACTGCCGGGGACAGGCGAGCCCGGCCTGGATTGCATTAGCGCTGGCGCTGTCACATCCCCTAATCTCCTCCATCTGAGCCCGTTCGCCTCCTCGCCGCGACGAGCTGGTTCTTACCGGTTCTCAGAGCTTGCCTCAGTTCGGAGCCAGATGTCCTGTACAACATCTCGCTGTCTAACCCTGCGGAAGCGAGGAGGCTGCTGTGAGCTGCGAGCCCCGTGGCTCACGCGCGGCCGTTTCGCGGCCAGCCCCGCTGCCAGCCCGGCGGCCAGGCCAGCTGGCTCCCACAGATGCTGCCACAGCCCCCCCGTGGCCCCCGGGATGCCCCGCTGCAGCTCCAAGCCCTGGCTCAGCGCCCTTGTGGCACGGATTTAGGGTAGGGTGCTCTGTAGCCCCCAGGAGAGCTTGCCCAGCACCCAGCCGGGCTGTGTGGGCGTCCTGCTGCGGACACAGCGCTGCAACACGAGCAATTCGGATCAGGACGGCACAGTGGGGTCAGGCCGGACCCTGGGGACCAGAATTTGAGGCCAGGGAGGAGCGGGAGGCCCCCCTCCTGCAGGCAGCTGCGTCCCGCGTGTCGCACTGAGCTCGGTCCAACGCCAGCAGCTTTGCACAGCAGCTGCCTTCCCCCCCCCGGCCTCGCCGCAGCTCTCGGGCCCCTACCTTTCTTCTCGATAGCTTCCACCAGCTTCACCAGCAGCGGCGGCGCGATCTCCGGGGGACTGAACTGCTCCTGCAGGTCGGGGAGAGGAGACCCTGGGGAGGAGGGAGAGAGAGAGGAGGCGTCAGACCCAGCTCGGCCCGCAGCAGATGGTTTGCAGCAGAGCCAGGGATGGACACAACCAACGCTGCTCCCAGCAGCGGCATCCCCAAGGAGGGGGGGAAAGCCCGGCCCCTGCTGCCAGCCACAGCCCCGCAAACACCGCATGGAGCCCACTAGCTGGCCCCAAAACCTGCACAGCACTTGTTGAGCCCAGCCTTGCTCAGAGCCCTACAGAGCACAGCGGGGTGCGCGCACGTCGAGGGATCCCCGCTGCTTTCTGCGGAGCTGAATTTACCTCCCCGAGCGCCCCGGGGACCGAGGACACCCGGGCAGGCACCGCAGGGGTTACTCGGGCTCCGGAGCTCCGGCCAGGCTCAGCCTCTGCCCGGGCCAGGACGCGGCACGGGGCTGGCGGAGCAGCGCGGCCGGGGAGCTCGCTCGCGGCGCTGAGCTGTGATTAATGCAGCGATTCAGGCAGAGCGCTGCGTCAGCAAATTCCTGCCCTCGATTGCTCGCTGAACATGGAAACCGGCCCTCTCGCTGCCTCCCCCTCCCCGCTACCCCACGGCCTCCTCCGTGCAAGCTGTTACGGGGCACGGGCACCCGCGGCACGGGACCCGGCTGCCCCTTGGGGTGGGGGGAGCCGTGGGCAGGCAGTGATTCCCACGTGCCCGAGCCCCACGAGGCCTCCCCACCGCAGCCGAGCGCTCCCAAACCCTCTCCACGAGGACCCAGGGCACGGCCCCGCGTGGAGCAGCGGCGTTTCAGCGCCGCCTCGGGTCTGTAATGGGGTGGGGGCAGCGTGGGAAGGGCTGCGGCACGCTGCCCGCCGGGGCTGCTGCTGCTGCTGCTGCGCCTGAGGCGCCTCTCGGCGAGCTGGAGCCGGAGCTGGGAGCTGCAACTGGATCACGGGGCCGGCTGGAGGAGCTGCCAAGGCAGGGAGCCTACGTGCTGCGGCGTGGTGGCTTCGGGGCTGGCTCGGCAGGGCCCCGGGCACCCTTCCCTGCGCTCAGGGTGACACAGGCCGGGGCAGGAGCGCACACGCCCGGGCGCGAGGCTGCCAGAGGGAGCAAGAGCAGCGCTAGGTTGAGCACCGGGCAGGGCACGAGGCTCCCCCGGCACCGGGGGAAGTCGGAGGTCTGTGGGGACAGCCAGCACGGGCTGCTGGATTGAGGCAGAGCCAGAAGGTTGCTCCGTGTTGTGAAACACCGCCCCGGTGTCAGGGCTGTGACCACAACTTGCCCAGTGTGTGCCTGGCTGAACCTCGTGGCCCCACGGCCTCAAGAGGGGGGACAAAGCAGCTCGGGGCAGTGCTGCGGAGAAAGGAGCAGCTCAGCAAGGCCCCAAACTGCTGCAGGAGGACCCCACAACCACAGCAGGGCCGTGCAAAGAGTCACCCCGGTGTCCCCAGGAAAGGACGGGGCCCTGCACGGTGCTGCTTGGGGCTGGGCCTGACCCTCGGAAGGGAGAAGTAAGAGAAGTAAAAGCTGAGCTCCCCACGTGGCCCGGCTGGGAATGCGCCGCTTCAGCAGGCAGCAGTTCATGTTTTCAGCTGCCAGCAGTGGGTCCTGAGCCCGCCGTGCTCCAGGCAGGGCCGAGGGAACAAGGGCACTCAGAGCGCGGCCGGGGCGGCTGCGGAAATATTTCCGAGCCGCATTTTCCGCTCGTGCTCTCTGCAGAAGGTGAATGCCAACACCAGGGGCTCAAATTCAACCTTGAAAAGAGCCAGGCCTCGCTGCTCTTCCCCGTGGCCGTGCACCCGTGCGTGGCGGAGGGGCTGAGGGACCGCCGGCAGCCAGGACAGCCCCAGGAAGGAGCAGGGCAGGAATTCAGGCGGCTGCGAGCTGCGTGGGGGCAGCCAGGAGCCGTCTGTGCACCTCCCAGGCAGGCCTCACCCCAGCGGGGCAGGCAGACCGCGAAGAACTACCACGGGCTTGGCTTCCGTACAACTTCTGGGTTGCAAAAAAATACATATATGTATAAATTAAATAAATAAAACGCGCCAGGGCCAACACAGCCACCCCAGAGCGTGCCCCAGGCTCCTGGGAGGAGCCGAGCCTCGGGTGGGCAGCTTGGGAGCGGGGTGACAGGTCAGCGGCACCCACTGCCACCCCTGGCCGTGTGCCCACCCTGTGGAGATGTCCCCAACCCTGAGGGGCGCAGCAACGAGACACCCGGCCCCAGCACCCTGCCCCACGCTCCTTTCCACCCCTCAGGACCCCAAAGAGGGTCCGTCCAGCGTCTGATGGGACAGAAAAGAAAGAAAAAGGCAGAAAAGGCACGGGATGCAGCTCTCCAGGCAGTGCCAAGCCCGGCTGTGCCCGTGCCCTGCCCAGCCCCAGCCCTGCCACCCGCTGCTGGGGAGCGGTGCCAGGCAGGCGAGCAATTAGCTGCAGCTCTGGAAGTCCTCTTCTCCACCCGGACTTTTCTCCTCCTGCCCAGAGAGGAGGAATTGTGCGGCTCAGCGGGGCCAGGAGGCGCTTGGCAGGGAGCGGCAGAGGCAGGGAGGCGGGTGGGAGAGGTCAGGATTTTTTTTCTTGAGGGAAGGAGCGGGGCAAAACCTCGGCGGGGCAGGGAGAGGGGCCGCGGGGATCCATGGGGCTGGCCGTGGGCCAGGGAAGGATTTTGGAGAGGTTACAGCGGGACGGGGCTCGCCCTGAGAAGCAGCATCAAGGAGCTCAGAGCACAGCAGGAACAAAGAACTTGCCTTTTGGCCAGGGCTGAGCGTGAGCACACAAAACCCGAGCAGCTCAGCTGCCGGGCAGTGAAGGAGGCACTTGGCAGAGCTTACCTTGCTCCGGAGCCTCCTGCAGCCGGCAGCCGCCGGCCCCCGGTGTGGCGGGCAGGGGTCTCTGCACCCGGGGCCGGTGCGAAGGGACGGAGATCTTCACGGGCCCCACGTACTCCACGTAGGTGCCGGGGAAGTCGCCCTTCTGCTTGGTCCTCTCGTTGACGCCCAGGATCCAGCCGATCTGGTTGGGGTTCTGCTCGTCGCCGTCCTTGAAGCCCAAGGCTTGCAGGGCCCCCTTGCTGACCACCAGGATGTCGCCGGGCAGCAGGTCGATGTCCTCCTCGCGCTCCTTGCGGTAGGGGTAGAGGGCGCGGTACTGGAAGCCGTCGGTGCTGCCCATCCTCTCGGCCATGGCGAGAGCGGCTCCGAGCTTTCTCTGCTTGGAGAGGAGAGCCCTCAGGGGCAGCTCTCCCCCATCGGCGCTCTCCAGAGGTCTCTGCACGAAGCGGCGCCTCGGGGAGCCCGGTCCCAGCGCCCCGGGGTGCTTAGGTGCAGCCCCTTTTCCTCAGCTTGAAGCCGCGATTCAGCCAGATGATGGAGCAGAGGGAGAAGGAGACGACCATAATCCAGCGCTCGCGAGCGGGCATGCGGCGGAGAAACGGAGCCGGGTCCCGTTCACCAGAAGAGAGGCGGCTTTCCCGGAGCCTGGAGGGTGAGAGCTTCGAGCCGAGAGCCACAGGGCATGCTGCTTCTGCCTCCCCAGCACCTGCAGGGAGAAAAATGGGGAGTGTCACCACCCGGCTGGGCACCCCGAGCCCACGAGGATGCCCATACTGGGAGCTGGGGGCTCGTGCCGGTGAGGCAGCGCTCGCTCCTCGCCCTGCCAGGCTCCTGCCGAGCCCTGCATCCGGGCGCTCCTTGCCAGGACATGCTAAGAGCGAATTTGCACTCCAAAAAAAAAAAACAAAACATAAAGGGGAGAGAGGAGCCGGCGGCTGCTCGCAGGGAGGACGCCTCCTCCCCTGCTCTCCGCGCAGCGCTTCTGCAAGCGAGGGCGCAGTGAGAGGGACAAGACGGCCTTTATGCGGGAGGTGGTGCCCAGGGAATAAGGGCGACCCCGCAGCCACCAGCTGGAGGCCCCGAGTGGGAGCAAAACAAACGGGATTTCACCTTTTCTGGTGAAATTGGATCTTTAGAAGCCTCCAAGCCTGCTTAGAGCTGCTACCTGCCTCTGAGCTTATTTAAATAGAGAGAAATGGAAGGACAGGGTGCCTGCCCGGCCCAGAAAGCCACCAAAAAGAACAGACCCGGGTTGTAACACGTTGTTGGAGGGCTGCTGAGCCGGGGCATTGCCCCCCAGCCACGCACGGCCCCTTTCCCATCCCCTCCCTGCCCTTTCCAGCTCCCTCAGGCTGAGCTGGGTGAGCCCCAGCGCTGAGGAAGGGACCTCGAAGGCAACGGGGTGGCCGCAGCTGGAAACCAGTGCTCCCAGTGCTCCCAGTGCCCCTGCTGAAACGCTGCGGGTCCTGCTGACGGCTCGAGCTGCTTTGGCCCAGAAACCCAAACCTCACCTGTTTCCCAAATCCCATCCCGGCCAGGAAAATACAACTCCACGACCCGGAGCGCAGATTTACGGCCGTGCTCCGACGCCTGCCCCTCGCCCCTCTGAACTCTGCCTACCAGGGTCTGAGGCAGAGCAATCCCGGCGAGGACAGAGCCCAAAACGTGCCCTGAGGCAGCGGGGCCGGCACCTCCCCGGCTTCCACGCTGGGATTTTGGCACCGAGGCGAACTCGTTCCGTGGCTTTGGAGAGCAGAGCGTGGCCCCGGAGCTCCCGAGGCTCCCCGAGGAGCAGGTCCCACAGCTTCTGGCTCCCTCCAGCCCGGCGCCGGCTCTTGCACAAGGCGAGGAGCTGCTCGCAGCCCTGGCTCTGGGCTGCCCTGCTCCCCACACCCCAGCACCCAAAATCTGGGGGATTCACCCAGCGCCAGGCTCCCCTGCCTCCCCGTGCTGCGAGCGGTGACGGAGGGCGAGGGGCACCCGGCCCCCAACCCCACAAAGCCCCCGTGGGACGGCGACGGCGGGGAGCAAGCGCGTTTTTGGGGAGGGGGAAGAGACCACGCGCTTCCCCAAGCCCTTAAATAGATGTTTGGAGGGAAGGCGAGCTCGGGAAGGAGGCAGGAGGTGCTGGGAGCGCGGGACACGCACGAGCCTGCCCGCTGCAAGCACACGTCTGGAGCTGGGGGCTCTGCGTGCGCCGGGCTGCCAGCAGCTCGCCGGCAAGATTTTGGCTGGGCCCGGCTCCAGGCTCGCAGGGAGGAAGCCTCGTGTGTGTGTCTGCGCTCGGTGGGCTCCCCCAAACCCCCCCCTGCCATCAGGCATCTAAATACCTTCGGTCCATCTATCGCCGTGCCCAGAAACAATCAGGCGATTCATGGGCTGCTGTCAGGACTTGCTTTGTTGGACGCATCAGCTCGGAACAAAAAGCACATTACGAGGCTTTTGGTGCCTGAAGAAAAGCATCTTAAGGCTGAAAACGCGGTTCCTGGGCTTCTCAAGCCAGCTCCAAGCGCGGTTCAAAGTGCAGCTCGACTTGAAGCGAGCCTAAGCGTTGCTTTCCCTCCAGCGAGGCGAAAGAATGCTTAAAAATATTTGGAAAAAAAAAAAAAAGGAATGTTTGTGACAGCCTACACGGCTAAACGCGTCCAAGTTACATCAGATCCTGGGGGGGGGGGAACCCAGCTCCAAATCAAGGCCTGAGCCGTGAGGTGCTGCATGTTAGGGGGCTGCAAAGAAGGAGAAGGAACCTTTCTTTGGCGAGAAAGGAGGATGATGGAACGAGGGGGAGAAATAAAAACGGTTCAGGGTTGGGGTTTGTGCTTCCAGGCTGCCCGGCGCTTCCCTCCGAGCAGCGAGCGCTGTCCCAAGCCTCGTAGAGGGGGCACAGAGCAGCCGAAGCCATTTCCAGCTCTTTTCTCAACAAAACCCGCTTCTGATGCAGCAGAGCACGCAGCAGGGCCCCGCGAGCAGCAGCTCTCCGGGGACGCCGCGCTTACTGCTCCGAATACGTGACCGCTGCCGACCTCGTGCTTTGGGAAGTTTTGGAGGAATTGCTCGGGTTTCTCCTCACCCAGGGCCCTTCTTGCTCCCGCTGGAGCTCACCCGCCTCAGGAGCTTTCTCCTCCTCACCTCAGGAGCCTTGTGCTCGGCTGGAAGCTTTCACTCGCCGGCACGGAGCGGAGAAGGGCGACGTGCCTCGCGCCAGGTCCCTCTGGGATCTGGGATCCCTGGGATCGCTGTGACAATTTGTTAGGAGCCCTCCGAGCACAGCCACGGCACGAAGCGACCCACGAGGTGAGAGGGAACCGCAGCAGCAGGGCAGAGTTCTTAGGGTAGGGGCTGACACCAAACCCTGCGGCTCCCTTCCTCCTTTTTTTATCTCCCCTTACCCCGCGGCTCCAGCGCCGAGCCGCGGCTCCAGATATCCTCGGAGGAATTCAAAGAGCCCCCAATATTATAAATACTCTTTTTTTTTTTTTTTTATATTATAAACACACCGAAGCGCCGGCACTCTGCCACCGCTCCGAGCTGGCTCGGCTCCCCGCTGCATTCCAGCTGAGCTGCGGTTTTCTCTCCCAGCCCGGAGCTTTTGTCCGGCGAGAACCAACGAGGGGCAGAGTGGATTTGCCCACGTTCCCAACCCCTTTTCCTAAGGGGTTAAAAAATAATAAAAAAAAAAAAAAAAAAAAAAAGGAGGGTCTGGGGGCAGCGGTCGCCCCCTGGGAGGAGCCAGGCGCCGCCGAGCGCCGCAGGGGGAATTGGAAGCAGGATTTGTGCGCGTCAGAGCTGAGAGTCACCAAAGAAACCCAACCATCCCTTGGACTTTCCCACATCATGGAAGAGGCAGGGACTGGAGCAGAGGCCAAGCCAGCCTCCGGGACACCCCAGCCCCTTCGCATGCGAGGGAAGGGCGGGCGGAAGGGCCGGGAAAGCGACGATTTAGGCTATATTTACTCAGCTGTCTCCATTCTCTCGCTCTCACAGAGGGGAAAGTCACAAGGCCAGCTCCCCAGCGGCCCCCGGAGCTGCTCTGGCAATAAAAGCCGGGCGCTGACGGCGGGCGAGGCAGCCATTCCCCTGCCACACCGGGCACGGGTGCTGCACGGCGCCGCTCCAGCTCCCGCACCGCTCCTTCAGGCATTATTTTCCCCCCCACCCCCAGCTTTTATTTCCCATTCCTCTCCCTTTCGCAAGTACGTGGCCATGGGAAACTTCCCCTTCGAGGGGCTGCGGAGCGTCCCCGGGAGCCGGAGGCACGCAGGGCACGGACCCCGCTGCAAGGAGCCGCGTTGGCCCCATCCCAGGAGCCAGGATTTGGGGGGCGAGCTGTCGGCGACCCCCCCCAGAGGATCGCTGCCCCCCAGGACACCGAGCCCCATGCTGGGGAAGCTCAGCCCAGCACCGCGGGGCTGAGCAGCGGCCCCATCCCTCACACAGGCTGCCCAGGACCCCCGGCTGCACCCAGAGGGGTCCCTGCAATGGGACCTGGGGGGGGGGCTCTGCAGGCTGACGGGGGGCAGCGACAGCCCCGGTACTGCTGAGGGACACGGAGGGGACGGGAACGCCTCAGCACAGCCCCAGGAGGGGACAGGGGACAGGGCCTGGGCCCGATCAGGCGCTGTGCCCCCCTCTCAGGACCCCCCCAGGGCTCGTTGCCCCCCCTTAGGACCCCTTTAAGGCCCATTTCGCCCCCTCAGGGGCGGCTGCTCCTCCTCGGGACCCCCTCAGGGTCCGCTGCGCCCCCCCTCAGGACCCTCTGCTCCCCTCCAGGGCCCCCTCAAGACCCCCTCAGGACCCCCCCCGGACCCTCTGAGGGCCCCCTGAGGACCCCCTCAGGCGCTGCCCCCCCACTCAGAGCCCCCTGAGGGTCCCCTCAGGACCCTCTCAGGGCCCCCTCAGGCGCTGCCCCCTTTCAGGACCCCCTCAAGACCCCCTTAGGGCCCAGCTGCCCCCCTCAGAGCCCCCCCAGAGCCCCCTCAGGGCCCTTTACCCCCCCCAGGGCCTCCTCAGAGCCCCCTCAGGGCCCCCTCAGGCCCCGCTGCCCCCCCCCAGAGCCCCCTCAGAGCCCCCTCAGGACCCGCAGCTCCCCCTCAGCCACCCCCAGGCGCTTCCCCACCCCCTCCCGGCCTCCCCCCCGGCCCCGGTGCCGGTCCCGGTCCCACCTCTCCGCCGCCCCCCCGGGCCGCCGCCGCCGCTCGCCTCCAGCCCCGCTGCTGCCTCCCGGCCCCGCGGCCGCCTCCGAAGGGCCCGAACGGCGCCGGAACGGCCCGAGCCCGCCCCGGAAAGGGCCGACAGGAGCCGAATGGGGCCGAACAGCCCCGAAGGGCTCCGAAAGGCTCCGAAAGGCTCCGAAGGGTTCCGAAGGGTTCCGAAGGGTTCCGAAGGGTTGCGGAGGGCCCGTGGCCACGCCCCTTCCCCGCCGCCGGGGCCACGCCCCTCGGCCGAGCCGCTCCGGAAAGAGCCGAGCGGCGGCTGGGGAGGAGGGAACGGGAGAAGGGAGCGGGGGCGCCCCCTGGTGGCGGGAGAGGGAAGTGGCGCGGCGCGGGGCGGAACCGGGCACGGGGCAGTGCGCGGGCAGCGGGCATCGAGCACTGCACGGGGGCTGCACGGGGGCTGCACCGGGCATCGAGCATTGCCCTGGGCATTGCAACGGGCAATGAGCATTGCACCGGGCACTGCACCTTGCATTGCACAGGAGCTGCACCGGGCATTGAGCATTGCACCGGGCATTGAACATTGCACCGGGCACTGCACGGGGGCTGCAGCGGGCATTGAGCATTGCACCGGGCACTGCAACGGGGGCTGCACCGGGCATTGAGCATTGCACTAGGTATTGCACGGGGACTGCACCAGGCATTGCGCCGGGCATTGCACGGGGGCTGCAACGGCATTGAGCATTGCACCAGGCACGGAACCGGGCATTGCACCGGGCATTGCACAGGGGCTGCACCGGGCATTTAACATTGCACCAGGCATTGAGCAATGCACTGGGCATTGCAGTGAGCATTGGGCACTGCAGCAGGCACTGCGTGGGCATTACACGGGCACTGCAGCAGGCATTCGTTTGCACCATGCACTGCAATGGGCACTGAATTGCACCAGGCACTGCATGGGCACTGCAAAGGCACTGCAATAGGCACTGCCGTGGGCATTGCACAGGTGCTTCAACGAACATTGAGCATTGCACCACACACTGTGCAGGCACTGCACGGGGACTGTAAGAAGCACTGCAATGGGGACTGCACAGGCACTGCATGAGGCATTGAGCAGTGCACCAGGCACTGCCCAGAGATTGCAATGGGCTCTGCACTGGGCCCTGAGCATTGTAATTGCACCAAACACTGCAGAGGGCAATGCAATGGGCATTGAGCATTGCACCACACGCTGCAACGGGCACTGCAGTGGGCGTTGTATAGGCAGTGTAATGGGCATTGAGCATTGCACCAGGCACTGCATGGGCACTGCAACATGCACTGCAACAGGGACTGCAATGGGCACCGCACAGGCACTGCAGCAGGCATTGAGCTTTGCACCAGGCACTGCAGTGGGCATTAAGCACTGCACCAGGCACTGCAGCAGACACTGGGCCTTGCAAAGGGAACTGCAGCAGGCATTGAGCATTGCACTGGGCACTGAATGGACACTGCAATGGGTAGCAGGCACTGCACATGGCACTGCACTGAGCACTGCACCAGGCACTGCAGGAGGATCCCCTCCAGAACCCACCCCCTGCCCTCATCCAGCCTCTTCCAGCCTCTCTCACAAGACCCCACGCCGCAGCACGTCCCAAGGAACAATTTTAATACAACATAAAACTTCCCGAAGGTAACAGCAAGACCGGTGCTCGGCACAGCCCAGGAAGACAAGGTCCCATCTGCTTTTACGACATTTTCCATAAAAAAAAAAAAACCACCCTTCGCACGCCGCAAGAGATGCGTCGCAAGAAAAAAGGGAGACAGAGGGGAGGAAACGCCGAGCCTTGTCCAAAGAGCCTCGCACGAACCACACGCACACGAAATAATCCAGTGAAATACGGAGCCAACGCTTCGGGGTGGGAGATGGCACCGAGGGGCCGGAGCGCGGCGGCGTGGCCCTGTGCATGCAGCAGCAAAGGTTAGAGCATAGAAAACGTTAGAAACAGGGGGGGGAAAGCACTGGGCTGGCCCGTGGTCCGTCGGGAAGAGAGCTGCGGGAGGAGAAATTTAGAAATTACAGGTAGAGCAGAGCTCGCTTGGGTTGCTTTTTTTTTTTTTTTTGAAGAATTGAAATACTGTGGTGGTTGTTTTTTTTTTTTTGAAAAATGGAAATATTGGCTTTTCGTGAAATGCATCAACCATACCGAGTGAATGCCCAAAGGTACACCATGGCAGAATAGGGAAAACTAAAAAAAAAATAAGACTAAAAACCCTGTTCTTTGCATCAAATTGCTGAATCCCAAGCAATGGTCTGGCCAGGTTTATCCTCCCCAGCCCCGCTCCGCTTGGGAGATGATGGAGCAGGTTGGGAGAGCGGCTTGGGGCTTTCTCAAAAGGAATCATAATAAAAAAAATAAAACCCTTACATCTGCCACGTGTTTATAAAATGACCCCCACGGCCCTTGGCACGGGTTTTGGGGGATTTGGGGGATTTTCCTGCAGGAGCAGGGGGGCACCGGGGGGGAGTTCATGGAGATGGAGGCGACCCTGAATGCACATCTGCCGAGGGGAGCCCTCGGCTTCATTGCTACTTGGAAAACCTACCCTGTGACTGCATTTTGGGGGCTTTTCCAGCTGAAGGTGAACAAACGGGGAAATTCTTTTGGTTAGAAAACGTCGTGTCATCGGGCCGGGGGCCGGGAAACACACGGGAAAGGCTGGGACAGCTTGGACCCTGCAATGCCTCTGTTTAGCTTATAAAAGTAATAAATTAGTTCCGAGTTTTTGCATCGAGTCCTTTCTATTCACAAAGTTTCGGGCCCTGCTGCCGGGGAAACGCCACCGCCGCGCCGAGAGCCCCCGCGACAGAAATCTGGGCGTCTCTGCAGTTAGTACAAAAGGCAAAACTCCGGATCTCGGCGTGGTCTGGAGATAAAAACGTTTCATCCCACGGCGCAGCAGCACGGGACCCAAATCGGGGAGGTTTTAGGGGATGCCCCGTGCCGGTAGCCCCGAGGGGGCCCCGTCCCCACAGGTCCGGTGATGCCGGTGGCCGTCCCGCCGCGGCAAGGCGATGCCAGCGGTGCTGTCGGTGCTGAAGAGGCGGAGGGGGTAGGAGGCCTGGCATTCCCAGCCGGCCACCCCCGGCTCCTGCTCGTCGCTCTCCGAGCCCTGCACCGCGATCTGCGGCACCCGGTTGGGTTTGGGCTCCGTGGGCCCCGTGCCCGTGCCCTGCCCGGTGTCGTTCTTGGCCCCGTCCTCGCCTCCTGGCTCGTCGAAGCTCACTTCTTGCACGGCTTCTTGCTTCTTGAAGGAGTCGCGGCGCTCGGAGAGGTTCAGGCGCCTCATCACCACCATCTCCTGCTCCGCCGGCCGTGAAACCGCTCCGTAGCCGTGCTCGCCGGGGTACAGCGGGACGGGCGCTTCGCCCTCCCCAAAAACTTCCCCGGCCCCATCCCGCAGAGGCATCTCCAGCCCCAGCTTGCGGCCGCCCCCGGTCTTCTTCTCGGCCAGGTAGGTTGCCATCTTCTCCGCCGACTGCACGCGCTTGAGCAGGGGGGAGCGGGGGCACTCGGCGCTGCGCGGCCGAGCCCCTTGCCGCACGATGGTGGGGGGGGACAGAGTCTTGCCTTGGAAGGGGTGGGAGGGTTTGGGGTGAGCGGGCAGCGGGGACGGGGACCTCTGGGGGGACGTCGGCCGCTGGGCGCAGGCGGGGGTGCAGGCGAGGGGCGAGGGCGGGATGCTGCTGGTGGATTTGCGGCGTCCCACCTTGTAGCGCTGCCCGCTCAGCTTGGGAGCCAGCCCGTGCAGGGTGCTGGGGCGCACGTGGCCGGCGGGTGACGTGGGGGTGCTGGAGGAGGGAGAGGTGCTCTGCGGGGACACAGCATCTGCCGCGGGGAGAGAGAGAGGGAGAGAAGTCACCAACCGCTGGGGATGCCACCTTCTCTGTCCACCCCCGGGGGAAAAAAAGAGGATCCCGACCCCACACACGTGGTGGTCCAGGTACCTGGGGGCAGATCCGGAGCGGGGCTGCGGCAGGGCGTCGTGGGACCCGGGGACAGGCTGTGTGTTGGGGACTCCGGGAGGCTCTCGCTGGAGGACAGCGAGTGGTGGAGGCCGGAGGAGAAGCTGCGGCTGGTGTGCAGCACCGTCGACTGCTTGGAGATCTTCTTGAAAAGGGATTTCCTCCTTGGAAGGAAGCACACGGGGAGGTCGGTCACAAATGAGGGGGGGAGAAGCAGGCCCCCTTGGAGCCTTGGAGACGCTGCTGCCAGCTCTCTTTAAAGCCTGCAGACCTAAATCTGGTGGGGTTGTGCTCCTCCACCTAGACCTCGTGGTATTGGAGAAGCAGAGCATCCACGCAGGTGGTGTTCCAGCTCCAGGACACCGGGAACGAACGGGCCATTTTATCCCCCCCTGTTTATTCTCACCTGTCCTGGCTGTCCCTTTTCCTGCTCTTCTTGCTCCTTCGGGCCATCCGTGTCTTGGAGCTGTTTTTCCGGGCAGGGCCAATTTTGATGGAGGTGTTCTCCAGGGCAGTGGTCCTCAGGGCTACTTTATTGCCACTCTGCGGGTAGGAAAGGGGTCGTTACGGCATGCTGGCCCCAAGCACCAGGCTTTAACCCCAAAGAGCTGTCTGCAAGGCAGCCGCGAGCCCCACATCTCACAAACATCACCCCCAACTCCCCCAGAAGCTAAACCCTGCGCTCTGCTGCGTTTCACATCCATTTGCTGGGTGGCAGCTCCGTGGCGTCGGCGGCTCCACTGCAGCACCGTCAGATTTCGGGATTCCCACGCTCCCAAGGGTCAGGGATAATTTGCTGCTCGGGCCTGACGCGCCGGTTCGGGCAGCTGCATGCAGGTCCCGAGCAAGCCGGGCGAGCAGAGCGAGGCGCCTACCTTCAGCAGCAGCTCCACGACGTCCCGGTGCACCAAGCCCAGCACCGACTCCCCGTTGACGTGCGTGATGAGGTCTCCAGCTCTCAGCCCCGCTTCCTGGGCAGGGCTCCCTTCTTCCACGCTCTGCAACAGGAGAGCCAGGCTTTTGCTCGGACAAAACCCACACCTCCCACCACCTGTGGCGTCCCAACGGTGTCACCGGTCCCCGGGGCCACCTACCCAGACCATGTGGTGCACGGCGTAGACGTCGCTGTCCCCCATGTAGACCCGGATGGCTCGCAGCGTGAAGCCGTACTTCTTGCCCGAGCTGTGGATGATGATGGGGGGCCGCAGGCTGGTGATGGCCAGGGAGGAGTCCCGGCTCGGGGATGAGTCACGGGAAGAGGGGTTGGACGAGAGCGAGTGGGGGGAGATGGGGCTCATGAGGGCACCGCTGCTGAAGTCATCTGCAAGGAGAAGAAGGAGGCTCGAGCCCGGGAAGCCACGCGGCGGCCGCGGCGGCTGCAGAAACCAACGACGAACCTGACGTGATGATGAGGGACAGGGCCGAGACGGAGGCGGATTTGGGCACTCGGCTGCCTGGAGAAGTTCTCGGTTTCTCCGTCCCGTCCTTCTGGCTGCTCAGCCGGCGGCTGCTGCCTGGCTCCAAGCCCCTGGGAGCTGAATTTTTGGTGCCGGTGCTGTTGCTCCGCAGGCGGATGCGGTTCAGGCTGACGAGATCAGCTGAAAGGGAGGAGGAAGGAAGTGGTAAAATGGCTGAGGATGGGCCCTTTGGACCCTCTACAGGCTTCAGGAGAGCATGGAGAAGCCACCCAACACCATTAGGGACCCTGTCTGCCCCAAAAACCCACGCACCAGATAACGCCGAAGTCTTCACCGCCGTGCTGGACCCAGCGTCGGGATCTCCCAGCACAAATTTGGGTCGCTCTGGCTTGGCCGGTGCCACGCAAGGGCTTTCGTCTTCTGAGGAGAAGGCAAATTTGGGCATGGTGTCCAGGCTGTAGGTGCTGGTCAGGGCGGCTGGGCTGCGGCTGCGCTCGTGCTGGGAGGTGTAGGGCGTGGAGCTGCAGGACGTCCAGGACCGCAGTCTGCAGGGAGGGAGCCAGAGGGCGCAGAGCACCCATAAATGAGTGAGGAAAGGTGGCCCTGGGTCTCTGCAGCACCCCAGGACAGGTCCCACTGACAGCAGCGGATGGGAACACCCCGTGCTCGCATCAGAGTCCCCGTCCCAGCACTCACCGGGGCTCTGTGCCCGACAGCCGGCTCCTGTCCTCGTCTCCCGAGTGCCGGTCCCAGCGCTCCCCCCTGTCCTCCTTGTCCTCGCTGTGGCTCCGATCGGAGGACGAGAGGCTGAGGTTGGAGTGCGTGGCCAGGTACTCGGAGCTGCTGTACACCTGGGGAACAGGCGAGAGGTTGGGATGGAGTGGTTATGCTGCTGGGGGGGGGGGTCCTGCTTGTGGGGTGAGCGCTCAGGCATCACCCCGCTGGGGTTTTAGAGGACGGATCAAGCACCTTGCTAAAGCGATGGGAGCAGGAGGAGAACTGGCCGATCTCCACGGAGGATTCCTCGTCGTTGGTTTCTTCGTCCTCCGAATCCAAGTGGCGGTACCTCTCGGAGCGAGCTGAAAGCAAGAGCACCAGCGGTGAGGGCTGACGTCCTGCCACGAGGGGACAGGAGGTGTCAGGAACCCCGGGAACGTTTTGGGATGAGAAAGCAATGCTTTTGTTAAGGCCGAGCAGTCCGGAAACAGATTTACATCTGTTTTTTGCGACTTAGCTCAGGGTGTAAAATGACAGGGTTCACCCGGGAGATTTTCATCTCCTGCTGCAGCATCCGTCCTGCAGCGGGGCCAAAGGATCGCGGGGGCAAGGGGCTGGAGGTGGCCTCACTGTCGAAGTAGCTGGTGTCGTCCTCGGACTCCAGCTGGGGGATGAACTCTGCCTTCTGCCGCAGGAGCCCGTTCCAGTCCAGGTGGAGGAAGAAGGCATGGTGCTTCACCTCGTGCGCACCCCCTGGCAGGCAGAGAAACCCCCGTGAGGAGAGCACATCCCAAAATGTCCCCAGCCCCAACAGCACCATCTCCTCTCCCCCAGGATGGATCTGTGCCTTGCACCATGTCCTTAACACAGCAGGACACGCTTTATCACACAAGCAAGTGGCTTGATATGATTGTTACGGGTGCCTGGTGAAGCCCCAAGTGCTGCTGAGCCTGGAGCTGCCTCGAGCCCATCCTAGTACACGTACCGGTGCCCAAGCGCTCGAGCGGGCACTGCCTCAGCAGCCGGGTGATCAGGTCCTGAGCATCAGCAGGAAGAGCCTCGTCCCCCTCCGGCCACATGATTTCATCTGCAACAAAAGGGGAGGTGAGCACGGAGCCCCTCGGGTGCAGGGAGCAGCGGCCGGGGGCGAGGGGCTGGGCAGGACGAGCAAAGGGAGCAGCAAAACGTGCCGGCGGCTGCAGGCACTCACCGCTGATCACCTGCCCGAAGAGCTCCTCGGGGGTGTCCCCGAAGAAGGGGACGCAGCCCACCAGGAACTCGTAGAGGATGATGCCCATGGCCCACCAGTCGACGGGCTTCCCGTAGCCCTGGATGAGGATGACTTCTGGCGCGATGTACTCGGGCGTGCCGCACACCTGCGTTCGAACCAGCGGTGGGTGCTGCTGACACCTCCCCAACAACCTCTGCACCGGGCCCCGAGCTTGTTTTGGGTGCCACTGAGGGCCACCCTCGTACCTGCTTGTCCATGAACTCCCGAGTGTCCTTCTCCATGTGCCCTTCGTAGAGGTTGGTGGTCATGTTCATCAAGCCAATCTTGGACAGGCCAAAGTCCGTCAGCTTGATGTGGCCCATGGAGGTGATGAGCAGGCTGGAAGAGAACGCGCCGCCTCGTTGTCTTCCTCTCCTGGCCTGGAGCAGCCCCTCTCCCTCCCAGCCCAGCCCCTGCCCCTTTGTGGGACCAAGCCCTGTCCTCACTTGTCGGGTTTGAGGTCGCGGTGCACGATGCCGTAGTTGTGGAGGTACTCCAGCGCGAGGACGGTCTCAGCAAAGTACATCTTCGCCATGTCCACGGGCAGCGGGCCCATGTTCTTCAGCAGCGTGGCACAATCCCCCCCTGCGGGAACAACACGGCTGCTCCTGAGCACTTGGAAAAGACGGAGGGGTCTCCAGGAAGAGTTAGGCAGGCTCCCAGTGAGACCCTCCTGTCCCTTCTAGGAGCTGCAGCTCTGCCCAAGCATGAGGCAGAAATGTTCTCCTAGGTGAGGCAGCCACCACCTTCATCAGGGTGGGACTGGGGATGACAGCAGGGCTTCCTTCTGCTCCCCAAAGCGAAGCAAAGCAGGAGCCATCAGGATGGCGTCCTTAATACTCGGACACCTGGCTGTTATCGGGGTCTCTCCACTTTTCCCCCCTCCTCACTGCACCACCCCAAGCGCCCTGCTCACCTTCCACGTACTCCATCACCATGCAGAGGTGTCGCTTCGTCTCGAAGGAGCAGAACATGCTGACCACGAAGGGGTTCTCGGCGAAGGTGAGGATGTCCCTCTCCACAAAGACCTGCTGGATCTGGTTGCGCAGGATGAGGTTCTGCTTGTTGATCTTCTTCAAGGCGAAACGCTGCCGCGTCTCCCTGTGCCTCACCAGGTACACGGCCCTAGGAGAGAGCGAGCCACCAGACCTCAGAACACGTTCTCCAACCTCCGGCACCGATCCCACGGCACACGGGGCTTGGACAGGCAGGACGAGCAGCAGCTACGGTCAGAAACATGCAAATTCAGTGCACGTGGGCTTGGAGGTGTCTGCAGGTGGAAGCAAGGGTTGGAAACTACGAGCACGCTGCCAGGAGGTCTGTTTGCTGCACGGCAGGGAAGGATGCTCCAAGCGTGCCACCAGCGCCTGCCCAGCCCTCCCAGCTCACCCGTAGGCCCCGTTGCTGATCAGCTTGATGGTCTCGAAGTCACCCTCGCAGGGTTTCCTCCGAGGAGCAGTGACCGAAGGCTGGCTCTGGAAAGAGGCAGAGGGGCTTTAGCGTGCCCGTGGTGCTCCGTGTGCCCCCGTGCTGCTGGCAAGCAGGAATTCACACAGAGCTATGGTGTGGAGGGCAGCAGGATGGTGCTGGGGGCACCGGGTGGGACACGTGTGGGGACATGCAGGTGGGACCCTGCTCACCTCGCAGGTGTCGTCGTTCTCTGGCGTGATGGTGTTCCCGCTGTCGAAGTGGTCCAGCTGCACCATTTCTGCAGAAGACAGTGACGGTATTCACCTTCTTCATGCTCAGCCTCACTTTATCCCAAAAGAATCCCCCAGCTATCACCTTCCCTCCAGTCTCAGAGATCCCGCGGGGGGTTAGCTACATGCTTTGTTCAAGCCATTGTCTGGAGAAATTCAGGTCGGGGCATTAGGAGGTTAAACCGGAGGTCAAACATTTCCATAATTCTCTTTTTCCCATAGTCAATCCCGTGTTTTTCAAGGATTATGGTTCCCCCCCCCCCCAAAGCCTTGGCTTCCTATGGATTAAGCGTTCTTGAGATTAATCTGCTTTGCTGAACATGTTGGGAGCAATAATGAGATGCTGGGCTGGCCTGGAGGCTTGGCTGCCATCCTGGACCTGCAGCCCAGCTGGCTCCAGCCACTGCCTGCACCTCCCGGTGCTTGTCCGCGCTCGCTGCAGCAGGACGGGGAGCAGGAGGGGCTCACGGCCCCCTGCAGACCTCACCCCAGCTCTTCCTTACCCTCCAGCGGGTCCTTGACGAGCCCCAGCTGGCTGATGATGTAGCGGGGAATGTCGGTCTTTATTCCCTGGCCGACTTTGGCGTGTCCCTCTGCGGCTTCCAGGAGGTGATAGAACTCCTCGGGGTCAAACTCCTAGACAGGGAAAAACCCAGTGTGGTCAGGGAGTGAGGCTTTGCCAAGTCCGACCTTCCCTCTGAGCTCCACAGTGAGCGGGGCACAGGCTCTGGATGCTTGCTGGAGACATCTGAACGCTCTGCTCCTGGCTCTAGCATCACTCCTCCAAGCACGAAGGGATTTTAAAACCCCTGCAGCCTATGGCCTGGCTTGGGAGGAGAAACCTCACAGAGAGCACACCAGCAGCACGCTTCAGAAAACGCTGGAACCACAGCAGGTATGGAAAGCCAGCGTTTCAGAAATTCAGCACGACGCAGCACAACAAAACCCGGGTGAGAAGGTTTGCAAAGAAGTTCCCAGCCCCATGCTCTGCTAGGAAAAAACGGCCTCTCCCCTCGGCTCTAACCCTGAGAATGGGCTCAGCTCATCTCGGCAGCCCAGGCTGCGTGTGAGCAGCGATTCCCCCGGGGGACCCAGCAGGGTGGAGAGAAGAGGCTCTTCCTAGCGGGACTCCTCCTCCGTGGAACTGACCGTGGAAGACAAACACCCACGGGGAGCTGCAGCGTCTTACCAGGCACTCCAGGAGGCGCGCAGGACGGGAGATGATTATCAGCAGCTTCCTCACCAGCTGGTCGATGAACTTCACTTCCTCGCTCTCCGAACGCTCCTGAGCCTGCCGGAAAAGGGGACGGAAGCCTGGAGTCGCCGACGGCCTCGGGAGACGGCGCCGGGCAGGGAATTGCCCCCACTCACGTCTCTCAGCATCTTCTCGAGCTTCTCCTGCAGCTCCATGAAGTAGCGGGAAGTGATGAGAGCCCCCTGGGACTTGGCCAGGCAGTCACGGGCCAGCTCGATGATCTGGTGGTGGATGAAGCCCAGGACCCCGTCCGCCAGCGGCAGGGTGCTGCTTGGAGAGAAGTTCCTGATGGTGTCCTGCAGCCGCTCCTCCATCTGGGCCGTGGCCTGCGAGGCAGAAGGGATGGTGACACCCGCGAACGCGTGTCCCCGTGCCACCTCCCGGCCTCGTGCTGCCACCCCCCACAGCTCCAACCTCTGGTCCCACCTGGGACCAGCCTGCAGAAACCCCACCAGGGTCTCTGGAGACGGCTGCCTGCACGTGTGACGACGCAGAGCCGCGTGTCCCTGCCTCCCTGGCTCGTTCCCACGTCCCCAGTGTCCCCCAGCACCCCCCACATCTACTCATGCGTTTCATGCTCCAGCACACTGATTTTTTCTGGAGGAGCTGTCAGGATGCTGTGGGGCACTGATGCCATCGTCCCCCTCCCCCCCAGACCAGGGTTACCTTGGGGAACCGCTCCTTGTAGACATGGTTCATCATCACCACCTCATTATCAAACGTTCCGCTCGTCCGTCCAGGGCTGCGGGGTGGGAAAGCCGGCTGCGTTACGAGACCGAGGCATTTACAAGTATGCAAATAGCTACTGCCCCCGGAGAGCTGCTGCAATTTGTTCTCTCCTCGTCGTCCCTGGTGTCACAAGCCATTAGAGCCCGTCCAAGCGGAGCGCTCAGCCTTGGGCCAGGAGCTCCAGCACCATCAGGATCACCTGTGCTGGTTGGGACGTCCCTGGGGCCCCCATCACCACACGCCTACAGCCACCAGCAGCTCTCCCCTTCCCCAGTTTCAGCGTTTCCATCCTGAGCAGGGGGTGCCAGCCCCACGCACGTCCTGGCAGGGCCTGGTCAGGCCCTGGGAGCGCCGACCTCCTGCAGACTCAGCTCTCCAAACCCAAGTCACCGGAAAAGCCGCGGGCGTTTTGAAGCCGGGCCACCGGAGCTGCATTAGTCACTTGGCTCCAACCAGCCAGCTCATCCTCGGCTTCCTCTCGTGCCATCGTTTCTGCTTCAGCCCCTGCCGTGATGTCAGTGGCAGAGACAGCAACGACAAAGCTGCTGGAAGGATGCCGAGACTGCAGCCGGGTACCCGCAGCCATCCCGGATCCCACAGGTTGTTGCTGCAGTTGCCCTTTTTACAGTTCACAAGCCACAGCAGAGAAATCCCAACCCATCCCCACCTTCCCCACAGCAGGCACGGGGACCTGCAGGAGAAAGCTTTCTTTTCCCTCACCCGACGTTGCTCCTCGTGCCACCAGCACCAGGGCCGTAATCTCATTATGCAAAGCAAGCGGCAGGAGCAGGCAGCGACTCATTAACCACTGTGTAATAAATGCCATAACGAACCCCCGACTGGCTCGCTCAGGAGCTGAGCCCCAGCTCAGCGCAGAGCCTCTGCTTGTGCTTTGCAGCGCTGATCGCAAAACTGGCATTTCCTCAGCGGAAGGGTCGCCACCTGCCAAACCTGCCAGCTAATTAATCTGATTTTAATGAAACTGCAGCCGAAAGCAGCAGCAAGTCGCCTTCCCAGCCCTCCGAGCAATTTGCGGAGCCCCGGGAGAGCCGCACCTCTGCCTGCACTCCTGCTTAAGAGCAGGCTGGGGAGGTGCAGACGTGCCTGCGGTGCTTGGCTTTTGTTAAAGGAGGCAACGCTTCCAAAGCTGAGCACGCAAACGGGCTGCTTAATCTCCTAATGGCAGCTCAGGCTGCTGGCCCTGCGGCCGTGACATCTGATAAAGTGCCCTCAGAGCAGATGCCACCACTTGGGCTCCTGCTCTGGGGTCCCCAGGTCTGCCAAAACCCCATGGATCACGCGGCAGGAGGCTGTGAAAGGGCAATTTTGGAACAAATGCTGCTTTCCCCAACCTCAAACCAAGTAATCTCGTTCTTAAGTGCCCTCTGCCACATCCTGACAGCCAAGGGACTGCTGGAAAGCAGAGCCTAGCTGCAGAAGCACGGAGTTTTACCACTTCTTTACAAGGGGAAAAGACATATCGGGGCCAACCCCATGGCTAAGCAGGACCAGGATGTCCCAGGAAGAGCTCAGGAGATGGCAGAAGTGGCCAGAACCGGGTCCCTGAGCATCATCACACCAGCACGGGTGGTTTCTGTACCTCAGGCTCCTGGATCGTGGGCGCAGGCAGGGCGAGTGCCGCCCGTCCTCGTCCGTGACGCTCTCCGTGCTGCGGAAATGCTTGGAAAGGAAATGCAGCTCGTCGGGGGTGGGCTGGTACGGCAGCTGGTGCAGCCGCTCCTGGGAGGACGAGGACGACTGCAAGGAAGGACAGACACGGGCGGTCAGGAGACGGGTCGGTGCCTGGCAAGCAGCAAACCCTCCGGGAAAATACGCCTCGAGCCTCTTAGTAGACTGGAAAAACTGATGAGCAGCATGTGGCATTGCTCCATGTGCACCTCCTGCGCTCACTGCGTGCAACACGGGTGGCAGGAGCTGGCCGGGACTTTGTGCACTGCCTGCACCCACCCCAAAACTCAGCCTCTGGCTCTGTCCAGGGCCTGATCCCATCCACCTGGGGCATCCCCAGCAGCTTCTATCCTGCTCTTTCTCAGCACGGACATGGCCCGTGTGTATTTCAATGAGATGCAGCAAAGCTTTAACATGCAGGAGGAGCTGCTGCCATTAGCGGGGCTCTGCAGCTTTCCTAAAATTAGGAACACACGACGCAGCTGCTGCACGTGATGCTGCAGGGCTCGGGATTCACCCAAAGCTCCCAAAGCACTTTGCTTCTTCTCGCCTCCTGCCCCACGAGAGCCAACCTTACCGAGACGGTGGAGCTGGGGGTGTTGGTCCCGTAGCCAGACGAGGGCAGCGAAGCCAATGACCACCTTCTGCCATCAGCCCTGCAAGAGCAACGCACGCCTGTCACACGCCGGAGAAAACACGTGAATGCACGTGCAGAAATAACATCAGAATGATAAGGATGGGAAAGAGGACTGCTGTTTGCTCCTGTGAGAAAGCCCTGAAGCCTCTTGCCAGAATGGGATGAAAATGGGTGAAATAGTGGTGGTTTTGCACAGTTCAAGTCCCTGGGTTGGGTGGGCTACTCCCCCTGTGACGGGGATGCTGCTGGGGTGGGGAACCCGAAGTGATGGCAGCCACAGCCCCACAACAGCCCTGCCCTGCTGAGCCACGCGCTGCACTCGAGCAGCTCCGTCTCCACAGGGGAAAAAGTAAAAAGTGAGAATATGATTTTAATTGGAGCAAAATCCTAGCTCCTGGGACTTGGTTCTAGGAGAAATCAGGATTCCTAAGAACCCGTGCAGGGCGCGCACAGACAGCAGAGCCTCGTTATAAACAGGAAGGCAAACGCTCGCACGTAGGCGAATGCTTCCTCTTGGACACGTTTCCAACGGAGCGGGTCAGGATGAGGCCCTTCACCTCCCGGCGCCGTTTCCCATGCGTGCAGGACAGGGCCATGATGCAGGGGCCGAGGACGACGGAGCTGGCGATGCGCTGGCTCCTACGCCACGGGGATGTCCGCAAAGCCCTTTTGGCTTTTTCCTCCAGTACGAGCGTGAAAACTAAACACAAGCCTCCAGCTTTTTTCCATGCGCCAATCCAGGGGTTAACGTCATCCGTCTGTCCCCGTGCGTGAACTCGAGCACGAGGAACAGAGCGGGACAGAATTTGGGGCTGGGGGACAGCGTGATGGGAACGGGGATGTTTCTCTTCCCGCAGCAATCCCTGCAGCCCTTCTGCAGCTGGGGATCTTCCCGCTAGGGATGCATGGCATGGACAGAAGGAAGGGGAGCAGGGACGTGCCCAGGTGGAGCAGATGCTGACACCAAAGCAGCTCCCCTCCACAAAGCCCTTCTCCCAGCCAGTACTTGCCTGTCGGTCCGAGGAGCATGGCTGGAAGGTGATGGGAAGCACCGGTCACAGCAGCAGGGCAAAAAAACAAAACCAAAACAAAAATCGGGAGGAATAAAAAATCATTAAGACCAACAGAACAGCCCCAATTTGTGGATGGTGGTGATGATTAGGGCGATGAGGCGCTCACCTGCGGGCGAAGGGGAAGTTGACGGAGGTGCTGGTGGAGAAGTTACGTGGGCTGTCCAAGGGGCTGCTCCCGGCTGCAGGGGAAAGGAAGGATTAATCACAGCATTCCCTACACCATCCCTCTGCTCCCTCCTGGAAAAGCCACCAAGCACCCAGGCAGCACCTGCAGGGCCCTCGCTGCCCCCCCAGGATATCGGGGTAATTTGGGGCAATGCCCAGCCCAGCCTCAGCACTCCCCTTACCCGTCGGCACCGAGAGCGGCGAGAGAGGACGCGAGAGGGTCGGAGAGGGCGTCCCCACCACCAAGCTCTTCCTGTTGCTGCTTCGGCAACTGGGAAAGGAAAAAGAAAAGGGGATTCATTTGGGAAAGCAAAGCACAGGCAGGGCTGGTCGGGCTCGGACACGTGCGGGTTGCTTGCAGGCAGCGCCCTGCAGCCCCAGCTCCAGCTCGCTCGGGTGGCAGCGAGGGGACACGGCTGCTGTCACCACATCGATCACGGATCTGCCGCCCCCGGGAAGATCATGTCCCCGGAGAAATGCTGCTGGAGAAGGGCTGGCAGTGTTAGTTTGGAAGCCAAACCGTCTCATCAAAGCCCCACTTCTGGTTTTGGCCTGCCGGGAGGGAAGATGCATGCGGGCTGTTGGGCAAGAATAGAAAAAGGGATCTAAAAGGAGGAAGCGACAGAAATGCCAAATTGCTTCAGGCCACCGCCAGCCCCGCTGCGCAGCGTGGAAAATGCCCCCAGTTCCTACATCCCTCGTGTCCCCCGTGCCCAGGGGGAGGACAGCCAGGCCCTAAGCCCCCAGCCCCATGGAGAAACCCCTGCTGCCTTCGCCAGGTCGGCAGCATCCCCGTCCCCTCTGCTCTGCCTGTTGGTGCTGCACGCACAGGGCTCAGCCATCCTCCTCCAAACCAGCTCCAGGAGGAAGCCACGTGTGTGACAGTGCAGGACAGAAAGCAGCACCGTGCACGGGTCCACCCTCATGGCTTTACCACCCCATCCTGGTGCTGCTCGGGGTCTGCAAGCCAGCACCCACAAGGAAACAAGAGAAAGGGCACGTCTGCAAGCACGAGGTCTCTGTGTCATCACCGACATTCCCGCCCTCCACACGCACAAGACTTCAGTGCTCCTTGCAGGAATTTCATTTTTGCTTCCTTTTGCTGCAAGCCTCGAGCCCAGGGCTTCCCCTGCAAGCGGGGACCTGCTGCTTTGCTGCCCACCTGCCCACGACGCTGCTGCAGCCCGCACACAGCCCACGTGAACCTGCTTTTAAAACACCCCCGGCCCCGCTGAAGCTTTCACCCTGCTGGGAGGGAATATCCCCGGAGCCGAGCAGAGGCTGGGGGTAGCTCGTGTACGCACGACAGAAGCCGTGTGGGTTTTGTTAATGCCAGGCCAAGGACGAATCCCCATGAAAATGTCAGAGAGCCGCGTTCCAACCAAGTAGGTCAGGCTGCGGTTCCTGCAGCCGCGCTTCCTCCGGCTGCACGTGCTGCACGGCGCCGCCGAGCTGCCTGGCCGCGCTGACAGCACCCGGTAAGGGCCGTGGTTTAACAGCCAGGCACAGGAGCACAGCCCCGGGACGAAGAGATGCTCCCCGGGTCCCGAAGGCACGAGCAGCACAGGCAGCACGAGGTGGTTCCTAGCAGGGAAGGGCTGATTTAACCCTGCATTTTCCGGCGTGCTTTTTTTGCCTCCTCCTCTCCAAAAAAACAGGGTCCAAGTCTCTTTTGCTCGAGGGTGCAGGGAGCACCCCAAAGACCCTCCTGGCCCCTCCGTTTGCTTTTGCAGCTCACACCCAGGACCCAGCTGAAGCTGCAGCACCGCCGGCTGCGCCCACCCTCCCCAGCACCCACGGGGGCAGCAGCAAAACCGCAGCACCCAGCTGTGCCGGGCCGGGCGCACGAGGCACCACGAGCCAACGTGCTCCGCTGCCGAGCCAACCCCGGCAGATATTTTTCAGGCAGAACTGCAAGATTTGGTGTAGCTCCACTCTTTTGCCCTGCCAAGGTGCGGATCTGCTCATCCTCCTCTTGCAGGAGGGGACCCTGGGGGACGAGGGGCGGTGGGGACAGCGCGGTGCCGTTACCGGCAGCGCCGCAGCCCCGCGCAGGAGGTTTCATTTTGGAAGTGAAAACAAAAATCTTCGGCTAAGCAAGTTCCAGTAATCTTGACACAGGCAGAGGCTGCTGTTTCCTGTTTCCGCGCGCTCCACCCTCGCTGCTGCAACCATCTTGCTCCGCTTTAACCCTGCTCTGCCTGATGCATCAGCTACGGCTGCTGCCCATCCTCTGCAGCACGTAAACCTCGGGCTAAAAACCCAAGCTCCCGAAGGCAGGAGCCAGGGGGCTGAGGTCCAGCCCGTGCTGCCGGCGGTGCCCCCGGTGCTTAACTGCACGCTTGGTGCATTTTTACCAAACATGGAGTGGAAAATCGCCGTCAGCACCCCCGGAGCCGCTCGGACGCGGGGACACGCTGCCTGCGCACGGCATCCCCGAGGCTGTCACCATCCAGTGCTTTTTTTTTTTTTTTTTTTTTTTTTTCAAAGGATGCGGGAAGCGTGGGACAGCGGCCATGACCCTGGAGCCTGGAGAGAAATAAACGCCTCACCCGGCCCCGCGCGTGATGTGCCGGCGCTCGGGGTAATGCTAACCCCCGGGGCCGGAGGCAGAATCATAAAATGTCCCGAGCTGGAAGGGGAAATGCTGGCCATGGGCAAGCAACGGGGCCGTGGGCATCCTGCTCCTGTTCTGCGGGATCGAGTGACGTGTTTTGGAGAAGGATCAGAGAGTCGGTGACTAAACCCTTCCAGGGTAGTAGGGCAACGTGTGTCAGATGCCAGCCAGCGCTCGTCACTGCCCATGGGGTGAATAACAGGGCCGAGCTGCCCAGAGGGACCCCGCTGTTAGGGCTGGAAAAGCCCAAACCTGGGTGAATAAATAAATAAAACCTGGGTAAATCCCTGATTTATCCCGCCCAGCGTTTCTGGCTCCCTACCCCGTGGGCTTCACGCGGGACAAAGCCCCTGCCGGTGGCACGTGCACTCGGTTCCAGCGCAGCACGAGGCAAGGGTCGGGCTGATAAGGGCACGGGCGCCGTCTCAAAGTACAAACCACCAGCTCAGCTCCCAGATTAAGAACCCTCCCGGCCTTCACGTGGCCGTGGAGAAAAAGTCCTCCAAGTCCCACCAACAAATGCACGGCGCTCATGTGCCTGCCGACACGGGGAAGTGCCGCGGAGCAACGGGCCATGGGCTGCCGGGCCTTTTTGCTGGAAAAATTCCTTTCCAGTGGGATGATTTTGCTCTTAATGTCGAACCAAGCTGCTGCACCCAAAGTTTCCGCGCCAGTGCCCAGGGCGATTTCTTCTCCGCGATGTTGGAGACCTCCTGAGACGGAGGCTGTGGTGCGGGACGCTGTGGATTGGGTCGCAGTGGTGAAACGCCCCGCGCTGCCCGGCACAGGCTGTGCACAGCCCTCTAGCACCTCCTCAACACCACCAGGAGATCCAAACCTCCCGCCTCGTGCCTCCCTGCAGAGCCTGTCCCCGTCAGGTGCTTGCCTGATCCCCTCCCCGAGCACCAGGCCTCCTCCCCAAACCCTCGCCGGGCACGGTGGCGCAGCGGGCCGGGTCCGCGCTTCTTTCTTTCCTTGTGCTGAGAGAAAACAGCTCCAAGAAAGGAGATTGGGACAAAGCTCTGCAGGACCCCCGCTCCCTAAGGAAACGGCGCTGCCACGTTGAGCTCAGCGCCGTGTGAGCAGCAACGCAGGAGCCGAGCGGCTCCGCACCGTGCCGGCCGTTTCACCTCCCCGCCACGAGAAATTCGGATCCCTCAGACCTTACGGGGCTCTAAACCACCCCAAACAACACCACGCGTGTCCTGCGTGCTGTAGAATAGGCCAGCCCCCGCTCTTGCTGCGGATTTTAGGAGTAACAATGAAGGAAGAGCAAACCCCGTGCACCTTTGAAGCACCATCTCGGATGCGCCCTGCAATTACGCCTCCCCACGAGGCTCCCCCCACAGGGAAGGTGCTCGGGCAGCACCCACGTGTAGGGACGGCCGGGATGCCACCCTTGCCGCCCCTCGTCCCCCAACGGACCCCAACCCGTGCACGAGGCAGCTCCCGGCTGCGATTCCCCCTGCCAGGAGCGACGCAGGCGCCGTCAGCCCCGCGCCGAGCGGCTTCGTTCGCTAAGCAACCAGCGGCGCTTTGTTCGTGCCAGTCCTACGAGCAACAGCGGGGGGGACCTCGCCCCCAACCCAACGCCCCCCCCCCCCTCGGCCCCCGCACCCGATTAGCACCGGTTTTATATCAAACTGCGGGGTTCTCGTGGGGTTCTCGACTGGTTCAGTCCCGTACCCCGAATCTGGAATCTGGGGGTCCCCAGCATCGGGCGTCGCACACGGGGCATGTGCGCATCCCGTCCCCACCTCAGTGGGGGGGGGGACATCATCGCCTCCCCCCATTGCCAGACCCTAAATGCCGCCCCCTCTATGGCACAGGGTTCCCAACCAATGCACCCCCTTCTGGTGCAGCCCCCACCACCCAAAAAACCTTGCCCCGCTGGCCGGCACCCCCGCCGTGCAGCTCTCCCAAATAATGCACCCCCAAAGGGTGCCCCTAGGGGACAGCCCCCCCCACACCACGCGCCCCCAGGTGCAACCCCTGCTGCAACCCCCCCCCCCAAATCGTGCACCCCAAGATTACAGCCCCAGAGCAACCCCCTCCAAACCACGCATCAATTCACCCCCCAAAAACCGTGCACCCCCAATGCACCCCCCCAAACCATGCACCCTCCAAACAATGCAACCCCCGATTACACCCCCAGAGCCCCCCCCCCAAACCATGCAAGCCCCTCCAAACCACGCACCCCCAATACAGACCCCCCCCAAACCACACATCTCCAACGTACCCACCCAAACCATGCACCCCCAGAGGCCCCCCTCAAACCAAGCACCCCCAAAAACACACCCCCAAACCACACACCCCCAGTACAACCCCCCCCAAACCACCCATCTCCAATACAGCCCCCCCAAAACCCTGCACCCCCAACCCCCCCCAAAACCAAGCACCCCCATATCGCACCGCCAGAGTCCCCCCCAAACCATGCAACCCCCCAAAACCACGTGCCCCCAAAGGCCCCCCCAAACCAAACACCCCCAGATTACACCCCTAGAGCCCCCCCCAAGCCATGCAACCCCCCAAACCACATGTCCCCAAAGCCCCCCCCCAAACCACACATCTCCAATACGGCCCCCCCAAACCATGCACCCCCAGATCGCACTCCCAGAGCCCCCCCAACCAGACACCCCCAGATTACACCCCCAGAGCCCCCCCAAACCACGCAACCCCCTAAACCATGCACCCCCAGAGCCCCCCCAAGCCAAGCACCCCCACATTACACCCCCAGAGCCCCCCCAAAAAAACACCCCCCCCAGAGGCCCCCCCCAAACCAAGCACCCCCAGATCACACCCCCAGACCCCCCCCAAACCACGCAACCCCCCCAAACCACGTGCCCCCACAGCCCCCCCAAACCGAGCACCCCCATATTACACCCCCCGAGCCCCCCCCAAAACCCACGCACCCCCAGAGCCCCCCCCCCCCAAACCGAGCACCCCCAAACCTTCCCCTCAACCCCCCGATCCCCTCCCCAACCCCCCCCTTGCTCCCCCCCCCCCCCCCCCCTCCACCGGGCGCAGGCCCCGCACCTCTTGGAGCGCTGCAGCAGGGCCCCGGCCGCCCGCTGCCCCCGGTAACCGGCGGGAGCGGCCCCCCAGCAGCTGGGGTCCGACATCGCGGCCCGGCGGGGCCGGAGCGGGGCCGAACGGGGCCGAACGGGGCCGGGCCCGGCGCCAGCACCGGGGCCGGGCCTGGGCCTCCCGCCGCCGCCTCCCCGCCGCGCCCGGCCCCTCCCGCCCGGCGGCACCGGGGTTGCCATGGAGACGCCCCCCCCCCCCCCCCCGCCGCCATTACCGGCACCCAACGGGGGGCGCGGTTGCCGTGGAGACGGGAGGAGCCCCCCCCCCCCTACCCCCCCCGAAATTGAGGGGGGGTTGGGGGATAACGGGGGAGTGAGGGAGGCCCCCCCGCAGGGAGACGGGGTGCTGGCATCAAGGGGGGGGGCAGCACCCCAAAATGGGGTCGGGGGTGCTATAGATACAGGACATCACCCCAAAATGGGGTGGGGGTTACTAGGGAGAGGGGGCTGCACCCCAAAATGGGGTCGGGGTTGGTGTAGAGGTGGGGCTGCACCACCAAATGGGGTTGGGGGTACCAAGAAGGTGGGACAGCACCCTAAAATGGGGTCATGGGTTACTATAGAGACAGGACATCACCCCAAAATGGGGTGGGGGTTACTATGGAGATGGGGCTGCACCCCAAAATGGGGTCGGGGTTCCACAGAGGTGGGGCAGCACCCCAAAATGGGGTCGGTGTCGGTGTAGAGGTGGGGCTGCGCCCCAAAACGGGGTCGTGGGTTACTGTGGAGACAGGACATCACCCCAAAATGGGGTCAGGGTTACTAGGGAGATGGGGCTGTACCCCAAAATGGGGTCGGGGTTGGTGTAGAGGTGGAGCTGTGCCCCAAAAAGGGGTTGTGGGTTACTAGGGAGATGAGCCTGCACCCCAAAATGGGGTTGGGGTTACCATCGATGTGGGGCAGTTCCCCAAAGTGGGGTCAGGGTTACCATGGAGAGGGGGTAGCACCCTAAAATGGGGTCAGGGTTACTATAGAGACAGGACATCACCCCAAAATGGGGTCGGGGTTGGTGCAGAGGTGGGGCTGCACCCCAAAATGGGGTCAGGGTTACCATGGAGGTGGGACATCACCCTAAAATGGGGTTCGGTTATTATAGAGACAGGACATCACCCCAAAATGGAGGCTTGGGGTTAGCATAGAAAAGGGGCATCACCCCCAAAATGAGTCAGGGTTACTATAGAGACAGGGAATCACCCCAAAATGGGGTCAGGGCTACTACGGTGATGGGGCATCACCCCAAATGGGGTCAGGGTTACCATGGAGATGGGGCAGCACCCCAAAATGGGGTCAGGGTTACTATAGAGACAGGATATCACCCCAAAATGGGGTCAGGGTTACCATGGCAATGCAACCACCGCTGCTCATGCATGACCCCCCCCCCAAACCGGGGCTGGAGGCCCTAAAACCTGTCCCCAGCTCCCCACCACGGACACCCCCGGGGGGCTCCCCTTAGTGCCTCCCCCTGCACCGGGTGCTTCGCCCCATGGGGCCGCAAGGCCGGGGGGTTCCCATATGGCATCCCCTCCCCCCCCCCCAAACTTCCTCCCGTGCTGAGCCGGGGACACCCCGCGCGGAGACCCAGTGACACAAATCCCGGTGCCCGGCCTCGTTTTTTCGGCTCCCTGAGTGGGTCAGGTGCTGGCACGTCGCAAGCTCAAACCCCACACGGGACAGCATCACCAAACCGGGCTGAAAATCCCCCAAATCCCCACCCTGACGGGGCCGGGATGCCACCAGAGGGATGTCCTTGTCCCCGGACTGTCCCCCACTGCCCGCATCCCAAAAAAGCAGCCTGGCCCCAGCACCCACCCTCCCCGCAGCCTCCCCTCTTGCACCCCGGCCCCAAACGTCCCCATAACCCCGAGCATCCCACAAGGAGGTGACATGGCTGGAAAAGAGGGCACCGGAGGTTTCCCACGTGGGAGGAAGGCACCGTCCCCAGTGCCAACCGGGGCATCCCCCTGGTCCCATTTTGAGGTGATCCCCCCAAAAAACGAGGATGCTCAGGGGCTGAGCTGAAGCCACCTCAGTGGTGATCCCATAGGGGGTCCCCAAAATGGACCGAGGATGCTCGGAGGCCAACCTGAAGCCACCTCAATGGCGATCCCATGGGGTACCCCAAAACGGAGCCATCCACAGCAGACACCAGCTCACTTTTTAGGGTGACAGACCCCATCCCTCCTCCTTTCCGCCCACCCCGGGGTGTCCCTGGTGGGGGGAATCCACCTCATCGCCCCGTCCCCTTTCCCTGCTGGATCCCTCCTGGTGTGGGGTGGGGTTTGGGATTTGGGGGGGCCTTACCTCCAGGGGTGCAGGGTTAGTAACGGGCTGCAGGGGCTGCAGGGGCTGCAGGGGCTCAGCAGCGTCGGGCTCTGGCTGCTCGGGGACAGGCTGCAAGGCAAGGGCATGAACGGGACCCGGTGCCTCGGGGACCCCCCCCCGGGGGTGACACCAGGAGGGGGAAAGGGGCTGGGGACAGGGAGCTGAGGGGTGGGGGACAGGAGAGGGGAGAGCTGCAGGGGGGCAGCGGGGATATGGGGGGGCCAGGGATGGTTTGGGGGGGGCACAGAGGGGAATGGGGGCTGGGGAGGGGAGATGGGGTCCTCACTGGGCAGCGGGGGTGTGGGGTGGAGGGTGGAGGGGATGTGGGGGTCAGGGGTGAGGGGATGCCCAGGATTAGGGGATGTAGGGATGTGGGGGTGAGGGGATGCCCGGGATGAGGGGATGATCAGGATTAGGGGATGCTTGGGATGAGGGGATGATTGGGACAAGGGGATATTTGGGATGAGGGGATGCTCAGGATGTGGGGATATCCCATTTGGGATGAGGGGATGCTCAGGATTAGGGGATGATTGGGAGGAGGGGATATTTGGGATGAGGGGATGCTCAGGATGTGGGGATACCCCATTTGGGATGAGGGGATGCTCAGGATTAGGGGATGTGGGGATGAGGGGATATTTGGGATGAGGGGATGCTCAGGATTAGGGGATGCTCGGAATTAGGGGATGTAGGGATGTGGGGATGCTCGGGATGCGGGGATGCCGCCGCCGCTGGCAGCCCAAGCCCGGTACCGGTGCCACCGGCAGCCCCGACTCACTCCAAGGTCAGCGAGGGGATCTTCAGCCGGTCCCGCCGCGACTTCATGCCGCTCCGCACCGCTCCGCGCCGCTCCCCGCGCCGCCGCCGCCGCCGCCGCCGCACCGGCAGCCCCCGCGCTGGGCGGCTCCCGCGGGCGGGCGGCGGCGGCGGCGGCCCCAACCGGGAGCCGGGCTCGGCCCGCCGGGCCCGGGACCGCCCCTGCGGCACGGTTCGGCTCGGCTCGGCTCGGAACGGGTTGGCTGGCTCGGTTCGGAGCGGCTCGGTACGGTACGGGAAGGTACGGTACGGTACAGCACGGCCCGGTACAGCCCGGTACGGCTCGGTACGGCTCGGTACAGCTCGGTACGGCCCGGTACGGCTCGGTACGGCACGGCTCGGTACGGCTCGGCAGCCCCCCAGCTCCCAGCACACCCGTCCCATCCCAGTCCAGAGGCTGCTCCGTTCTGGGATGTGCCCCGGCACTGCCGATGCCTGCACATCACAGCCCCAGTGCGGCCCCAGTACGGCCCCAGTGCCCTCCCCAGCACACCATTGGCACAGCCCCTGCACGCCCCATATCCCCCAGCAGAGCCGGCACAGCACCAGTACACCCCTGTGTTCCTTCCACAAGACCCCAAAGCGCCCTAAAACGCCCCAAAACAGCCCCAACAAACCCCAACGCAACCTCAGCGCAGCCTCACAACCGCCTCCTGCCGCACACCAGTACACCCCAGTGCCCCCCAGTACAGCTCAAAACACCCCAGCACACCCCAACATGGCACAGTCCACCCCAGTATGCCCCAGTACACCCCAGTACACCCTAACACACGCATTTTGAGACCCTCCAGTATCAGGAACACGGTGATGCCACCCTCAGTTTGGGCACCCCGCGGTGGCATCCAACGCCCGTCCCCACTGACCTGGGGGGCCGGTGACGTGTCCCCAAGCCCGTCCCCCCCAGTGACACCCCCGTCCCCTGCCCGCTGGACTTACGCTCTCCCTCGGCGCGGCAGGCTCAGCTCCTTCTGCAACAAGAGAAGCAAAGAGCGGGGTCAGGGTGGCTGCGGGGACCCGGGGGTGAGTGCAGGGGGACAGCTCCTTCCCAAATCCCCAGGGCTGGTGGCACCGTGGCCAAGCCTGGGCACACGGGCACGAGGACAGCAGAGCAGGAGCAGTGCCAAGCCACCAGGCTGCAGCGTGACCCCGGGGGGTGGCCGTGCCCCGTCCCCCGCTCCCCAGGCATGGGGAGCAGCCGGTGCCCCCCCAGGATGTTTATTTTTCCAGCCACCAGGAATATTTCTCGCACGAGCTGTTTGCCTGCAGCTGCTGCAACGGGGGCGAAGGGCAGCGGTGCGGCAGGAGCACTGCCTGCTCCGTCCCCCTGGCATTTTGGGGTCTGTCGGGGACCCAGCACCCCCCACTTTGGCACAGCGTGAGCGTGCCAGCACACACAGCCCCGCGCCGGGTGCGCGTGCCGGCTAATGCCCACCGCTGGCCTCATCCTGCACCCACCGTCCCCCTGCCCCTAAGCAGCTTAAACACATTCCCAACGTGGCAGCACCCACAGGTGGGGGCTGAGCGCGCGCCGCTGCGGGGGCGAGCCGTGTCCCCCACGCAGCCGGGGTGCCCGCGCGCCCGTCCCGCTGCCCACGGCCCCCGTGGAAATCCCGGGGCTGGGGCGTGCGGTGATGCAGCAGCATCGCCCTGGCAACGGGTGATATCATGGCCCCCGTGCGTGGGGACGCGGGATTTGGGGCCCACGGGTGCTGGTGGGGGGGCGTGGGTGCCCCCCCAGGGGGGTGTGGGTGCCAGCAGCACTGGGTGACCCCAGACTTGGGCTGGGGAAGGGGTTGTGGGGTCCCCATGTGGAACAGGAGCCCCCCAGCACCCTGCTGTTCCCCCCACCCAGGCCCATGCTGCCACCTGAGCAGAAGAAGGGTCACCCTCGGGGTTTATTGCAGGCAGGACAGCAGGACAAAGGACAGACCCTCCCCCAGAACCCCAGAATGAACCCCCACCCACGGCACACCCTCCCCACCCCATATGCAGCTGTGTGGGTGCAGAGCGGGCCCACAGCACCCAGCACCCATCGCTGCTGGGCTCTCTCCAGCCCCGCTGCACCCCAGGGACAGCCACAGCACCCTGCAAAGGCCCCAGGGACCCTTGTGGGGTGGCACCATGGGGCCAGCACCCTCAGGGTGCCCAGAGAACCAAACCCGCAGGGTGCTGCCCCCATCCACAGGTCCGGGTGGGGGCCAGGATTAAGCTGCTCCCTGCAAGGATGGCATCAGGGATGGCACCGGGGGGGGGGGGGCACTTTGCTGCCCAGCACTTTGGGGTGACCCTTCCCACCCCTCCTGCTCCCCCCAGGGACCTCAGGAGCACCCAAGCGCGATGCCCATGCCGAGAGCCCGGAGCCCCGTGGTGGTGCCGTGGGGGCCGCAGCCCCCACGTACGGTTTTTGCCCGGTGCTGCTGAGCGTGCAGCGGAGCACGGGCGCCCCGGGGAGCTGCCAGCTCGAATGAAGGCAGCGCCGTGCCATCCCCCAGCCGCCCCGACAGCTCGGCCTGGGCCCGCGGGGCGGCCACGGCTCCTTTTTGCAGATGGGGACAGAGGCGTGAGGTCACCCGGAAAATCGGTGCTGAGCCCCGGGGCTCAGCGCTCAGCCCCCCCAGTCCCTGCTGTGGTTGTCTCCCCTCTGAGAACGGCAGCGGGTGCCCAGGGTCCCTGTGGGAGGGGGGCGCAGGGATGGGCAGGGGGAGGGGGGGCCCCTTGGGGTGCTCACTGGGAGCCCCCAGTGCAGCCCCCTGGGGATACGGCCCCGTGCTGGGCTCCGGTCCCATCGGGCACGCTGCTCACCTGCAGCACCCACTTCTTGCACACTCACAGCACCCACTTGCACAGGCAGGGCACCCGCTTCTTGCACACGCACACGCCATGTACCCACCTCTCACCCGCAGCACCCACCCCGTGCCCACACGGCACCCGCTTCTTGCACACGCACGGCACCCACTTGTACACACCCAGCACCCGCTTCTTGCACACCCAGCACCCACCTCTCACCCACAGCACCCACCTCTCGCACACCCAGCACCCACCCCGTGCCCACACGGCACCCACTTGCCCACCCAGCACCCACCTCTCACCCACCCAGCACCCACCCCGTGCCCACCCGGCACCCACCTCCTGCACACGCACACCCCCAGCACCCCCCCTCTCACCCGCAGCACCCCCTTTCCCTCCCACCCACGCCCCCAGCACCCACCTCTCACCCCCAGCACCCACCCCTTGCACCCACACGGAGCCCGCAGCACCCACCATCAGCACCCACCCCAGCACCCCCTCCACCCTCACAGCACCCCCGCAGCCCCTCGCCGCCCCCCGGCACCTCCCCGCTCCCTCCCCCGCCGCTCCCGGTGCCCGGTGCCCCGGCGGCCTCCGGCCTCCACCCGGGCGCTGCCTCCCCGCCGCTCACCTGGAGGCCCCGGCGCCGCAGGATGCTGGGCTCGTCCATGCCCGCCGCCGCCTCCCGCTGCGCCCGCTCCGCCCGGTGCGCCCGGGCCGCCCCGCCGCCGCCTCCCGGTGCGCCGCCCAGCGGCACGGGGCTGGCACGGCACGGCACGGCACGGCACGGCACGGCACGGCACGGCACGGCACGGCACGGCACGGGGGTGGCACAGCCCTCCTGGCTCGGTACAGCCCGGCACGGCGTGGCACGGTGTGATCTGGCTCAGCCTGGCACTGCGCGGCGCGGTGCGACCCAGCCTGGCACGGCACGGTTTGGCATGGCACAGCCTGGCAGGGCTGCAGCACGGCTTGGCCGAGTTTGGCATGGCACGGTGTGGTCCTGTTGTGTGTTTTGTGACATGGTATGGCATGGCACGGCACGGCACGGCACGGCACTGCACGGTACGGCACAGCCTGCCATGGCTTGGCACAGTCTGGCACAGCCTGGCACGGCATGGCACGGTATGGCACAGCACGGAACGGCCTGGCACAGCATGGCACAGCCTGGCACAGCATGGAACAGCACTGCACAGCCTGGCACAGCACAGCACAGCCTGGCACAGCACAGCCTGGCACAGCCCAGCAAAGCATGGCACGGCACAGCATGGCTCGCTTTGGCACGGCATGGCTCGGTGCATCCCTCCAAGAAGGCCAAGGCTGCAGTGCGTGCCCGCCGCAGCGGGACAGGGCGTCCCAGCCCACCCAGCACAGCGACACTCCTGTCACCGCCGCCCTCTGTCCCCGAGCGAGGCGCACAAGGGGACGCTTTCTGCGGGGACAAGGGGGCTCTGTGCAGGGCCCGTGGTGCCACCCGGCCCCGCCGCCCCGGGGTCATGCGGCCGCGCTGCCAGCGCCCTGCTGACGCCGTGCCCTCGTGCCTCACTGGGGCTTTGTTTTGGCCGCGGGGGACAATTTGTGCTGGGGACCAAGGGGCTGAGTCCCACGGGACACGCGGCCATCCCGCCGCCGAGCCCTGCGTGCTGCAAACACCCAGAGCTGGCCTCGGAGCTCCAGGTGCAGCCAAATGCAGGCGGCGGAGTCAAAAACACAATGTGGGGTTTGGGGAAAAAAAAAAAAAAAAAAGAGCCAACAAAAAGACACCAAACCAGCTCTTTTGCTTACCTTGCTCTTCTTGCTCGCGAGGCTGCGGTGCTTGGCCGGGCCCGTGGCGGGTGTGCGGGCAGCAGAGGGGGACGTTTCTGTTGCTTTCTCTTTTGTTTTTGGTAAAAGTGAGGCAGGCACTCACACCTCACGCCGTGCTGGCAGCACGCTTGCTCTGCCTGGGAAAAGCCGTTCGTAGCAGAAGAGGAAGCAGCAGCCAAGGCAGCGGGGTGCTGCTGCGAGCCCAGGGGGTGCCGCTGTGCCCTGGGGGGGACCGGGAACCCCAAAAGGAAGGGGACCCGGAGAGGACGGAGCCCGAAAGCTGGGGATCCCCGAGCAGCCCATGCTGGGGTGGTTGCTGCTGGCGCTGGCGGCGCTGGCGCGGGGCGGTGAGTGCAGCTGCGGCGTGCGGAGATGAGAGATAAGTGCAGAAGACTTTCAATGAACGATTCGGAGGCGATAAGGGGGAGATAAGGCGCCTCTCGAGCAGGGCAGGGCAAGAACTTTCACGGTTTTGGGATGGAGGGGGTTTGCCCCACGCTGCTGGGCCAGGGCAAAACTCAAGGAAGCCCCAATGGGGGCAGCAGGATTGGGCTCGGGAACCCCCTGCAGCGCTGCATCCCTGGGGAAATTCAGGGTGCTTTTGGGGTGGGAATCACCTGCGTGGCTGCTCCGCTCCCCTGTCCCGTTGCACAGCGTGGGGGCGGCTGCCTGCTGCCCGCATCCTTCCCAGTACTGGTGGGAGCGAAGCGGGAGCCGACAACCCCGCTGCTGGTTAAACTGGCCGCGCGCCCTCCACGCGGGCTCGGAGCCACCTCCAGACACACAGAGCGGCGCTGCCGGGTGCTGGAGAACGTGGTTTGGGGAACTTCGGGGCAGTTCCCACGCTGGTGGCAGGAGCAGGAGCACTGCAACGCCCTCGTCTCCCTCCCTGTGCCCCTCTGGCACCCACCGGGGTCTGCGGGGTGCCGTGGGGCAGAAGCAAACATGAGCCCGGCCACAGCCACTGCCCCCTGCCCGCAGGCACCGCCGAGCCCCCCGACCTCTCCTGCTTTAGGCAATGCAGCTCCTGCCACTTCCTCTGCTCCTGGCCGCCCCGTGGCCCCACTGGCAACACCACCTACGTCCTGGTGCTGTGGTGAGTCGGGTGCCACGTCCCGCTGGCAGCCCCGAGCAGCCCACTGGGACACGGGGACATTTGGGGACATGCTATGTGTGTGTCCCCCCCCCCCCCCTCCCTGTGCACGCAGAGGGCGAGCTTTTTTTCCCCCAGCTATGCCACATCACGGACGTGCCTGCGGTACGAGGCGGGTGCTGCCACGACCTACACCCTGCCGCGGCACTGCGTCTACGTCCTCACCAACACCACGGCCTGGGTGGAGGCGCGGTGGGGACCCCACCTGCACCGCAGCCCCAACCTCACCCTGTACCTCAACGAGGCCGGTAAGCGCCGCGAGGCCGGGGCTGGGCGCGCCGCGACGGTGCCGGTCACCGCAGCCACGCTGTCCCCGCAGTGAAGCTGGATCCCCCCCCCGACGGGATGAACTTCGCCAAGGCCAAGGGGCTCCTGCAGCTCCGGGTGCCGCGGCCGCCGTTCCGCGGCAGGGACCGGGCGCTGAGCAGGGAGGCTCGCTTCCGCGGGGTGGGCAACCTCAGCTGGACGCAGGTAAAGTGTTGGTGGCGAGGAGCGGGGCGGTTCGCAGCGGTGTGAGCAGCCCTGGATGCAGCGTGGGGGCTCGGGGACGCCGTCCCCGCCTGGTTGGGTACCGGCTCTCCACCGGCCTCCCGGGGATGGGATCGCGCTGCCACCCGTAACAGGATCAGGGAGGGATTGGCGGGGATTACGCAGGCAAAACCCTGGATTAGAATAAAGCTGATGGCAGATGAAATCCCGACGCTGCTCCCAGCGAGACCTGAGTGCTTCCCCAGGGCACCCAGGCATCACCACCACTTTTTGGGGGGCTTCATGGGCAAAGCTGTGGGACCCCAGCCAAGGGGACCCCCCCAGATACCACATCCCCTGTACCTCTTTTGGTTCTCCCAGCCCCTGGAACACGATGTCCCATCACCACCATGCCCCAGTAACAAACCTTCCTTCGTACTGGTTTCACTGGGCGGGTGCCTCCATCCTGCCTTCTCTCCGCAGGTGCTGTGCGAGACAGGGAAGAGCGAGGACAGCAAGGAGGACCCAGGTGGGTTCAGCCCGTGCCCTGTGGGTTGCTTGGGGTTTTTGGGGGATGAACACGTCCCGGGAGGTGTCACCTCACCGCCACCCACCCGGTTTGTCCCAGTGACCTGCGACCTGGGGGGAAACGCTGCCTTCGAGGTCCAGCTCCGGCAGAAGACGCAGCACTGGAGCAGCTACTGGAGCGACTGGAGCAAATCCATCTTTGTCCCTGAGGGTGAGAAGGGACCCCAATATCCCTGCCCACCCTGCCATGGGCACCCAGGGCTGGCAACCCTCTTGGCATCGTTCCTCTAACAGAAATCCTGGAGAGCCCAGAGCTGAGCTTCCAGCTGGGAAATCTGGGGAAAAACGGGCAGAGGCTGCTGCAGCTGAGCTGGCAGGTAGGGCAGTGTGGGCTTGCCACCCGGGACAGCCCTGCCGTCCCCTTGGGACTCCCCTCTCCCCTTGGCACCACCGCGGCCACCGCTCTCACCACCCCAGAGAGCTCGCGAGGAGCAGGGGAACGTCACCTACACGCTGAGCACCCACATGCCGGCGTGCCGCTGCGCCACGCTGCCCGAGGCCGACGAGGTGGTGCTGGGACCCGAGGTGAGGGCGCACAACCTCACCCTCTGCGGGGCCGAGTACGAAATCCTACTGACGGCAACCAACGCCGCCGGCACCAGCCCCACGCGGCAGCTCCACGTGCCGCCCGAGCAGCACGCAGGTACCCACGTGCACGCCGTGGAAAGGACCCGGCTCCTTGGTGACCCCTCCCCGGCATCCTCACCCACTGCGCCACCCAAATTTCACCCCAGAGCTCAGCTTTAAGGACGTCAGCTCGGCCGGCGAGGCGGTGACGGTGCGATGGGAGGCGCCGAGCCGCGGCTTCGCCTACTGCTTCGAGCAGCAGCTGCTGCCGGGAGCGCCCCGACGGGGTGTCTGCGTCCAGCAGGAGTTCCCTGCAAAGAGCTCCCACCTGGAGAGAGGTAAGAGGGTGCCCAAGACCCCCAAATTCCCACCGGCTCTGGCCAGGCTGCCACGGGTGCTGGTTCCCCCGTAGGGACGCTGGAAGTGCCGGCGTGTTACCGGCTCGCCGTGCACGGCCGGAGCGCGGAGCAGGGCTGGGCCACCTTCGCCCTGCAGCATCATTTTGCCGGCAACAGTACGTATGGGAACGGGGAGCATCGCATCCCCATCGTGCCATAAAAAGTGCCGTGACCCTAAATAGCTGCTCCTGTCCCCCCCTGGTGCCGTGCAGCCTCGCTGGCCTCCTCCATCCACATCAACGCCAGCTCTGAGGCCGCCGTCCTCCGGTGGGAACCGTCCCCTCGTGCCACCTGCCCCGGGGCGCTGGCGAGGTACCTGGTGTGCCACGCGGCTGAAGGGGACAACGAGACGTGTGAGTGGTGGTGGCCATGGCCGGGAGGGGACGCGGGTGGGTGGGAAGGGGGCCGGGTGCTGCCCGCTCGTTTTCATCCACCCAGACGGCGAAGCGGACGCGTCGGCCTCGCGCTACATCCTCCGAAACCTGCGGCCGGGCACAGCCTACAGGGTCGGCATCCAGGAGGTGGCAGCAGACAGCGGGGGCAGCTGCAGCACGCCGTGGCACTTCCAGACCATGGCGCTGGGTAATGGCTGGGGACCTCTTCCTTCTCCCACTGGGGACGCTCCGGTGGCCCTCCTGTGGTGTTAGGGACAGCGAGGGGACGTGGGGCTGGAAATGTCACCGCCACCCAAGCACGCTTGTCCCCAGGTCCCAGGCTGGCAGTGTGGAAATCCAACCTGAGGTACCTGGGCATCTCGCTCGGGCTCCCCGCCGTTGCTGCTGTCATCTACCAGCTGAGCAAAAGGAGGTGAAGGCAGCGCTGTGACTCCGCTGTGCCGCCTCTTTTCCCCTTTTCCCCCCATTAACCTCCCACTTCTGGCATCTCCCCAGGGCCCGGCAGCTCCTCTTCCCCCCGCTGCCCAAGCCCGTGGGCAGCAGAGCCATCCAGTTCTCGGCCAGCGAAATGAGCCAGGTGAGACACAAAGCGGGATTGCGACGGGGCCGGCCCCTCCACACCCCAAGCACAGACCTCATTGCCAAGCTTTCCCGCCCCAAACACCCCAAAAAAACCTTTAGGACAGGCCCTGGAAAGGCTTTGCCGAGCCCTCGGAGAAGTTCAACCTCGCCGAGCTGCTGGTGACGGAGCCGAGCCCCGAGAAGGAGGCGGCCGGCGGCACGCGGCCCCGCACACCCACACAGCCCAGCCCCAAAGAACCAACAGAGCTGGGGCAGCCGGGCTGCGAGAGGGAGCTGCCCTGCGACTACCGGCAGCAGGAGGTGCTGAGCCCGCTGCCGAGCCCAGAACCAGCAGAATCCAATGGGGGTCCCACCTGCGGCACCGGGTGCTCCGGCCACCAAATGTTGGAGGAGGGCGTGGGGAACTCGGGGCTTCCCCAGCTGCTGGTTCCCCTCGCCCTGCTCATCTCCGACAAACCTGTCATCATCAGGGACGAGGAGGGCTTGGAGCTGCTGCAGGAGAAGCCGGTGCTGTAGTGAGCAGGGAGATGGGGGCAGGAGGGGGACGAGCAGGGTCCCACGGGCACCCGGGGGGATGCTGAGCGCCCACCCCGAGGCACAGCCCCATGGGCTTGCGGCACTTTCTGGGGGGTTTCTGATTTCCAGGAGCTGCTGCTGAATATACCAAAGGTTCTGCCCATGGTGCTGTGCCTTGCCAGGCACAGCACCCTTAGCAATAAAACCTGAGGGCAGGGAGCTGTGGACCCAGATGGGGACATTTCCTCGGCCATGGGAAAGCCGCTTCAGGATGGCATCGGAGAGCAAACGCCTCGAGCCAGCCCCTGCAGGATGGGGGCACATCCAGCCCCAGCCGACCACCGGCTGTTCCAGGCTGTAAAAATTAAAGAAAAAAACAAACGCACGAAGCAGCAGGCCTCAGACAGCAATCCTTGTCCCACCAGGTCAGCATCACTCGAGGGTTTGGCATTGAGACCCCGAGCAATGGGGCTGGGGGCCGGCAGGGCCCCTCCCCAGCATCCTGCCGGGAGCTGGGGCTGTGCCAGCACCGTGAGCCTTATCTGGGGCAGAAACCTTCAGATGCTGCTGAAGATGGAGCGTGGTTTGTGGTTTCGTCTGCCCCGAGCATCAGCACCGGAGGCAGCCGCCTGTATTTGCTGAGGGTGCAGAAAAGAAAAAGGGGGAAAAAAAAAAAATAAGTGCGTGGGGGAGCAGCAAGGGGAAGTCTGGGGAAAGGCAGCACCCCCCCCCTTCCTGCTCAGCACCGCCGCCGTGGTTTAAAACTGCTTCGCAAGGGATTTCACCGAGATCTGGTTCCCCACTCAGAGCCGCCGGTGCCCCCCGCACCCCAGGGTGCTGAGCCCAGCACCGGGGCTTTGCTCTGGGTACACGGGAGGGGTGGGGGTGGCAGCATCACGTTTGGATCTGTGTCACATCCCCACGGTGCTCCTGGATCCCAGAGAGGTGATGGGGATGGCCACGACCCCGTGGTTTCATTTTGAGGCCCCCTGGGTGCGCCCGTGTCCGGCGCCACCGGGTCTGAGCTGCGCCCGGCTCCACGAGGTGGCACCAGCCCCGCGCCGCTCGCGTCCCCACGGAGCTCCCCCAGCTCCGGCCAGAGCCAGGCCACGCTCCCCACCGAGCAGACCAAGGGGGCCGAGAGCAGTCGCTCACCACGATGCCAACCACAAATCACCCCCAAATCACCCCCCCAGCCACAAACCGGGGGATTTATTCGGCACCCACAGCAAATCCGCCGCAGCAACGCGCCGACACCTCTCCAGCCCTAACTCCTTCATCGCATGCAGCCTCTCTCCTTCACCTCCAAAACCCAAAGGGATGTAGATCAGGAGGAGGACGGGCACCCAGCAGCCTCCCAGCCCCCAAAACGCAGCCTGGGAGAACTCATTTATTATTTAGGGCTTTTACTGCAATGGAACCAGCTCACGGTGGAACCAGCAGCGATGCTGGGGCTTGCCTCGGGTGCTGGCAGAGGAAGTATTTTGTTACGGGTGCGCAGCGCTCGGGTTGCAGCCCGGCCCCTGTTTACAGCCCGATTTTTGGGGCTGGAGCCGAGGGAAGCAGCACGGAGGTCACTCAGCTCGGGGTAAACACTCAGCCCAGCGCGGGGCCAGCGCCAGCACCAGTTAATCATTCCTGTTGCTCTTAAAGCAGCCAGCAACAGGACTGGGTTCATGGCAGGACAGTAAGTCCCCATTGCTGCTTGAAAAACACCCCAGGAAGGGGAAGGAGGGGGGGGGCAAGAGGCACCCCCATCCCCATCATCCTCACAGGGTCCCCCCAGATCCTTTGGGGACAGCCCTGTCCCCACGCACCCACAGAGCCCATGGGCGATGTGCTGGGGAAAACTAACGAGGGCTCGCCAATTAGCGTGAGCGAGTGGCTCGGGGCTCCCTAATTAGCTTGAATTGCTCAGAACTGTTTTCCAAAGGAATCTCCGGGAGCCGCCTGAGGAAGCCTGCCAGAGAGGGACGGGGCCAGGTTTGGCAGCGGGGACGGGACCTTGCCCCCTCCAGCACCAAGCGCAACCCAGGAGCACCGCAGGACATCGGGGGGCTGAGAACGGGCAACTCGGTACGTGGGAGCCACAGCACTCCCCCCTGGGACAGCTGCAGGAAAAGCAGCAAAAAAAAAAGCCAGGAACGGGGAAAAAGCTCAGCCAGCACACCGGCCCCAAATGCACCCGAGCCGTGGTCACTCCCCGCAATGCCGGATTTGGGGTTTTCCTGCGCAGAGCGGAGCCGGGGACCCTCGGCGACCCACACACACATACCCAGACACCTCCACAGCTAATTTAAGACCCGCTGCCTTTATTTTTAGAGGGGGTCAGATGATTCGGCGCGGCGCTGCATTTCTATGTTTCCTGATACGCCGGCTATTTCTGAGCCTGGCCACACGACCGCCACGCACCCCAATCGCTGCCCCAAAAGATAAAACCCACAAAAAATCCCACACCCACCCCCGGGGTGCTCTTCTAATGGCAAACACAGTTCTGAGACCCCCACCCAGCCTCTCGCAGCCCCTTCTCTGGGCTGTTTTGCCCTCCCCGAGCCCCCAGTGGAAGGAGGAAGAGCTCGGTGCCAGACGAACCCGCACGCAAGCCGTAGCACGGAGCAGGATTATTCACCGGGCAAAAAGCCACCGCTGCCACCACCTGCACAACGCAGCCCGCTCCCGGGGGGATTAGGTGGCCATTCAGGAGCTGCTTTCACTTAATCCCTAAGCTAACAAACCGATCCCCACCGTGCGTTTCATCCCTTTCTGCAGAATTCAGGGGTTGCCCCTCGCCACGTCGCCACACACAGAAGCGGGGGGATGCAGCCGGGACACCCCCCCCAGCATCACAACCCCCCCCCAACGATGGCTCTGCAGGGGCTGATGGAGGGGCAAATCCCCCCCAAACACACAGCTCAGCTGGCGCCTCCCCTCCCCTGGAAAAGCTTTGAGGGGTCCCCAAAAATCCCCAAGCAGGGATGGTGCACGCCTCAGAGCCCTGCGTCCCCAGGGGAAGGGGACGGTGCAGCCGGACAGACGGCCACCACGGCAGGACACACGGCCACCACGGCAGGACACACGGCCACTGCAGCAGCAGCCGGGCTCGGCTTGTTTTTAAAGTCCTGGGTATTTCTGTGCCGCCGTTTCGCAACCGTCCAGTGTCACAACAACAACAACTTGGGTTCGCCTTCGCAAACAAGCCGAGCGACGCCTGCTTTTTTTCTCTCGCTCTCACGTCAGGCTGAGGTTTCTTTGTGCAACAGCTTCTCCCCGGCAAGCGTTATTTCCAGAAACAATGCCTGGGAATGGAAAATGACTCGGAGCACCAGCAAGAACCAAACGTTGAAGAGTTTCTTTCCACCGAGAGGGGCTCGGAGCTGCCCCATCCCCTGCGGGGCCACACTCAGAGCGCTGCAAAACAACAGAGCCGGGCACTGCGAGCCCCGGCGTGCAAGCTGGGAGACGCAGGAAGAAAACAGCTCGGATTCCTGGCATGGGAGAAGCGCCCGGGCGGGTGCAGGAAACATTTTCTTTCTGCAGTTTTAATGCTTTCGGATGGCTGGGTTCAAGATCATGCAGCCAAGGGGCAGCGCAGCCGCTGGCACGGCTGAAGGTTTCCAGGCTTTGGCAGCAGCCTAGCAGAAAAGCCACAGATATTTTTGACCTGAAACCTTACAATAACAATACAAGCAATCATAAAACGAGGGCGTCGGGAGCTAGGCAGCGCAGCACAGCTCTCCCCGGCCTTACAGGGATTTTCTTCCCTTTCTTAAGGATGCCTGGGGCCGCAGAGCTGAGACCCCAGGCCCATGCCTCTGCTCCACACGCGTTTCCCAGCCGGGCCATCAGATTAGCTGGAAGGAAAGAACACGGCGCCCTTATCGGTGCACACATTCCCCTGTTGATTTGGCAGGGGTGGCTTCCAGAGGTTTGCAGCATAAACATATTTTGCTCACGCTGGCAGACGGGGTCGAGCTAAGGATAGCTGGCTCCGCGGGACCCGGAGGTTCCTGAAAACAATCCCATATTTTGCAGCAAACCAAAGCCCAGGTGCACGGGGAAAGGGCTGAGCCCGGAGCAAACAACCCGCCCGGCTCCACCGGGCGCTAAACCAGCACCGAGCACGGAAGGACCGCGAGCGATTCCCCCGCTGGGTTTGCTCTCAGGGTGCTCAGCCCCTATCTGCGAGCACTTTAACTCTCCCTGTTTTTCCACACGGGAAAAGCAGAGCAAACCAGCCCGGGCCCTGCTGCTGCCATCCCCACCAGTCCCAACCACCTCCAGCCAGCTGGGACCCCCCCCCCGGGCAGCCCGGCCTCCCCCCGGGGGCTATCGCTGCCTCCATCGCTGCACCAGGATGGCCACATTTACACAGCTGCTTATCAGGAAAATCCTTTCCCTCAGCACCTTGTAAACCCTTGCATTTAAAAGCGATTGGGTTCAGGCTCGCTAACGAGCTGGGTGAGTGCAGGGCAGGGTGCAGCACCCAAGGGCTCCCCGGGGTTTGATCGCAGGCTGCAGGTGGGCGAGCTCTGGACCAGGATGGGGTCCATGGGGCTGCTCTGCCACGGGCATGGTGCTGTTGGGTTCAACCCCCCCCCCCCATTTCTCCCCGTTGCCATCAGTGTCCCCGCATTCAGCCCTAGCAGATGGGATTTGCTCTCCCCGGTGTTTTGGGACAGGCCAAATCACACGAAGCTGCCCCGGGACCTGTCAGAGCTGCGATGCCTTTTGCAGGTGCTGGTGCAGGGACACCGACCCACCGCACCCTCCGGTCCCTGCTGGGGCTGCGCCAGCACAAGAGGCAGATTATTTCTGCCGCGCCCCCCCCCAGGGAGATGGAAAATGTGCGAGCTGTTCCCAGCCGGTGCAAGGCTTCCTTCCCACTGCAGGGCACGTGGGGCTGGGGACAGAAACGGCACACAGGGCACGGGCAGCACCAGGGGCTCCCCCAGCAGCGGGGAGGATGGGATGCGGGGTCTGCCCCCACCCCAGGGATCCATCCCCACTCCCAGGCCAGGCTCTAAAGTCCAAGCTCCGGAGCGGCACGGGCACCCGGGGTGGTTTTGTTTGCTTGGGAAGCGCCAGCCTCCCACGGAGCGAAGGGCAGCAAAACAAGGGAGGGAGCTGCAGCCCCACGGCCGAGGTGCCAGGGGACAGGGATCAGTGCGGTGACAGCCCCGCAGTCCTCACCCCAAGGACGGCCGCATCCCCACCAGCACCCACATGGCGCTGGGTCCAGCACACCCCTCGGCCCCAGTTGTCCTTTGATTTTATTGGAAAGAGATAAAAAAAAAAAAAAAAAGCAAATGCCATGAGAGTGAGGTTTTAGCTGCGGGGAGACACAAATGGGGGTGGCAACGGGGATGGGCACCGTGTGCTGGCCGGGGCTTTCCGCATGAATTGCAAAGCAGCACCTGGGAGTGCCGGCAAACACGGCGCTGGGAGCAAAGTCCCCGCATGCCACATCCCTGGCACGGGCACACGCGAGGCACGGCCCCGCATCCATCCCCAGCCGGGCCAGCACCGTCTCCGCGTGCGCCCTGTTTGTGTGCCAACACGCCACGTGCCGCCGTCAGATGACTCCGGGGGGTTTTGTTGTTGTTGTTTTTCTGAAGTTGGGTGTTTGCTGGGAAAAGCCAAAATATTTGTCCCCGCTTTCGCCCTGCACAAAAGGCTTGGGGACGCCGTGCAGGGACCAGAGCTGGGGGGGAACGAGGGGATGTGGGTCAGAGAAGGGGGGGTCCCCGCTGCCACCCTTCTGCCCCCTGGCTCTCTGGCTCCAGTCCCACGGCCCCTCGCGCCCCGCTGTTTATCCATAGACATGTTTGTGAGCAGCACCCAGCCGCTTCCTCGCTCCAAAACAATTGGACAAAAGTCAAAAGTCATAAAAATTTTCCATTGTCCGAGGAAGGGAGCAGTAAACAAGCGAGGGGCCGGCAAGGACGTCAAGAGAGGGGGTCGGCAGCGGGGTTGTTTTCCACCGAGTGAACAACGGCGGCGCTTTGCCGAAGGGCTTCCGAGCAGCTGCTGGCGTCAGCAGCCCAGCAGCAAACCCAGCCCTGGAAGCCACCGCGTGCCCGGGGCTGCCGGGGTGTCCATGCTGGTGAGCGCCGCGATGGCCGCACGTGCCCGATGCTCCCGGAGCGGTGGCCAGGATGGGACACGCAGCACGTGCAACACATCCACAGGGCTGCTCTGGACCTTGTTTTTTGGCAGAAACCAGCCTTTGGTTTCTCCAAAGCTTTCCCCTGCCCCTGGGGAATGAACTCTCAAAAGGCTCGTGATGGCAGCGGGGGGGCACGGGTGGTGCTGGCTGTAAGAGGCTTCCCGAGGGAACGGAGCCGGGGCGCAGCCGGGGTCCTGTGCCATCCCCGCGGCCGCTCCGGGAAGGAGCTGAGATTCCTGTCAAACCGGCAGGGAAAGCCCCGGCGCAGGGCAGGGATGAGCGGGACTTTGCCTGTGGTTTCCGTGGGCGGGAGCGGCTCCTGCAGCATGCGGGCTGACTCAGCGGGCGTAGGGCGGCCGCGCTCCTGCCCCGGCTGTGCGTGGGGTGAGCGCGGGCACGCTGGGGGGCACAGCTGCCTCCCGGGGTCCCCGTGCCTCCTCCGCATGGAGGGGATCCCTGGGGTGCAGGGCTGTGCTGTTTGCAGTGCTGGATTGGAGCAAAACCAAAGCAAGGTCTGGTGCTGCTCGGGACCGAGCATGTTCCCAACGTGCCAGCACAGCGCGAGTCCCAGAGCTTGGGGACAAGCAGGTCCCCGTGCTCCTGAGCACCCATCGGTGCCGACTCGCTGCTCCCCGGGGCACGAGCGGTGCAAGCCCAGCGTTATCCCAACTCCAAGGATGCTGAGCGTGGGCAGGGGGGCGACAACCCCATCCCAGGCAGGGGGCCGGAGCGGTGCATCCCCGTCAGAGCAAAATCCAGGCTGCTTTTATCATCGCCTCCATCACCCCAGGAGCAGGCGGCCCCCGCGGGACACAGCCCCCAGCGCAGGGCCGGGCTGCAGCTGGGAGGCGGCGAAGGCAGCGCTTGTTTTCCCAGAGCTGGACGCGTGCCCGAGCCGGGAGGCAGCAGCCGCTCAGCTAATCCCCGGCCCTCGCAAGGCCGCGCCGGCGCCGGCACATTCTGTCCCTGCCAGCGCCAGGGCCGGCCACGAGCTTTGCATGTCACCTCCCCACTGCATGGCTGTGCCGACCCCCCCCCAGTGCTGACCCTCCGCCGGAGGACAGCAGCCTCCAGGCGAGGCTGTGGCTGAGCATCCTCCAGCTGGACCCCCGCGATGGGTCGCTCATTTTTTTTTTTTTTGGGGGGGGGGGAGTTAGCAGTCGTGGGGATGGGAGGAGTTAGGATGGAAGGAGCAGCACCCTGGGGTGCTGCAGAGAGGGGCTGCAGCAGGATGAGCTGCACTGTGCTGCTGCCTCCAGGGCTCATTGCTGGGCTCGCTGCCCTGCATCTGGGCCGGGGGGGTCCTGCGCTCTCCAAGGCCATGAGCTGCACCAGGGGGGGTCCTGGAATTCTGCAGGGCTGGGAGCTGCAGCACCCAAGCCCTCCCCAGCACCCATGGGTGGCCCAGCCGCAGCATCCTTTGCCAAGCAGTCAAAAAGGAGCGTGCCCATGGCCATGTGTGGATCCTGCTCCCTTTTCTCCACTGCCATGCCACCCAGGGCCGAGGGGTCCTGCAAACGTTCAGGGCTAAGGGGAAAAAAGGTAAAAAAGCCACCAGCAGCAGAGTGGGGCTGGCATCCTGCTGCACCTCGCAAGGACCGGGTTTCGCCGGGTGGTCGGCGAAGCATTTTCCAATGCTCGGGGCCAAGAGCTATAAATACTCCTGGCACTGTAATTGCATAACGTGCCTGCTGCCCGTGAGCCGGCCACTGCCACGACCAGCACCGGGGCTGCCCCTGCTCCGCAGCCCCCTGGGCCCTGACAAATCCAACCGGAGAGGCCCTGGGCTGCTCGAGATGGACTTTGGAGCCGGGGAAGACAAACAGAGCAGGGCTGGAGAGCAGCGGCAGCGGCGTGGGCGAGAGTTGTGAAAGCCCTGCCCAGGGGTCCGTGCCTCACCCCAGCACCACGTATCCCGACGGGGTATTTTTAGCCCCTTGGGGACTGGAGAGCGTGGAGCTTTGCTGGCAGCAGCCCCAAGCGGCCCGGCCCCCCACTTGGCCGTGCTACTGTCCAGCCATGCCATGGCTTTACAAGAAACCCTGGAGGCATTTGCAAGAATTAGTGCTGGAAAGATCCCTCCCACGTGGGGGCCGGGAGCGGTGCCCACCAGCATTGGGTTCCCCGGCCCGACACATCCCCACGGCTGCCCCCGCAGCCTTCCCGTAAGGGTGCAGCAGGCAGGATGCGACCGCAGTGCTCGGCAGCCCTTCCTCCCCCCTCCATGGGAATAAAAATCCCCTTGTGTGTCCAGAGCAGATGATTGGGGTCTGATCAGCAGCTCTGGGGTTCTGCCCCGAGGAGCGTTCATCCCCACTGCCAGAAGGGAGGCGTTTGCTGGCGCAGAATGGCTCCCTTGTGCTGTGCCGTGGCAGCACAGCTCCGTGCTGGCCCCGGGGGGGGCAGATCACAGGGTTTTCCCTTCAGAGGCTTCTCTGTGCTCAGGGGGGGTGCAGCGCTGCGGTTTGTGCCCGCTTTGATCCCACCAACGTGCCCCGGCACGGCTGAACCGCGGGGACGCGCAGCACCGGCCGCCTCCGCGCACGGCTCCGCGAAGGGGGATGCGAACGCATTCACTGCGAGGCGGCTTAATCCTCTTCCGAGGAAGATTACTCAGAGCAGCCGGGGATGCCAAATAAAATCAGATCCGAATAAAGGTTGCGTGAGCGCAGCGCTCTCGCAGGCGAACAGCGCCTGTGCGGGCGCGAGGGCCCCACGTGGACGCGTTTTCGCGCCAGCCCGCTGCGGGAGCACGTGCTCCAGCGCGGCCGCTGCAGGGATCAGCTCAGAAAAACAAACAAAAAAACAAAGCGACAACAAAAAAGGGGAAAAATCGCAGTCTGGTGGCAATGTTTTTAAACTGCACAGCTGGTGGAAGACATAACTGACCCGAGCCCTGTTTTGCATGCTGTAAATCTGCTGTGCTCAGCAGAGATGTGGAGCGCAGAAACGCCAGGACAAACAAACAGAAAAAGAGCTCAGTGCAAAGGGAGCAGGTGAAGGAGCCGCTCGCAGCCCTTGCGGGAGCTGGCACATCCCAGCTGGAGCCGAGCGGGCCCCATGGGATGGAGGACAAACACGGCGCCCCAGGCACAAATAGCAGCAAACAGAAAAACACAACGGGAGCGCTTGCGGCACTAAGGCAGTGGTGGAAGAGGAACGAGGCTGCCTGGAGGCACGGAGCAGAGCGTGGCTCTGGGACACTTCACCTTTCTCCCCCTGGGTCTCAGCAGAGCGCCAGGACCTGGCCTTGCTGCCTGGCCTCGGGCTGTGCTGCACCAACACCGACCATGAGAGCTGGGGAGTTTCAGCACCAGCCCCGGGGCTGGGACAGGCTGCAAGCCCCTAACCGGTGCCGGAGGGCAGCACTGACCGCCTGACCCAGTTAATACCAGTAGTGGGATGGAGCTGGGTCCCCCGGGGCGATGTGGTGAGGGTCAGAGCACTCCTGCTCACCTGCGACACCTCCCAGCTGCCACAGGAGCCGGGGAAGCACGGGCAGAGTGGGTCCAGGAGGAACAGCACAACAGAAAAACATCCAACCGTGTAAGAGCCATGCAAGAGCTGGGTGTAAAGAATTTATTTCAAACAAAAATCCCCCAACTAAAGTCGTACAAAAGGAACAATATCAGACAAGAGTGGTCGTTATAAAAGTGTTCACAGATACAAAAAAAGTCCTCTGAGCAAGCCCCAGTGAGCCGAGCGTGGTCCCAGCACAGAGGCTGAGGAATGCCTGGCTTTGGCTCCTCATGGGAAGTGAGCAGCCCCGTGGGCGCTCATCGGGGTTGTCTCAGAGAGGGAATGCAAAGGTCCCCAGCCCCCAAACCCTGCCCAGATGGTGCCAGAGGGTGTGGGGTCAGCCCCAGCAGGCACCTTGCAGCACCCGGCTCCCACAGCAGCAGCACAAATTGCTGCTGTGCCTTCCTCACCATGCCGGGGCTGCCGGCCCCTCTGCGGGCACAGGATCAGGCCCCTCCTGAGCAGGTCTCCTGGCCCTGGAAGGCTCATTTCAGCTCCACATCTCCCATCAGCTTTTGTGGCTGCTGCCAGCCTCGGAGCAGACTTCTTTCTCATTTCCTTGGCCACCACGGAGCCCAGCAAGACTCTCCCCCGTGGTGGCCCCGCAGGTGGGGGGCTGGTTTTCAGCCCCAGCCTGGGGGGAGGTAGCAGCACATGGTGCAGGTTTCAGGCCAGCATGCAGGAACCGGCTTTCACATTCTTGGTAAGTGGCACCAAAAGGCCACCACAGATCTCTGCTGCTTTGGAAACAAATTCATCCCCCCAGTCCTCCGCCCTGACAATAATCCATGGAAGTCTTTACATTTTTGGCCAGGCTGTTGAGGCAGCTCAAACCATTCCCCCTGCAGGCATCACCAGGCTCGTGGCAACATTTCTCAGCAGCGGACAAAGGCTCTGCTTCATCTGGCCAGAAAAAGGCCTGTTAGTTTCTTAGGACACTGCAGCCCTGGTGAGCTACTGCAGGAGAAGGGCTGCACCCGCACCACCACGGGATGAACTCAGCGCAAGATTATAGAATATTCTCTAGTAATCCTGAAAAATACCTCCAAGCTCCTGTTTTCCGTGACAGGAGTTGCCAGAGCACAGCCACTGCAGACAAGGCGAGAGCAATCTTGGCTCGTGCCGAATGTCCCATCCGAACCCCAGAATGCTGGGGTGCCGATTAACCCTCCGTGTCCCACCTAGCTGCTCACACCGCAGGGTCTCACACGTGCTCTCCTACCAGGCACGAGTCCATGCCACCAGCCAGCCCTGCAGCTCGGTGTCAGCCCGTGGGACAGTCACAGCAGGAGCACGGAGGGCAGCGATCACGGACGGGGTCTCAGCGCTGCAGCTCTGGTCGCTCAGCCGCCGCTCGGGCGCCATTCCCAGACCAAAGGGCTGCGAGGGTGCAACCTTTCAACCCGACGGGTTGTCACGCTGTCAGTCACATCCAAGGAGCTTCTCTCAGCAGGTCATGCAGCGTGGACGGATGTTGTCTGACTGTGGGTTTGGATCAATCTGCAAAGCCGAATTTACAGTCAGGAACCCCAGCAGCAGTCACATCCCCCCCATCTCCCTCCAACTCCCAAGGCCAGGTCCGCAGAGCTGGGGGATTTGTTACCTCTGAATACAGTGGAGGTGGTCGGAAGCGAAACTCCTGGATGTAGGCGAAGAAGGGACCTTCCAGGACACCACCCAGTTCGCTGCGGCACGGTGGAGCCAGGCTCTGCTCAGACTCCGGGTTGGACACGACTGATGAGTATTCAGGGGGAGCTGAAGAGAGGAAAAAAAAATGCATCAGGGACTAGAACATGCAGGTAAAACGGCTTCTAATTCACTATTTCCCAGACCCTCCCAGTTCTGGGTAAATGGCACCAGTTCAGAGGGAACCCACAACTGAAAAATTAAGTAAAAAAAAAGCAAAAGCTAGTCCTGGAGCAAGGGGCAAGGCTGAGAACTTGCTCTGCCCCTCTCTATCACGAGGGGCTTGACCAGGGGGGTTTGCAGCACCCAGGCAGACCCCAGGGAGATGCTCACCCTCTGGCTGCTCGGGGATGGTGCTCAGCCAGTCCAGGTTGATGCTGTACTGGCTGCTGACGCTGGACGTGCGGCTCCCGAACGGGTGCAGCGGGATTGTTCCGATGACAAGCGGCAGTTCAAGGAGCAGCTTGGACGTCCCAGGAATATCCACGCAAACCTGCAGAGACAGGAGACAAGAGGGAAACTTAGCTGTTGGTGTTTTCCCAATCCAGAGGGGCGGATCTTTCTTCCCCAGAGCGCCAGCTCAAGCTGGCCAGAAGGGAATTCCAGAAGGGAATTCTTGTGGTGGGAAGCAAAGGGAGATGTGAACACTCCAGCACAAGCCCTCACTCCCTGCATGCCATGGGGAGCGCAGCCACAGCTGCACGGGAGGAACCCGAGACCTCACACAGGTCACCAGCCCCAAAATGCTCAGCACCAGCACCCACGATGAGCACAGCTCTGGTGAGACGGGGAGCACAACCGAGAGCTGAACCTTCTACACTGGCCCCCGCCAGGTCCCTCACCTTCAGGGAATATTCCACTTGGATGATGCGGCACTGGAGGATGGACGGCCCCACCGGTGGGATCTTCAGCGCCCGCCCGTGCCACACTTCCCGCTTCCCCGCCGCGATGGAGTCGCCAACGATGCTGGTGACCACCAACTTCTTCTGCTTCTTGGTGCCCCGAGCAATGAAGGTCTGAGTCTGGATGATGGCCGCCTTGGGCACCACCGCCCGGCTCGTGCAGTTGTCGATCTCAGCAAAGATAGGGATGACCTCACCTGCCAAAAGAGACGTGCGTGTTGGAGGAGGGGAGACAGAGCCCGGTCCTGCCCGAGGAATTCCTGCACAGGATCACCAAGGGCTCGCCCTGCTGTCTAGCACAAGGCTTCGTCTAGCGGGAGCGTGTCCCGAGGAGGCCGCTCGCATCAGGTGCGAGCCCTAATGCTCTCTAATTTTGTGCCAGAAGGCAAGAGCCCAGCTCGCAGTGAGCCCAAATTCTCTCCCACCAAGGTTTACCCCAGGGCCTGCAGAAGTTAAAGGGCACCAGCACGGTGGGGTGCTCACCTGGGGTGTAGCCTTTTCGGTCTATCTTGGCAGTCACAGAAACCTGGCCACGATTGCAGTACCAGGCACGAGCAAGTTTCTCCTTAGCACCTGCCTGCGGAGCCTGGAAAAAAAAAAGGGACATATTTGAGCTATTTGGAAAGAAACGATGAAAGACAAAGCGAACACCTCCCTGGCGCTGACAACCTGCTGGGGAGCATCAGCCAGTTCCTAGGAATCTTATGCAAGATGCTTTCGCAATGCATTTCAGTTCCCAAAAAACAGGAGGCACAGATGACCTCCGTGCTCCTCGGGGCCCAGCCCAGGTAGTGCTGGAGGGCACGAGTCACAGGGGACAAACATTCCCTCTGGACATCAGGCCCGTGACACGTTTGACAAGCTCACTTTAGGCACTGGCCAAGCTTTAGACGCTGCAGCCCCAAGGCGGAGCAGGGGGAGCTCACCAGCAGCGCAGGCGTGTTGATGTCGATGGGTTCGATCACGGTGAACTCTTTCTTCACCTTCTTCACCGTCGACCAGGGTCTGTGCAGCTTGGCTTTCACCCAGTAGCGCACGCTGCCGTGCTTTCCCTCGAAGGAGGTAGCTAGGGTCCTGTGTACAACCAGGGAGCAATTCAGGAGGGCTCTGCTGAATGGTTCGGCTCCGAGGTGCCCCGTTCACCCTCCCCAGGACCTGTGTCATGCACCGAGCAGCTCCTCTTCCCCTTTACATTAAGGCAACAAAAAACACGCACTTACTCCGGGAGCTGGAAAGTGAAGGGGAACTCATGCCTTCCTGCCTGCAGGACGGTGACTTCACCATTGTCTGTGGGCAAAACAGATTGAAGACGATTATCTCGCATCTGCAGGACTTCCTCCCCGAGCAAATCGGTGGCGGAGCAGTACAGGCAGGGAAGGAGCAGCACGACACTGCTGGAATATTTCTGCCGGGGTTACACTGCAGCAGCAACAACAACACAGCTGTGACCCGCGGCCAGGCACGTCCCACGGGCACCAGGCTCTGCTCTCCGCACAACCCTGTGCATGCAGTGCCTTGGGGAGCCGGGGGCTGCCCGGGTGGCTCTGCTTCACCCTGTGGCTGCCCAGAACAGCAGCTTGGTCACTTGCAGCTAAGGAGGGTGGCCGAGCACCCTGTGCCCTGCAGGGCTGCACCCCACCGTGCTCGGCAGGGCTGGCTGGGACCCCTGGGGCTCTGGAGAATGCAGCTCCCCGAGGCTGCTTCTCCAACAGAGATGGGATTAGAGAAGGGGGGGACACCAAATGGGGTGTCCCCAAGCGGGGTGTCCCCAAGCAGGGTGTCCCCAGCTCCCCAAGAGCCGAGCTGCAACCCCAACCCTAACCCTGGAGCCCCCAGCTCCAACTCTCCCCCTCTCAGCTCAACCCCCGGGCTCCCCGCGGTACCTGGCGGGGCCAGCAGCGTGTCTCGGTGGCTGAGGAACTCCACCTGGTCGCTGTAACTCTGCGTGTAGGCGGTGCTGGAGCCGGCGCTGCGGGACTCGGTCCAGTGGACTCGGGCTGCACCGACCGCCCGCAGCCGGAGCGCCCCGAGCTTCGCCGCCGCCGCCAGCTCCAGCAGCACCCGGCCGGCCACCGCCTGCCCGGGGCTGAAAGCGGCCGGAGCCCCTCGCTCCGCACCCTCCAGCACGATCGCGAAACGTTTGAGCCGGTCGAAAAGCATGGCGAGATGGCGGCTCCAGCTCCCCCCCACCCCCGCCGCCCCGCAGCTCCGCTTTTTAAGTGCCCGGCGCGCCCGGGGGCGGCCCCGACGGGGCGGGACGGGGCGGCCCCGGAGGGTGCTGCAAAACAAGGGGGAGGGGGCAGGGGGCGGCCACCACCTCTCCGTGTCCCCCCCCCCAACCTCGGCGAGGATGGGGCTCCACGGGGCTCGGCACCTCGGAGGTTGCGGTGCTGGGGTGGCCGAGGGGTGTCAGGGCTTCGGCTGGCGGCGGGGATGGGGTGGGATGGGTCGGGGATGGGGCAGGATGGGTTGGGGATAGGGCAGAATGGGGTGGGATGGGGTGGGGGTAGGGCAGAATGAGGAAGAAATAGGGCAGGATGGGTCGGGGATGGGGCAGGATGAGGTGGGATAGGGCAGGATGAGGAAGAAATGGGGCAGGAGGGGTCGGGGATGGGGCAGGATGGGTTGGGAATAGGGCAGGATGGGTCGGGGATGGGGTGGGGATGGGGTAGGATGGGGTGGGATGGGGCAGGATAGGGCAGGTTGGGGTGGGGATGGGGCAGGATGGGTTGGGGATAGGGCAGAATGGGGAGGCATGGGGCAGGATGAGGAAGAGAGAGAGCAGGATGAAGCAGGGGTGGGGTAGAACGGGGTGGGATGGGTTGGAGATGGGGCAGGATGGGGAAGGGATGGGTTGGAGATGGGGCAGGATGGGGCAGGATGAGGAAGGGATGGTGCAGGATGAAGCAGGGACGGGGCAGGATGTGGTGAGGATGGGGGCTGAGCCGCCAGCCCCACAGGGACCCTGCAGAAGACACGTGTGTAAGCGCGGCGTTTGCCCCCCGTATATCAGCCCCTCTCTGCTGCGGTGCTGCTGTCCCCGCGTGAGGAAGGCTTCTGGCTCCCATCACGGCCATGTCCCTGACCCCGCACACCCCAGAACTCTGCGTTCTCAGGCTCGCAGCCGGCGGCTGTGACCGGGGGGTTCCTCACCCCCCTCGATAAGCGCGCCTCGGAGCGGCAGCGCCTTCCCGTCCCGTTCCCGCAGCGCCGGGCGCCGCACACAGACGCGCGCACGTCTTTCCCAAGAGCCATTCCCAGGGGTCAGAACAGGCTGCAACTGGATCTCGGCTCCTCGCACGGCAGGGCCGGGCCAACTGGCGGTGAAGGGAAAGCTGGTCTGGGACATCGCTTCGCTTATTTCTAAGAAATGAAGTACTGGCTCCCATTCAGCTTGTGCAATTACACAGTGAGCAATGCATCTTCCCTGCGCCTTTTAACCAGGGAAGCGCTGGTTCTCCACCAGCTCGTGCTGGGGTTTGTGTGGGGCTGCTCCAAAATTCGGCGACAAATTATATCTGTGTGGGCAGCGCAGGGGTCTCGCTCCGTCATCAGCATCTGCTGCTGGTGCTCGGTGAGGGTAAAGGCATGAAAACGGGGAGCTGTTGGTTCTTGGCACGGACACCACCATTAGCAGCACCCAGAGATGTTGTAAAAGGGAGAAGTGGGGCAGAAAGTGGCCCGTGCCCCCTCCAAAAGGGTTAACTCAGCCTTAGAAGCTTCCACTTTAATCATGATTGTCACATTTGTGAAGCAGCAGAGCTCTCCACCCCGGGCACGGGCCTGGGATAAGACAAAACAGGCAGGCATTAAAATGTTACTCAGCATTTGGCTGCGAAAGCCTTGAGGATTTTCGAGTTGCTCCCAGCCGTGTTGGGCAAGTCCCGCTGTGCTGAACCGGGTTGATCTCAGCCCCTGAAAATGAGCTGGGCTGGAGCCTCGCAACGCTTTAGCTGCCTCCAAAGGCAGACTGGAATCGTCTGCCTCCCCTGCGAGGGAAGGGGACCGCATTTTGTTTTACGTACGTGCCCATTTGCTGCCACAAGCAAACATGAATCAGAGCAATCACTGCGAGGGGAGCCCGACAGCAACGGGGAAGAAGGAAGGAAGGCACGTCACGGCAGGACTCAGGCGGTGACGGCAGCCCCAGGAAGGCGCCCGACGTCCCCGCCGCGATGCACGGTGGCACCGGAGGCCGTGTGGGTCCTGGTGGGGGGGTCCTGGAGCTGCAGTGGGGCCGAGGCAGCTCCGTCCTGTGCTTTTCTCATCCCTGCTGCAGCCCGTCAGCTCGCAGCCCCCAGCCCGTGACTCAGCCGTCGCCCACGGGATGCGAATCTCTGCAAACCTCCCTCCCGTGCCGCAGCCACCACCGCTCGCCTCCGCCGCACGCGAGGCTGCGAAGCCCCGCTGCGACCTGCCCGGGACCCACAGCACCGGGGGTTGGGGTGGTGTGGGGGGGGTCTCTCATCTCCCCAAGGACCTCCGGCTGCAGGGCCCAGGGTCACAACCAGTTCGCAGGGCTTTTCGTGCCCACAACCGGCTGAAAGCCGGCCGGGCTCCAGGCAGGAGCCATCTCCAACTCATCAGCCCCACCTAGAGTCTGGCCAGGCTGAAACCAGCTCCAGCAGAAGCTGGCAGTGGTTCTCAAGGAGCTTCTCCTTCCCCAGCTCACCCTGGGGACCCTGATACTGCTCCCCTATGGCTCTGGAGCCACGCAGGGCTCTGCCAAGCAGCCGGGATCAGCAGCTCCCAGGCCCCTCTCACAGCACCTCATACAGCAGCAGCCAGGGCCTTGGCTTTGCCCATGAAAGCCCTATCTTTTCCTCTCTTCCTGTGCCCTGTTTACACAATATACATTTAATGGCCCTGAAACGCAGTCCGAACATCCTTTTTCCACCCCTTATCACGTCTCGAAGCACAGCACCCCCGTGCCAGTCCTCACCACCCTGCTAGGAAACTGCAGATAAAGTCACAGCTGAGTGGAGAGCAGAGCGGAGGGCGCTTATCTCCGCCTGGCTTCCCTCCTCTGCACTGCCTTGTTACCATGACAAAACCTGCATTTTTTAAACACCACGCAGACACAGTTGATCTCATCAAGAAGCAACAAGGGAGCAGTCTCAGGGCCTGCAGATGATGGCACGTTTTCACCAGCCTCTCGCTAGCCGACCCCAGGAACGTCCTCACGCTGCCACCGGTGACGGGGGGACAGAGCAGGAACTCAGTGGGATCCACAGGAAGGGATTTTGGCCGCAGAGCAGCGCTTCTCCCCAACCCACAGCCTCCTTAAAGCACTCCTGTGATCACAGGCCCGTGTCCCTCTCACAAAGGAGAGAAGGAATCACTCCGTGAACACAGAGGATAAAATCACAGCCCGCAAGTTCTGGCGAGGCTCCCTGCTCCCCACGGAGCCCACTTAAACTCTCCCCACGCAGTAGGCGAGGGCCAGAAGCCATTAGCTCCGAGCTACGGGAGCGCAGGGTGCTGGCAAGGCCAAGCAGCTCCTGTAATTCCTCCAGCCCTTGGCTAAGCGCCCTCCTCCAGCCGGCTCCGGGGACATGGATAATACACAGTCCTCGCAGCAGAGCGCAAACATGCTGGCGGCAGCTCGTGGCTTCTCTAAAGAAATCCACTGCAGGGATAATGGGGAATCAAACTCACCCTATACCCTTACAGCTAAGGCAGCCACCATCCAAACAGTGTGATGACCACTCAGGATCTTCTCCACTGGAGTTCAGGGCGCGGGCTTCTCCCACATCCTTAATTGTCATCAGGCCGCTTAACACACTCGCAGCTGCCAAGGGGCCATCCTTAGGCACAGCGCAGAAGGGCCGCTGCCAAAAAGACAGAAACTCTGTAGTAATGCAGGTGTTTGGAGCAGGTGGCGAGGCACAGTCATCCAGAAAAGGAGAATATGGCCCTAACATGCAGTCTAGGGGCAAGAACACCTCCAGAGCAGCAGCTGCCATCACTCCTGCAAGCTCTACGTTTGCCAGCTGGGCCCTTGCTCCAGCACAACGACATGCCCTCAGTACGTAGCATTAGGTACCCTCGGACACCAAGCAGGACAGGCAATAAAATGGCATCGGAAAGGGGAGGAGGGGAAGCACAGAGCCACGGCTGTAACAATGCCATTGTGGGGGAGGATAAAAGACAAGCGCTTTCGTAAGGCAGAGTTAACGAGCGGATGGACAGCTGCGACGTCCCGTATCCCTTGGCTCTGGAGCATTTCATCCCAACTAGGCAAATAATTCAAGTGGCTTGTCCTCATGCAGTAGATCCAAGCAACATGCCAGCTGGGCATGCGGTTCCAGCATCAGAAAACTGGAAACAAATATTTACTGAACGACTAAGTGCTCTTTCCACGCTTGTGAACAGACACTTCTATTTGCACTTCCCTGTGCAAACAGAACAAAAGCCACAACCCTTTCGTGCTCACCAGCCCCCCTGAAACCAGCAGCAAAGAAACCCTTGGCAGAGGCCGAGAGGGATGCTGCTGCTTGCAGGTGGCACCGACCTTCACGGGAAGGGTGAAGACCTGCCCAGAGGGGTTGCCTGCAGCCCACGGGGGTCCCAACCCAACACCTTATAGCACAGAACCACCCCTGAGCCCCAGCCTTACCGGGAATGAGCTGGCAGCGGCGGTACAGGAAGGTCTGGAAGGCCGTGTAGTCGTGGTAGACGGTGTTGAGCCCCACGCTGTGGCTCTCCAGCCAGTGCACAAAAGCGCGCCCGCGAGCGCACACCTCCAGCGCCCGCAGCCGCAGGGCACCGCGCAGCTCCAGCCGCACGCGGCCGTGCAGCAGCTCCCCGCTGCCGTAGGCACCCCACGCTCGCCCGTCCTCCAGCTCCACCGCCAAGCTCCTCACACGCCTGAGGGGCTGCATCGCTGCTGCCCCTGATGATCTGTGCAGCTCCGCGAGGCTGGTCCCCACTTTGGGCAAGCGGGACGGGCACCTCTGCGGCCCTCCAGGGAAGGGGAGAAAGAGCAAAGGCTGTCCCGAAATCCCTATTTATCCCTGCCCCTACAGGCCCAGCCCTACAGGCCTAGCTCTGCCAAGGTTGGACTGAGACCCTGTTTCATGGTGATGTTTTAGTGCTGACCCCGTGTGTGAGGCTGGTGCAGCGCCGAGGAGGGGGCCGTGGAGGCGAGTGACGCGTTTTTAAGCCGAAGGAGCAACAACGTCACACGTTGTCTTATCTCTGAGTCACAGACGCTGTTGATGTGCCACTGGTACGTGCTGGTGGCTCCGTCCGCAGGGAGCTGTCACGCAGCGCCAGCCGCGCTGGCAGCTTTCATGTCACTGGGGGGAGCACAGAAAGGCTGTTCGACCTTCCCAAATTCAGGCATCCCTGAGGCGTTTCTGGAAGTGGATGGAGAGGGGTTTAGAAAGCCAAGGCCCTTACCCCAAAAGCCAGCTTTGCTTTCTGTGTCTGAAATTGCATCAAAATCCATGTGAAAAAAAAAAAAGTAAACGACCCCAGGGTCCTCCCAGCAGCAGCTCCCCAGCCAGCTGGGACCACCACAAGGCTGATGTTCACCATTTAACAACCCCAGTGACCCACGGCTGTTCCTGCAGTAGTGCAGTTGGTGGCAATGCCACCTCAGGGTCACGTAAAAGCTATGGGGCAGACCCGTGGCATATGCAAGTCCCTGTTACTACACCAAGTGATGCAATCGAGGCGTTTGAATCGAGGTGTTTGCAACCTACCGGTGTAAGACACTGATGTGAGATGCCTGTGGGAATTTGCAAGGCTTGAGTGTGCAGCTTCTGTGAAGTACGTGTGGAGCACAGAATGTCCCTTTCCCAAGAGATGCAGAGTCAAATCCCAAGAGGAAAGCACAAGGGGTTTGTGGGCCCAGCCCCTGCTTACGTACAGAACACAGCAATTGGAAATGATTCAGTAACGCCTGCTCAAATGCTTCAGTGTTGGTTTGCAGCACACATGAATCAAGTCTGTCTGCATCAAAAGGCCAAGACGAGCTTGTGAAGTGGCAGCTGTGACAAGGCACCAGCTGACCCTGCTCACTTGGCCTCCCAGGGGAGGGAGCTGACCGCCCCACACGGATCCAGCTTCAAAATATCTACAGCCCAAACAGAGTTAGTGCAAGCTCAGCATTCAGGAAATCCACGTGAGCTATCAACTCAACAAAAATACACTGCTCGTCGCTAGGAAAACAGCCCACTCATCATAAGCTGGGGAGGGCTACCTCTCTGTCCTACTGTTCACTGACCTTTGGTTTCAGGCCTTGACACCAAAATCTAAACAGATAACAAGGGAAGATTCCAGCCCACATACAGCCCTGACAGTGCCTCTGATCTCTTGCCCTTCCTCTGAGCTTCCCCTACCCCACCTGCTCCCTCCTGCCCCAGCACCTGCCCGGAGGCACTCTGTGGGTCTTGCAACCCACAGAAATGTGTCACCCATGTCTTTGGGCTGATCCCCAGATGTTTATTCTTGTTGTCACAACACTTTGTGTCCTCATTCAACTCTTGAAATAAATGTTACCTGTAATAACACACAGATGGGCCAAAAGCAGGGCACCAGAAGAGCTAGGTAAAACAACACAGAGGCGCAGGAAGTCCCGGGCAGTCAGCAAGAAAGGGGGAACGTCATGGTGCGAAGACCACCTTCCTCCGGGGGCAGTATCCTTTCAGGGTCCCCAGTGGGACACGGCTCACTTGGGAGTCTCCCATTTGGATTTCTGCTGGGCCTCTGTACTTAGGTGTGAACGCATCCTTCTGCTCTGTGCTGAAGAGGTCCTGCGCCCTCCAGGGTAGCACCAAGTGTGAGCATTTCATCTGAGGAGACAGAAGGGCTTTCAGTGTGGGAGCACAGAGCTGGGGAAGAGGCAGGTGGTAACGTGAAACCTGGCAGCCCCTAAATCTGAGCCCCATAGTGGTTGCCTGGAGGGTTGTCCCCCTGAGCAGCTGAAGCCTGTGCCTTCCTGCATCCTCTCTCTGTGGCTGATGCTCAGTCATCTCTGGTGCTGGTGCAGAGACATTACCCTGACTGGACACTTCTGGACATGCTAATTTATGCCTGAGATTTTCCCCTTCTGATCCTCTGGGAGGACCAAAAGCACTTTCCCCCTCCCTCCAGCGTTCCGCTCCCTTGGCTTAGGTCTTAGTCACCTGTCCCTCCCCTCCCTTCAAAGATTTTCTCAGCTCCAACTTTGCTCCCCACAGCGCGTTTTCTAAAGACTGGATACAGACAGGATTTGATGCATGACTGTCCCATTTTAAATGGCTCAAGAGCGCACATCAAATCTGGTGATGTTAATGGGGCGGCTACAGCTTCGCTTTGTGTAATCCCGCTTCCCTAACCTGCCCGTGTTAAACGCAAGCCTATTAATACTGTACCTGCTGTAGCATGTCTTCAGAGAGTTGTCGTTTCTGCTGTCTGTGTGGGACCAGCATGGCCTGCGTGGTTGTGACAGGACTTTCATCTGCTCACAGATTGAAGTAAAAAGAAAATTCAAGCCAGTAAATTAGGAAGCAACATCAGAAAACGTTGCAGTTTGACTTGCAGTCACAGATCTGCATGCATTTCCACTAACGAGAGGCAAAGACAGACTTTGCAGTCAGCACTTCACTGAAAACCTTTGGCCAGCATACAACTGCAGTCAGACAGTTCTCAGAGTGAGGAGATAAATTAAGAAATTCACATGGAAGATACAGGAATATCATTCCGTGTAGTAGTTATGTGGCCAATGAAAACAGCAGTTGCCACTGTGATCTGTTCCACATCTAGTAAAACAAATGAATTGAAAACAGATACATGGTGTGAAGGGACCTCTCTCAGCTGCAGAGTACTGGCCATCAGAAAGAGGAGGCAATGTCAGGAGGATTTTCTTCATGCCTCCCACGACCAGCTCTAACTGCATCTCTTCCTGAGGTTGCAAAAGCACAGCTTTTGATTCAAATCCTTTCCTTCCTCCCCCGAGTACAAAAACAAGGCAACTTCAAAACACAAACATAGCAAGGGAGAAAGGTCAAGCCACTGGTTCATGTCCCAGAAATCACTCATGTCACCATCTGAATATGCTAACAATTGCTGTATGATAACAGTGAATGACTACGGCTGGCACAGGCATCAAGGTGATGGGTAAGCAAGACTTCCAGCACCATGACAGTCTGAGCAACTTAATCTTACTGTGGTAGTTGAAGGGGATGTGGCTGTCACGTTGATTCTTGCCTCCTGTCACCCTCTGGGTCTGGTGTGGTGGCTGATAGTCTGACTGCTGTGTTGTGCTGAAGTAACAGGAGCCTGAACGGTCAGCTCCTAAGCAGATGCTGCTTTGATGTTTCTGCAGTAGCAAGTCAGGCTTTGGTGAGAAGTTCCACCTGCCAGTCTAGAGAACACAAGAGCTGGCTTTAACAGAAATAGGCTGTAGCTGGGAGAGGTGCCCTGTTTCACATTACTCATGTAGATTTTCACATTAGACTCATGCAGCCCAGAGTCTAGGATTGCCACCCAGTGTGGAAAGGGGAGAAGAGACAATATTGGCCTAAGGAGGTGCCAGAAGAGCGTGCATTAAAAAGGAGAGATTCTCCACCAGAGAATCACTCGCAAAGCTGGGAACAGACCTCTGGGTAGAAGAACTGCGTCGTAGTCATTCTTGCTAGCGCAAGGGTCTCAGGGTCTTCATCGCCTCTGGGGATGGATGAGGCATTTCTGTTTGGACGAGCAATAGCTACAGGCTCTGGCAAAGGCAAGAATGAAAGATGTCAAAGAAACTCCATCCTCTGAACGATTTATAGCTACAGCAGTTTCTCCAAATGCAATAAAGCACAGGAATAAATACAGCTATTTAACCTGCCAGGGAAGTAGGGTGAGGATGAAACTGAACCTCACAGTGAGGATACTGGTACTGAGTACACAAAAATGATAAAACATTAGAAATATACAATTGTATACATACAATATCCATGTATTGTATCTTTTTATAATTATATCATTAAGAACAAGTGATAAAACCCACCGTTCAGCTGGTTATAAACATCAGTAGCAGTCTGTGCGTTGTCTCTGTGTCACAGACTTACCCTACCTAGATTGTGTACTGGGAAGAGCTCTGACGTTGACGTGGAAAATCTGGTGCAACCATCCCCTAGCTGCAGGTTTGTGTGGTGGATCTGGAAGACAGCACGCTCCTTGTCGTAGACCCTGCAAGATATCAGATATGAGCTGCTTAAATAGCAATGTTCATCAGAAGGACCAGCTCCTGGAGATGCCTGACAGGCTATCCTGCTGAATACCTGTGCTTTCTCTTGTCTGGAACAGTGTAGGCATGTTTCTGCTCACTCACAGATCCACTGCTTCTTGGATCCCCAAATTTAATACGAGACATGTGCTGAAGGGAAGCCAACAGAGCTACAGAACTGCTGCTTAAAGCACAATCCCCGTGTTTCCCATCTCTACCTTTCCATCCCTCTGATTTTCACATGCATAAATCACACCCCTTTCAGTACAGAATTCAACAAGGCAACGTGCTGTCCTTTAACTGTGTCCTGGTCCTCCTCAAATTCATTGTTACCTTTTCACTTGGCTTTACTGGTGGACTCCATTCACCTTTAAACTGTGCTTGATAAGAAGTGTGGTAATAGGATCGTCCATCCCCTTTAATAGGACATCCTGCCAAACAGCCAGAAGGGGAAATGAATGGTGTTATTTCTAAAAATGCTATATTTACATCTGTAAGGAAATATGTGTGATATTGAAGTTACAATTGCAAGGCAGCTGCTCTTTTAGCATTTTCATACTCCTGAATAAATTTAGTATAGTTAAACAGCAAAATGACGAACACCAGATTGCAACAAGGTGAACTGCAGGATCGCAGAATGTGGATGTGGTGCATCAGAAGCGATGCAGGTTTGGTGTGAGAACTGCAACATCTGAGGCTACAGTGAGCAAAGATGTTCTCTGCTGGAAAAGCTTGGCTGGTGAGTGGCTCTAGTTAGCACAAATAAACCTGTTTTATGAGCATCAGGTTGATTTATTCAGCTATGAAATCAGAAAGGAAAATACCCAAATCGTTGTAACAGCTTTAATTATTTGCAGCGTGCCTCTGAGCCATGCCACCAAAAATCCCCGCAGCCCTTTAGACTGTGAGGACAACTCACCCCTGTACACATGACGTGCCCTGGCAACAGGCTGGATCTCATGTGCTGGATATGAGAAGGTGTAGACAGACGGAGGGAGCCTTATTTTCTCTCTGTCTCCACAAAGAACATTATCGCTCCACTCCTGGGCTTTGGGAATGGCAGGTCTCTGGGGGGACACATCAGGACAGGGGTAGTTCTCCCTTGTCGTTGAGGTGAGGACCCGGATGCGGGGGTCTGCGTGCATGCGGACGCATGATGCTGGGGGCACAACGGGGGCGACCGGCTGCAGGGGCCTCTCTGGAAAGGCGAGACGCGTCTCGGAGCACAGCTCCCTGCCCACAGCCAGCCTCTGGTTCAGCACATCCCCGCTGCAGGGCTGCGCAGCCGGCGCCGGCCGGTGAACCCCCCAGAAAGGGGGGAACTGAACGTGAGAAAACGGCCGACCGGCCTCCTCGGGGTCTCTGCAAGCAGCTCCCAGCTGCAGGCGGGATCCCTGCGGGATGGAAACCCCCGGGATGGGGGCTGAAGGAGGGCACGAGGCCGCCATCCCCTCACGAAGGCCTCGACGGAGCCTTGCAGCCACAAGGCCCCGTCACCATGGCGACGGCCCCGCTGCGCCATGTTCCCGGCCTGCCCCGCGCGGCCCAACCCGGAAGCGTTGCCATGGCGGCGGGGGGGCTCTGCGGCCTGGTCGCCGCGCTCGAGTCCTACCGAGGCCGGGACCGGGCGGTGAGTGGCGGGGGGGCGGCCGGGCCGGGCAGGGCCTGATCCCGGTTGTTCCTCACCGGGCTGTGCCCCCGCAGGTCCGCGCTCTCTGCTATGGCTGCCAGCTGGCTGGCGGGGCGCTGGGAGGGCGGCAGAGCCCCGCAGCGGGGCTGTCCGGGAGCCTCCTGGCCGTGTCAGCGCAGCTCAGCCACTGCCGCACCGTCCTGCGGCTCTTCGACGACCTCGCCATGCTCAGCTACAGCCGCGGCTACGGGCTGGGGCCCGAGGTGAGCGCAGGGCGGCGGTGGGAGTGCTGGGAGCAGCCCCGGATGGGCTACGGGTGTCAAGGTGTGGCCGCCGTGCTCCCCGCAGGACGAGGACGTGGTGGTGCGCGGGCTTTCGGTGCTCTGCAACGTGGCCGACCAGCTGTACTACCCCTGCGAGCACGTCGCCTGGGCAGCCGACGCCGGCATCGTCCCCGCCAGCTCGAGCAAGTGGTGGGAGGCGAGCACCAGGCTCTGGGGTTTGTCCCTGCTCCTGGGCGTCCTGCGGTAAGGCTGGCTGGGGAGCGGGCTGAAACGAAGGCGCCTCTCCCCTGAGATGCTCACGGATGAGGTTAACGCTAAAGTAAAGTTCTCCCCTTCCGTACTACAGGAGAAATAACTTTCAATCTGTTTGTTTTCAGATCCTTGAGAATTTTGTTCCAGTTAAGAAAGAAGCTGAGGCAGCAGAAGTGGTAGGATTTCTTGGCTTTATGTCTGTTTCAACCCAAATATTTTTATTCTCATTTATGAGCCATCATTAACTGTTATTACGCTCTGGGCTCTTACTAACACTATTCTTGCTTTCAACAGTACATCTTCGCCACAGGATCGAAAGAAAATGAAAGCCCAAGTGAAGAGTGAAGTTCTGAGCATCGTCAGTAACATGGCAGATCTCGCCAATGCCATCCACTGGCTGCCACCAGGATTTCTTTGGGCTGGGCAGTTTCCGCCGTGGTTAGTAGGACTCCTGGGGACCATCTCTTCCCTGATTGGTATCTACCAGGCATCTAGAGAGAGTAATTCTGGAGCTGTATGAGCCATGTTAAGCCTCTGGAGCCCAGTTTTTACATGGTAAAAATGCATTTATTGAAGCAGGGTGTATTTTAACTTTCCTGGCTATCGATGATTGTAATTCTGTGCATCCTGTCATTGAGACTGTAATCGAGGTCCCTGTTACAGAGAGGATCATGTATGTTTAACACATTTTATAACTCTTCATCAGAGAAATCTTTCAGGTTAATCCTCTGAAAATTGAGAAATGTCATAGGGTTGATGACATAGAGGAAGAAAGTTGTACTCACTTCCATCCTTCCATCCTGTACTTCAAAAGGCAAATGCAATCCTCTGGTCTTCTCTCCTTTAAAAGAGCACAAAGTCAGTGTTTGGTGGAGAAATGGCCACGGTTCTTTTACTCAAAACTTCCCAGGGATGGATTCTGCGAGTTCAAGCCCCAGGCTCAGCACTTGGTGCCTCATCTGAGCCAGGGAGGGGACCTTTGTCATGGAAGCTCCTCTGTCAGTTGTTTTGATGCTTGAGCTCAGAGCAGATGCCCAAAGCACAAAGAGGAGCAGGTGGCAGAAGGAGGCTGTTGGGTTGTGGGCTGTTTAATTTATGACAGTTGTGTTTCTGTAGAGGTGATACGGGAAAGAAACAGCAACTGTAAGCAATGCCTTACTAAGCTTTCTTCCAGCCTCTGTTACTCATTTATGAATAAATACTGTGAATTGAGACTTCTCAGTTAAACCAGAACATGCAAAAAAAGTGCAGAGGCTTCAGCTGTGCCTTTGTGGAAGGCCACCGGGTGGAGCTCTTCCACCGAGCTCTGCAAGAGCCAATGGACTGTTTAAAAAAAGAAACGAATCTATTAATCACTTTTGAAAGGACTGGTCAAACCAATACAAGAATGCGTTTTACAGTCATATTTCTAAGCAGTGCCAATAATAAATGAGATGAATGCTTCAAAAGAGGCCTTGAGTCATCGTTACTTTTGATAACTAGACAAATGTTATTTATCTGGCTGTAGAAAGCCCCACACTGTTTCTAGGCAACAAAACACGTTTGTGCTGTGTTAGCTGCAGCACCCCCAAGGGCAGGCGGAGACCATCTGCTACCCGCCTTTCTTCTGGCGGAATAATTCAAAGCACCTGACTGCTTCAGCTTTTCACATAGCTGCATCTTTTGAAAACAGTTCTGCTTAGTCTGAGCAGTGTTTGTGCTCCATGCGCCTCAGTTCCACACAGACCACCTTTACAGTACGTTTAGCTATCTTTTTTTTGGCATGGACAGGGGAAACTCCCTGCTACCAATGTTCAAAGAGCCTAGCAAGGCCTTGATACTCTTTATCCTTTGCCCTGTCCTTGCTGTCCTGCTTGGTTGTTTATCTGGACCTTCACCCTGCTAACTGCCAGTTCTGCCACAGGGGGTGTCTTACTGACTTCGCTCAGGAGTTGGTGGCAGATTTGCAGGTGTCTGCTTGCAGCACAACTCAGCTTGCTGGCAGCTATTAGCTGGAAAAGGCTCTTTCTGTAATCACGCTGCAGGTCTTGCCTCAAAACGGGTGGAGCACCTGGGCACGGCTGCTTACAGGCAGCTGTGGCTGTTGCTCAGTCCTGTCCTCAGATCTCACCAGCTGTGACATTGCAGTTTTTTTTTTTAATCTGTCAGATCCTATATGCGTGCGTTTGAAACCTGGTTAAACCACTCCTTCGGGACATGCTGTGCTGCTCAGCATGGGACAAGGTGTAGTTACAGTGATATAAAACACAAAACAACTGTGCCTATGCAAACTGCCTCTGATGCAGAAGTAGTAAAAACAAATCATGCTTTTAATGTAGCGAAAGGATGCTGTAAACTGGCTTAAGTGCACTTGTGTTATGCACTTTGTGTTGTCACACAGCTTTAAGCTGTGGACATTAAATAAAGCCCAGGAGGTTCTCAGGTGTGGGGCTGTCTGAACCTATTGCTGTCCTGTTGAACCGTTTTGCTCCCAAATGACCCGTAGTGTTTAAGCACCTCTTGGTGGTGGCTGCTAGCTGCTGACTCCGTGGCAGCACTTGCTGCAGCTGACTTTATCTTTTTTGCACGAGGTCTAACGAGGGCAGAACTGATCCTCTTGGGAACCTGCCGCTGCTTTTCGCTGTTACGTCCCTCAGCCCTACTCAGCTCTTGCTTTGCCCCACGCAGGAAACATTTGCTGAGCAGGGATGGCTCGTTCCGGCCGTGACCTCACTTTGTCAGCAAGCCGCGATGCGAAAGGCCGCGAGCAGATAGCGCGGGTGGCTGATAACGGCTCAGAATCGTGGCTCCAGCTTTATGGCCCCTTTATAGCAGGGCGATAACCAACAAAGCCGCAGCCGCGCTTTATGGGTGGCAGATCTGGCGTGCCGCTCCCCTCCCCGGGCTTGCTGGAAGCCTTCTGAGGAAGGGAGGGGTGCTGCTGGCCCAAGGGTGCGGGTGCAGGGGAGAGAGGTGGGGGCAGCGCTGCCCGGCGCCACCCTACTACATAGGAGGGCGACGGGAGGGAAAGGGTTAACGCGTGGCGCACGCGCGCTCCCGGCCCCGGGCTCTCATTCACAAAGAACGAGCCGCGGGCGCCGGCGGGCGCTGATTGGCTGCCCCGCCGCGGGGGGGGCGGGGCCTGCGGCGGGGCGGCCACGCGGCGGCTGCGGGGCGCGGCGGCAGTAGCGGGGCGGCGGGCGCGGCGGGCGGAGGCGGCTCGGGGCTGAGCCCGGTAAGGAGCGGCACCGGGGGGGGAAAGGGAGCACCGGGAGCACCGAGAACACCGGGACTGCCCAGCGCCACCCGTTCGGGACGCGGCAGGCCCCGTGCTCCGTCCCGTTGGGGTCCCCGGCCGCCGGGCACCGCGCTGCCCCCGCTCAGCTGCAGCACCGCGGGGCTCAGCCCCTCACCCGGAGGTGTCCGAGCCTCGCCGCTGACCCCCCCCCCTCCCCGGTCCCTCTCCGGTTATCCGTCGCGGAGCAGCCTCCCCACCATGTCCGTGAGCAGCCACGAGAACCGGAAATCCCGCTCGAGCTCCGGCTCCATGAACATCCAGCTCTTCCACAAGCCGGGCCACGCCGACAGCCTCCTCACCCACCTGAACCTGCTCCGCAAGCGGCACCTCTTCACCGACGTGGTGCTGCGCGCCGGGAACCAGGCCTTCCACTGCCACCGCGCCGTGCTGGCCTCCTGCAGCCGCTACTTCGACGCGATGTTCAGCGGGGGCCTGAAGGAGAGCAGAGACGCCGAGGTCAACTTCCACGACTCCCTCCATCCCGAGGTGCTGGAGCTGCTGCTGGACTATGCTTACTCGGCCCGCGTGCTGATCAATGAGGAGAACGCGGAGTCCTTGCTGGAGGCCGGGGACATGTTGCAGTTCCAGGATATTCGGGATGCTTCGGCCGACTTCCTGGAGAAGAACCTCTACCCGGGGAACTGCCTGAACATGCTGCTGCTGTCCGACGCTCACTGCTGCGAGCGGCTGCTGGAGCTGTCCTGGAGGATGGCGTTGGCCAACTTCACCTCGCTCTGCAAGACCGAAGATTTCCTCCGCCTGCCCAAAGACAAGCTGCTCGAGTTGGTGGAGAGTGAGGAGCTGGAGGTAGAGGACGAGACCCTGGTGTACGAAGCTGTTATAGGCTGGATCCGGTACGATATGCCCCGACGCCACGAAGTTCTGCCGGAGCTGCTGCGCTCCGTCCGCCTGGCTCTTCTCCCCGAGTCCTACCTGCGGAAGCAGGTGGCCTGCGAGAAGCTGGTGACCAGCCACAAGCTGGGGGAGGAGATCGTGGCCGACGCGGTACGATGCAAAATGAAGATCCTGCAGAATGACGGCCTTGTCACAGGGTGCTGTGCCCGGCCCCGCAAGGTCAGCCAGGCCCTGCTGCTGCTCGGTGGCCAGACCTTCATGTGCGACAAGATTTACATGCTGGATCATAAAACCCGTGAGATCATTCCCCGTGCTGACATCCCAAGCCCTCGCAAGGAGTGCAGTGCCTGCGCCATCGGGTGCAAAGTGTACATCACAGGTGGCAAAGGCTCTGAGAACGGAGCCTCCAAGGATGTCTGGGTTTACGACACCCTCCATGACGAGTGGGCGAAGGCTGCACCCATGCTGGTGGCGCGGTTCGGCCACGGCTCCGCTGAGCTGGACAACTGTCTGTACGTGGTGGGGGGTCACACGGCAGGGAGCGGCGCCTTCCCGGCCTCTCCCTCCGTCTCTCTCAAGCAAGTCGAACACTACGACCCCCAGCTGGACAAATGGTCCTTGGTGGCCCCTCTCCGCGAGGGCGTAAGCAACGCTGCCGTGGTGGGGGCCAAGATGAAGCTGTTTGTTTTCGGTGGCACCAGCGCAAACCAGGAGAAGCTGCCCAAGGTGCAGTGCTTCGACCCCTGCCAGAACCGCTGGACAGTGCCTGCCAGCTGCCCCCAGCCCTGGCGCTACACGGCCGCGGCGGTGGTGGGCAGCCACATCATCGTGATCGGGGGGGACACGGAGTTCTCTGCCAGCTCCGCCTACCGCTTCCACAGTGACACCTTCCAGTGGTCCAAGTTCGGGGATGTGACCGCTAAGCGCATCAGCTGCCGTGCTGTTACGTCAGGCAACAGGCTGTACGTGGTGGGGGGCTACTGCGGGGCTCAGCGCTGCAAGACACTGGACTGTTACGACCCCTCGTCCGACACCTGGAGCAGCGTCACGACGGTGCCTTACTCCCTGATCCCCACCGCCTTCGTCAGCACCTGGAAGTACCTCTCTGCCTGAGCTGCGGTGCTGCGGAGAAGCTGGGAGGTAAATGGTTGTGTGCCAACGGAGAGCTGCTCCTTAACTCTGTGCTGCGTGAGGGTCGGACTCTGAAGGGCAGATGCGCTGTGATCCTGGCTGGAGTTGTCCTAGAGAACAGCCTCGTGCAGGCAACGGCTCCAGAAATGTGCTTCTAGGCTGGTAGTTTGAGATCCAAAACCCTGCCAGAGAGAGCATCTTTTTAGACGCTCAAATGCCGCGGGGAGAAGATTAGTATAAATAACAAGACACTTAACCTGGCGTCCTAGTCCTTCCCCTGAGTCTTGGCCTATGCAAAGATTTTGGGGAATGCTATCTGCGAGCAGGATTGGGTGTCCCTGGTACAGAAAGTACAGAAAGCTCGTCGAGACGATCACTGTGTTCACATGCTGTTGGGGGGAGCTCGGGCAGACGGTGCGGTGCCACGAGGGGCTGGCTGCTGCTTTTAGCACAGCTTCCTCCTCCTGGTGCCACAGTTAATCTGCTAGTGGCACCCAAATGTCTTGTGGGACACGAGGGCTATGAGCTGGTGCCAGAACAAGATTATAGCTGGGATTTAGTCCCAGGATGGCTGGTAATTGCATCTGTAAGACAAGCCCTGTCTACATATAAACATAGGGTTTCTCCACGTCTAATTACTCTCTGGTGTCCCCCTTCAAGCCATTTCTTTCCTGCTACGCAGCAATTAACTTTTTTAAAAGTTTGCAACTGGAATTAAACCTTCCTAGACACTTTTGGCAGAAAAGATGCCAGTGAATCACAGATCCCCGCTTTTTTTTTTCTTTTTTCCCCTTGCAAGAGATCTGCTAACCAAACCAACTCGTTTAATAAGATAATCTGTAACACCTATAGAAAATTCTTGGCTGCAGAGGGGAAGAAGCAGTAGTCATTCCACAACAGCAGATTTCTCTGTTGGTTTTGAGCCCTGGGGAGCATTCTTGGGTTTAGTGCGCACGTCTCAGTGCTCTCTTCACACCTGATTTTGCCATCTGTACCTCGCCAAGGACCCAGACAGAAGACATGGGCAGTAGGAGTGCCTCCCTGCTACCCAGCAATCTGAACTGTCCTGGATGCCAGCCCTTGTACAGATCTCATTAGCAGCAGCAGGGCACAGGGCAGCAGCTTTGGCTCTGAACCACTTCTGTAAATCCCCTTCGTTTGGATCAGGGAGGGGACAAGCATGGAGGGGCCCCTGTGGACTGGCAGCTTGTGCTGTCCCTTGAGAAGGCACGAGGTTTCCAAGTTGTCTGCTCACTCGTGATCTCTGACTGGGAGCCAGAGGATTGTTTTGTACTTCTTTCTTTTAATATTTTAAGTGTTATTTTTACTGGAAAGGACAAAGGAAGCTCTTAAGTAACTGGCAGCAGGCTCTGGGCTGTGCTGCTGTCTGATAGCTGTGACTTGGAATGCAGTCAGCACCAGAGGCAGTTGCCTGAAATGTCTTAACACGTGACAGTACTTTGCCCGTGGGCTAGTTCTGTACATTTATTTTATTTTTTTTTATACAGCAGTTGTGTGTGTTTATTACTTAGCCTGGACCTTCTTTAATAAATCTGAATAAAACTCACTGTGTCCCTTGCCTGTTCTGTATGCTTAATCTGCAAGTTCTCCTAGCCCACACTGGAGATAAATGTTTAGTAAAATTAGCAAAGAGCACTCCCTGCTTGAGGGAGTGCTCTTTGAGGGAGAGTCCAAGCCTTAGTCTGCAGGAGAGGGCTAACAGGACAAACACAGGACAAATAAAAGCTCACCTCTCATACTGCCTTCCTGCCTCGAAGGACCACAAACCTGTTTAGAACTCCAAAGTTTCAGCTATTCTCTGCCCTCACCTGCTCATCCTCAGTGAAGCTGGTTTTCTCGCTGCCCAAAAGCACAGAGGAAAGAGCTGCCACTTCTCTCCCAGGGTGCTGCCTGCTCTGGGCCTGCTGCAGGCAATTGTGGGGCAGCAGCAGGAAGGAATAGCTCTACTAAAGGTGGGCGGTGTGAGGCAGAGGAATCAGCATGGCCAGAGGAAATAGGCACTGAAGGTGCAACCAAATGTCTCGCCACAGAAGCATGGTTTGTGAGCAATTATTCAATGTCAGGCAGAGTTAAATAAATCAACGTCACAGCCATCCCTAGCTGCTAGTGTGGGCAAGAACTGGCACGACTGGAAGGAAAAGCCGCCCTCTTCGTGGTGGCTGAAGAAGATAAAATGACTTCACCTCCATCCTGTTTGCTGATGCCTCTGCTCTTTTCAGCCCCCAGGCTGGGCTTTTTCCCCTTCACTCCCGCTGGGCTGCCTCGACCCCACGGGAAGCTCGTCCAACAGCCTGCAGGGAGACGAGCCCACAGCTGCCCCTACAAAGCCAGCCTGGAGCACCCCATGCAGCAGCTGCGGTGTGGGGCAGCTCCAGCTCGGCTGTGGCTCACACATGCAAGTGCAGGCAGGGGAAAGTCACAGAACAGGACAGAGCTGGGACTGGAAACCAGCAGGAAACACCTTTCCCATAACTGCTGGGAGCTGCTTCACCTTTATTACATCTACAGCTATTCCTGAGGTCGGACAAAGTCCGATTACCCAGAAAGTCAGAGGAGCTGAGGTTTCATTCATGGCCATTTGAGCACAGCTGTTTTATTTATTCTGCCGAGCAATAAATGTTGGCTCCCGGCCACATCCGGCTTTTGCACCAGGGACAAAGTTGCTTCTAGCAACTTAGGTCTCTGTCTGCTCTCTGCTCCTGACGCTGGGCTGTTATCTGAGCCATGCTCGCAGCATTTTCAGCACTGCTGGGGCCACTCACTAGTGGCTCTTCTGCTGAAGGCTTTGCTAGCATCTACGAATTGCTTCCTCATTTCAAACTGCGCTTAGAGCTAACTACCTCTCAGGGAAAACCAGCACTTGAAGCACACCTGGGCTGGGCTGCTCTGCAGTAGCTCCCCACTGCTGGCAACAAAGACAGCAAGAGCTGCATTTCATCGCCTTCATCCTTCTGTCATCTGGCAGAAAGCCCCGTGCTGGCCCTCCGGCTCCACCTCCTCCTGGCAGGAACCAGCTCCCAGCACAGTGGGGAGCGCTCCTGGGGAAAACGAGACACCTTTTCCACTCGCACGTCAGTCCCAGCTCCGCACATCACAGACCTGTTCTCCCGGTCTGACATTTCCATGCATTAATCCAATCGCTGCTTCAGTGCCATGGCGAGAAGATTTAGGCCAACTGGGCTGCAGCTGAATTTGGTTTAGGTGTTAATTTTGCTACTGGAACAGAAATCCTCCTGAATTAATAGAACCCATTTTGAACCTCAACACAGTTCAAACTCAGGCCTCTTATCCTAGCCCAGAATCCTGCTTCGTGGCTGTGCCCCTCCAGCTGCAGGAGCTAGACCCAAGCCCACAATCACATCCGAAAAGGCAGCACGATGGGCATCCTAGGCTCAAGGCCGAAAAACAAAACAAAAAAAACAAACTGTGACATCACTCCTCCGTGGGACATTCCTCTCCTTGCACAAAGCCTGCAAGTCACACTAGCCAAAGAGCATCAGCCAGACCAAGCCACGTCCCTCCTGGCCACAGGATACGCAGCCAGCCCTGACCTGACACGAGCTACGCTGCTTCTTAGGTTGGTGGCTGCATTCTGCCCAGCAGCCCCTGCTGCCAGAGGGCAAAGGCAGTGTACAGTCGTTCTTCCTTCTCTACCATGGATGGCCAGAGCCGTTAACTGCAAAAAAGAAAAAAATTAAAAAGAAATCCAGCACAGCAGTAACAGAAATTCCCTTTCCTGGCTAAGATCAGACATGGATTGTTCCAATGTTCTGCAGGACACCCGCCGTGCACCTAGCAAGGAACTGGAGCACACATTGCTATGTTTCAGTGGCAACTTGTGGTGGCCCTGGAAAAACAAAGCACGATACTACACAATTTTTGTCCCTGAATTCATATATCCTAGAAGGGGAAAGGGCATTACCACCTGCCTGTCTGAATGAATTGCATATCACACGCAGTCATCTGGGATGACTTCAGGTCTAGCATCACACCGTGCTCCACACAGCGAGGAGAAACCCAGTGCTGCTCTGACATGGGAAAGGGACATCAATGTTGTGCTTTCATGCTTCTGTGTGCTTGTACCCCCGAAACAAAGCGATCCCTGCCGTGCTCAAGTCTCTTGTGCATGCAACGCTGTACCAGAGCCAGGGACCACGCATCTCATACTCCAGTGTTGCCAGCTCTAAGCGAGCTCAGCTTTTATCCTCTGCCAGATCCCACGGGCCCAGAAGCAGCAAACAATGCAGACATCACACAAGGACAGGCCCCACATCCCTTGTCTGTTGAGCCTTGGGCCGGGCCCCATCTCTGGGATGAGAAATTAGACCGGATTTGAGTCACAAGGCTGAGGAAAGGGAAAGGCAGAAACCAGCACATTCCCACTGTCAGAGCACACCATGGAGCCCATATCCTTTGTGCATGTTTGTCCTCAAGCATCTGGCTTGCCAATGAATCTCAGATGCATGCATGGGAACCATCAGCCATGTCTCAGCCACATGAAAGAGAAAGGTTTAGCATAAAGCTGGTCATTGCCTATGGCCTCAGAATGATTCATCCAAATAGAAAGAATGTGGTTTGGGTTTCGGGTTAATTAGCTGCAGATCTTAAAGAGAGACAAGGCAGGGCGGAGCTGCTGGAAGACTGGTGTGAGCAAGTAGCAGCTCTGTAGGCATTGCCGTCCATCCTGAAATCACGCCTTCAGTGTGAGAAGTGGAGAACGTGCATCAGAGATGAGTGACAGCATTATCGATGATGCTGTCAGTCAAGGTGTTTGTGAACACCAAAGGAATGTCTACCTGGCTGCTGCAGCAAGAACTGAAGCCCAAGACAGATACACCCACGCTCATTTGAGCTCTGATGGCTGCGGCAGCACCGAGCTTCTAACAGATGCAAATCCTGAGTTTAAATATGCCCTTACAGAGCTCCGGGCTGCTGCAGCTGGGCAGCTTAGTTACCTGCGCAGATCTGTGCTGCAGGGCTACCTTGTAGCCACATTACTCTATCCAAATCCACGCTCCTCAGTTCGTATTAGGAACTCTTCCTATAGGTCTGAGGCATTATTACGGCTGCCAGAAGAGTCCACACATTTTACAACTGGGGAGAAAAGAAATCCACTGCTCTAGGAACACCTCATCATAATTCCTGCCCTAGACTGTTCCCTGCAGCTGTCCCCCATGACAATGCTTGGATTCCGTGTCTTGCTGCTGAACAGTGTTTAGAAATGAACGTGGAAAGTTACTTGCCTTGCTCTAGCGAGACAGCGAGATCTGAAAGTGCACATAGGTAGTGACCTCCAGTGGCCACTGCAGCCCAGCTCCTTGGAAGCTGAACAGAGCAAAAGCAGCTGTAAGAAATTTTCTCTTAAAGGAAGTGCAAGCAAAAGCTTATACATGTTTCAAGGCTTTGTTCGCTAAAACATCAGTTTGCTACTGCCCACAAAGACAGTCACACTTCAAACACTGGTGTGCCTAGAAGTTTTTCATTATTGGCATACATTGGAAAAATAGAAAAACTTCTGTTTTTCTGAGTTCCATTTTTTTTTGCCACAACACAGATATCAACAGCACTTCAGAGACTTAAAAATGCAGACTAGAATGCAGACTACTCCCCTGACTCCTGTACACAGAGAACCTGAGCCCTCCAAAGTGCTTTGATATGCACAAAGACTTAACTCTGTGCAAAGCAATTCGGACTGCATCATTTGCACCACCACATTCAGAAATGGCTGAGGCTTTTCCTCAGTGGTGATTACAGTATAGGATTTTAACGATTAAAAAATAAATAAAAAAAAAAATCACACCTCTTCCTTTGAGAACACCCATGCTAGTGCTCCCACTCTCCCCCCCAATTTTGCATCTGTTCTGATTTCTGGAATTATTTGAGGTTACAGTGCTTGGGTTAGCTTGCCAGTATGCCACAAGTGGGGATTTTACCAGGAAACACAACTTGCTGACTCTGGAGCTGGGAAGCACTGCACCAGCCAGAGGCTATGGGCTGGTACAGAGAGCGAGAGCTGCCAAATTGGCAGAAGCAGCAGGGAGAAAGTTTCTATTTTCGTTATACTTGTTCCAAATGGGAACCGATACTGTCTGGGACAGAGCCAGGCATGTCTCAGACTGGCACCATGCAAAGCAAGTACATGCTAATATAAGCAACTTCGTTAAGTTCACTCTTTTGCTAGTATGCTGAGCTCAGACATTTTGAGATCAGCTGATTCCTTCCTAGGGTGCTCACCTCACTGGCAAGATCTGCAACTATTAGTAGCCACTTAACACCTCTCCTTTGGAAAGCTGTCAGTGTTCCTATGGCAGGTTACTTCTGTCGGGGTAGAAAAGGAGAAGCACGTGAGAAGTGGTTGCTGCTTTGATCTTTGGTTCAAATAGAAAAAAAAAAACATATACATAACATACAGCACATATACGACTAACATATATATATATATATATAAAGGCAGTTAGTTTTTTTTTTTTTTTTTTTTTTTATTGCTAGAAGTTGGTTTCAGTCCTATTGCAGCTCTGAAATCCTTCAGTGGAGAAACGTTGCAGTCATTGTAAAAATCATCATTTGGTGTGCTAAGATCAAGTTTACAGTTAATCAAGAGTGCACAATTCAACAGAATATTAACATTTAACCATCGACTTTACAAATAAAATAAGACTACAAAGATGTTGCTGCTGAAGTATCAACAGTAAAGGAACTATTTACAATGTTTACACCCTAACAAAGAAAAAACAAAACAAAAACAACAAACCCAAACACTTCCCCAACAAAATGGTCAATTCAACCATGAACCATGATTATTTATTAAGTCTTTACAGTGCAAGGTGGGCCTAGAAACCAGACCTAAGACTAAATAGCATTGAGAGAGTTCACAGCTCTGAGTGACATGCACGCAGTTATGCCGACAGGATCTATTTCCATGACAATTTCCGTTTAGGTACAAACAGCAATGGAATTTGAAATAAACTTTTCTAAAGTGCTCCGATTTCTTTCAGTACAAAAATATAAAAAAGCTGATTTATAAACATGGCACAAATGGTACTAACCAGAGCTCACACGAATGGTATTTGATGTATCATGCTGATGGTAAATATTCAAGAGCTGCCAGTTGTTACAAAGATTTTGGGTCTGGCCTTGAAGGGGGAGGAAAAGGCTTTTTTTTTTTTTTTTAATTTATAAACCTATTCAGCAAGAAGGTCAGGCAAGAATACCACGTATAATCTGGCATCAAGGAGTTTTTTTTCTTGTAACTGTGAAAACTGCTGGGGAAGACAACAAAAATGCTCCAAATTCCCTTGCACAGGGGCACAACATACAGGAACATCACTGAGCACCACCGGGGGAGACTTAGCTCCTATTCTGCTGAACTGAAAGTAGAAGTGAAACTAAAAATCTCTCTCAAACCTTTCCTAGTTTAAGTTTCATCTTTCATTGTAAATGAAAATGACAAACAGCAAACCTCATGTATGCAGGATCATCTGACTATTACTCAGAAAGACAAAACTGCTAGCAATTTATTTAGAATTACTCCTACCTTTGCAGGAATACTATGAGCTTGCTGAGCAAGAATCTCTAGAAGTACCAATTCTGCTGCTTCACGCTGGGAAATGATTAGCGATCTCAATTGATGGGACATGCCACAGCTACAATCCACAGACAGTACAGCTGAAAACTAGGAAAGCATTTACAGCATGCAGAGGGCAGATGTGCTCAGTACTAGTGAATATGGAGGGATCTTCAGTCTGAAATACAAAATGACCACAGTCCAAATGGGAAGGGACAGAGGAAGTCTCTTTTACACCAGAGTGAAAACTGGGAATCAGAACCACAGAAACAGTCTCTACATTGCAACATCACGAGACAAACAGGACAATGATGTTAAGGCTGTGACACAAAGCAAAGAAGAAGGCAGTTCAGAGCTCGTGCTGTCATTTCCTCCACACCCTAGCTCAAGAAAGAAGCTAAAAGGCACCTGGGAGGCAGAGTTTTGAACTGTCTAATCCTCTGATATCACTTGAAGGGAAACTTTTATCTGAAGTAAACAAGTCAAATGGAAACGATATTACTCAGAATCAATAGCATGTCACTTAGCCCAGGATACAGAAGTATTTTGCAATACAATCTGCTCAGAAAAATTGTTTTTTGACAAATGAGATTTGAGTAGAATCCAAAACTAGTGCACTCAACTATGGTGATTTAACAACAATTTCACAGATTCAATTTTGCAGAAGTGAAGACCCACACTTCATTTAGAGAAAGTATTTCACTTGCTTCCCTCAGCCTTCTACAAATAATTTTACCGTACTCTAATACAGTGAATTCCACACTAGTAATGAGATAGCGTTGTAAAACCTCTTCCAAACTCGGGGCTATACAGGAAATCATGTAAATACCTTGTATGGCACTTCTATGATTTTGAGATGATGCAATCTCTATTCATGGTGAAAATGGCTTTCCTAAGACTAGCTGCAGCCGGACGTGCATTGAGGACAGGTAACTTTTACGGTAATTTCTCAGTTACAGATTGAAAGCTGATATTCCAAGGAACTCTTGGTGTGCTGAACCAACAGCTTGGCCTGTAAAGGTCCATTTGCTAACAGCCACAACTTATCCAAAGCACTGCTGACAATGAATATTAAAAGTTACATTTAAGTTAAAACATATTAAAGGAAATGAGACCTCACTGCAGACTTAATATGTTCCAGATGTTACTGTTCTATATCTGAATTTGTTCACTGCACAGAGTAAGAAGAAAAACGTTGCCAAATAAACCTCTTTGGTCTATAGAACACTCTCTCCCATACATTAGGACAGGCACAAAATTGAGCCAAATACATGTTTCTAAAAATTGTTTTAAAATATCTAAACAGAGACCTCCCTCCTTGGCTGAGGTGGTTTATTCCACTGATGCAACTTAGCTTTAGGTTAAAGCTGCTAAAAACTGGTAATTTAGGGCAATGGGGGCATAGAGTTTGCACTAGGAGTGGCCCAAACCACAGCATGGAGAGAACATACTGTACATTCTTGCTGCTTTGCTGTACGTTTACAGAAGGAATTACACGGGTATCAGAGGTGACTAGAGTCTCCACATCAGCTGGCTGAAGAATCAGTCCTATAGAGCTGCTGAATCGATCAGAAGTTACATTCATTTTAAGATATTCCCACTATTTTAACCTAGGTTTTAGGAATGCAAAAATACAATGGAGAAATATGTTCTAACCATTATCAACACAGTATCACAACAATGCAAAAATGACTACGTTCCTCATACTGCTTTCTGCAGATCTAGACATTGATAATCTGTGTAAGCTCTGCAAGGCTCATGATTTACCAAGCAACACTTTGGTATTGAAGTGAAGTGTGTCCTATTTAATCATAATACTTTGCTGGGGAGGTGTGATGGGGGAAGTACCACCAGTCTGATAACAAAACAGATAGTTTGGAGTTTTCCTCTCATAGGTAACATCCCAACTCTTTTGAACTCTGTGCCTTGCTTCAGGTTGATACCAGTATCACTCAGCAAAAAGACCCTTAAATCCAAGAAGCATTACAACAAGGACTGCCTGCTCCCCAAGACAGAATTAGTATTTCATAGCTTATCATTTTGCTCTCGCACTGACCAGTAAATTTGGAGATTTCAAGTTCTTGTCTGGAGACACTAACAACCCTAATTACCACCTCTTGGAAATAAACTCCATATTTTCTGCTGAAAATTTATGTTTCTTGCACTGTAAGTACTGCAATAATTTTAAAACCTTCAAGCAAAGTGAAGTTACTATCTTAAAGAGCATTACTAACATCACATAGGTCCTGACCACTGAGACAGAGTAACTGATTCAATGGTTTGAAGAGAGATTGATAAACTGCCATTCCGAGCCACTGCCATGAGGCTGACGCGAACTGATCAGGCATTCCATTCACTTGTGCTAAAAATCACTCCCAGCCAGGGTTAAAGATACAAAATAATCCCATCAATCACATTCTGAAAGGTATTAACCCAAGTTTTTCAACTCTGAGATTCTGATTTCTCTAACACCGTAATAATGTCCTCTGAACAGCTTCTCCTGCGCACAATCTGACTGGTCACATTTGACACACATCGGAATACACGTCCTTCAGTGATGTGAGTAATAAAGAACTGAGATACAGAGCAAAGTAATAGAATACAACAAATTACTGTGCAAATTACTACAAAGAGAAATAATGCCTTTTGAGCAGGGCTCTGTTAACAACATCATCATTCCATAATTAAGAACTGACCCATTTAACAAGAGGTATCAAAGCTGGTTTAGCTGTGAGCAGCTAAACCAACCCAGGTTTAGCTAATAGCACTTTTTTATTATAAAAAAAAAACAACAAAAAACAACAGTTCTTATTCCCTTCATTCCTTACAGTGCTGCAGAGAAGCCTCTGCAGTAACAGCAGCTTTGATATCTTCTCATACTTGGAGTAAAGTCCCAAGAAGTTAGCAGACCAACGAAAGATGCAGAAGACTTGGGATGAAACAAGACAGTAATTACTGCATTCAAACACTTATTATACGTCTTCCAGCAAGGAACAAAATCCAGGTCTCTAAGTTCCTTCTGAACCAGCTCAGGAGTTTTGCTTAGGAGCCTGTACTGCTCTCACTAACCGGAGAGCCACTCAATGTCTGTAAAGGGACAGGTTTCCTCGTGCAAGCCGACATCCAATGAAATGTGCACTGAGTCCAAGTCTTGTAACTGCTGGGTGTTCTCACATATTCAACCCTCCTCAGCCACAAGCAGGTGGAGCTCTTGAACCTTGAAGACTCTTAAGCAGCTTACCTCGTCTTTCCCACTGTACCTGGCCACTGAGCATGCGCTCCACCAAATTTACTAAAGAAACAGAGATGCTAGCTTGGTTCCTGTGAGGTGGTATCACAACATTCATCGTGCCTGGCTGTAAGGAGACTGGCTTGCTAGTTAACAAGTTAACACAGAGATAGCATAATCCATTACAGCGACCTTGCACCTGTGAAAAAGGGATTTAAAAAAATCTCAGCCATTTTGGGGCTTACTACTAAAATTTTTTACATAAAAATCTGGGAAATTCATTATCAACTACAACAATTTACAAGTTGGTGCCCACAAAGAGTGTAGATACACCAAAGAGAGCAAATTGCAGTAAATGGCAGCATTTTAACATGCTCTGAATTTAGACACCCATGCTATGCGTCAACACATTTCCATGGTTGGAGAATTTAAAAGCAAATTACTACCACTGTGCCCTCATTTTGAGCTGCTGACAAAGAAGCCAACAAAGTAAAACTGTAATCCTGGTCTGGTCCTTGTTAGTATTAGAGGGGGCGAGGATAAAAAGACATCCATGTCACGTCTTTGTCACGTTGACCACTGGAGCCTGAGTTCTTGAATCAGTATGTCAGAAGACTGATCTTTAAATGGAAACAATTAGAAAAAAATGACATCTTCTTTGCTGGTATCGTCTTGTGCATTTAACAGAGTTGACTGAGAGGTCACCAGGGTCTGAACATGAACATTACTGGGCTTGAACGGGTTTGCTGAGGCAGATGAAAGTGCTTCTGGCTGACCATCTGTAGAGCCATACAGTTCTATAGAAAAAATGGAAGAAGACAGATTCATGACACTGCACGGTCTGACATCTCCACAGATGTACAAGTTAGTCAAGAAATACCTGTCTGGAATGCAGTGGTCTGGCTGCTTGGGAGGACTGGACTTGCTGATCGCCTGCCTCTGAGGATACCCTCCTCTCGTCCAACGAGCCTAGGCGGAATCAGCTGCTTCTGATCAACAGATGCTGAAGAAAAAATTTTACAAATCAGTATTTGACAATAGCAGCACTTCACTGATTTCACTGCTTCATGCTGAAGCCCACAATACAGACACCTTTGCATATTTGAGGAAGCTGCTATACCATGAAGAGTTGTTGCTTCTGTTGCAAGTTACTTAAATTTTCTCTTTAGCTGTTCAGACTGTGAGTACACTTTCCCTCTCCTCTCCCCGAGGATTTCCAATGCAGTTACTACCAGCTTGACAACCACAAATTCAAAATCTTGTATTATAAAGCACAGTAGAGAAAAAAAATCTCTTTGTCCCTAGCACTCAAATAGCAATGGCTATTTGCTACTTTTAACACACAGAACTGTGATGAACTTCTGTCTCTGCTCTCCATCTGTCTCACAGCTGCTCATCTGCAGAGTACATCGATCGTGGTGTTATGGCCTGTCAGTTTCTTACGTTCAACAATAAAAGCAATTCATGAAACGGTTATTCTGGATCCAAAGAACTCCTCTCAGTAACATTCCTTACATGTCATGAAAACCAAATTCAATACCCAGTATTTTGCCACTTGTACAGAAAGTCCTGTTCCATTTTATTCTAAGATCTACATATGGGCATAAAAAGCACGCATCCCACTAATGCTCATGAGAGAATAGAGACCAATATATTTGTGTTTTAGGCCTTTCATATAAATTTTGGAAAAACACCATTAAGTACATTTCCACTGCAGGGATCATTATGTAACAGCTATTAAAAATAAAGCTGGAGAGTTGCAGTATTAGAGCTCTATTTGCCCATTTACCCATACTTGGTATTCAGGGTAAGGGGGTATTAGGCTTCTTTTATATGCAAAAACATAAGTCTGTAATTCTATTAAACTTCAGGTGCAGAGACAGACTTTTTTGCAACATGCAAAAAACAGCCCCACTCCCTGGGCAGGTTTGGCCCTGAGTCTGCCGGAGTAGTGTAGGCCCAAGTGACGTGCAGGCTTGTCAGCTCAGAATCCTATATAAAGCTAAGGAGATAATTTTGTAACTTTAAATTATAGGCCCTTTTCTCAGGCTGGCAGAAAGGCTATTTTTAGTGGTAAAGAAAAAGTGGTTTTTATTGTGTCTGTCATCGGCAAAGATCACTACTTTGGTACCTAGTAGTTAGCAGCAGAAATTACACCATGACAAGGTAACTGTATTTTTACTTGCTTCTATTTCTGACAAAATTAGCCCCTTTCAACTCCACAACACATACAGCATCCTCAGATCTGGCCTGGAAAACTGTATTTAATGACTGACTGGTGCTAAGAACGGCACCACATTTAGTGTTATTACAGCTCTGAACATAGTGAGAAGAGGTTAAGACAGCCTCAAAACATTTCATTCATACAGAACAAGCAAAACATTTGCTATTTTCTTTTACCACTACAATTAGGCGAGATTTTATATCCAGGTTTACAAATGCTCACCATAATGCTGTCCTATTGGCTTGCAGCACTCCGTTTCCAACATTATCTATCTGGGCTAAATTTCCAATTCAACAATACATGCACATTGAGCTCCTAACTTAAGGACTTCAAGAGCCCACAATTTGTAGCACATTAATTTCTGGGTTCCACACAGGTAGTCAGAGGTTTAAACTATAGTGTTCTGTCTCCTTGTGATGCTGGCAGAGGTTAGAAATCCATTTAAATATACTTACCCGAACTGTCTGTCCTGTGAGATGCTTTGCTCTTCCCACCTTTCTCTTTGCTTCCTTTTGTAAAAGCGGCCAGCTTAGTAGGGATCTGCTGCTGAACTGCAGCCGGTTTCTGTATCTGGTTAGTCGCACTCAGGAGATGGATTGGCACTTCGTTCTTCAGTGCAAGAACTGGACGATTCTCCAGGGTGGTACTGTCCCTACGAACCAGCTCTGGCCGTTCCAAGTAGTCTATTCCAGAGATGCTCACTCTCGCAGAGCTTTTCAAGACTGGCAGAGATGGTTCTACCCCTTCTCCATTGAAGCTAACGGAGTGGCTTTGCATCTGGCTCTACATGAGGAAAAAGGCACTCTAAGTCAAACAGGTACTTTCATTATCTCAGACACAACAAGGAGAGACCACCCTCAACCCTGCAAACACAAAGCACTTTCTTGTGAGAAATGCAATAGGCTAGACCAACCTCAAAATACACTGACAAACAGAAGGAAGATAAAAAGATCCTCAGCAACTCAATTGCTTAATATCACACCTAACAAAGGAACACAACAGTGTACTGGGTCTCACAGGGATGGAGCTAACTTTCCCTGCAGCAGCTGGCAAGCTGCGTTAGGTAATGACAGAATGGACAGAAAGCTGTACTTTCAGACAGTAATAAACAAGCCAATGTAATTGGACCCCAAAATTCACTTTTTGAAACATAAGAGATGTCTTTAGAAATCAACTGTATAGAACACTGCCAATGTAGTGCACCTTCTGCAATCACCTGCCTGCAATCGGCAGTTCCTGTATTTAAAAAAACTGCAGTCAGCCACATTCAGAAATAACTTATTCTCTCTTGTTCTGTCTGCTTGTCTGTCTCTTTTAAATACTCCCATTAGCAAATGTCTGGGTAGAATTTCACAGACATTGAAGAATTTCCAAGCCCTGATCACTCTGACAGTAGCCAGCTCCAGCTACTTCAGATAATGGCACAAGTAGCTCAGTAAAAAACAAACATGGATTAGTGCTGCAAAAAAGGGCAACCTTCTTTCAGAAGCAAGCAATAAACAGAACTCCAAGAAAAACTCCTTACCTGTCCCATTTCGGGGGAGAATGTGCCGGACACCGTGTTCTGCTTTTTCAGCTTCCTTAGCTGATCTAGACGCTCCTTCTCTTTCTCTACTGCTCTCTGAGCTTCCCGCAGCCTCTCTAGGTCGTGCTGATAGGCCTCTCGCTGCCTCTCGAATTCTTCTCTATCCTGAATCAACTTGTCTTTCAGCTGCCGAGCTTCCTCTTCGCGCTTCTGCAGCCGGACTTCTGTGACTTCTAGTTCCCTCTGCTGCTGACTCCTTTCCCGTTCCCAGCGTTGCTGCTCCAGTTTCAGCTGGTTCTGAAGTTTCTGTACATTCATCAGTTCTTCTCTCTGTTTTTCAAAGTTACGCTGTTTCTCCTGCTCTAGCAGCAGGTTGCCACGCGTAGACTGCAGCCGGTATTGCTTCTCCCGGTCTGCCATGGTGGCTCGTTGCATCTCAATGTAGCTGTCCTGCTGAGATATCACTGCCTGGAATGGAAATAAGAAGTCCAAAATGAGGCACACTGGCTCAAAAACAAACAAACAAAAAAAACAACGAATAAACCCCCATACAGCTAAGCAAAAGACAACAGTATCTACCAGATTAGGTAACTGACGGCTTTGTCTTCAAGAGCAGATCTAACTTTCTAGCTTGTACATCACTATTGACTATTGAGGAATTAAGTTTTGATTACATCTGTCAAAATTAGCATTTCTTGCATCTAGAATTTCCACTCTGAATCTGACAAAATTACTCAAAATATTACTGATTCCAAGGTTACAGTAAAAAATATCTAATATATGCAGACAAGTGTATATTAACATGATTTTTAAAAGAAAAACACAGAGCAGAAGCTCAAAGTAGCAACAACTGTACTTAAATAAGGAGGAAAAGGGATTCAATCACATAAGACAACAGATAAAACACCTCTTTCAAAATACCAGACACTGTTTGTTTCCCTGAGTCTCAGGTCTTGAATTCTACAGTTCACTCTAGTTTTAGGGGATATTTTCAAGGTAGCTTCTCTACAACTGCGTATGTTTCATTATATTTAATGCCTAACAGGCCTCTTGGAGAGTAGAATAGTGGTTTACCTGAAGATTGAAGAGCAATTGTAGCAGTTTTTGTATCCTTTGGACAAGCTGAAGAGGAGGGGAGGCAGATGGGATAAAAAAAATAAAATAAAATTTAGACACCGAAACAGAGCTCCGTTTCATTGCAGCATTAGACTTTTTTCTTTTTAAAATAATGGACAGAATCTGTAGTATGTACAAAAACACACACACTGGAAGAATGATTACAAGAGTATTCTGACAGGGTAACATCCAATACAGCAATATAGAAGCACAACGAATTTCAGTATATTGGTCCTCGCTCAAATTGAGTCAGGGCTCAGCAAATCTCACTGGGATTCCAGGGAGCAATCCTCATCACCAGTTTTCTTCGTATGAGCTATTTAATGACCACTTCCTCCCATGCTCTAGCACTGAATCACTACACAGGTACAGCACTCACAGGAGATTCAGAGGCAAGTTCTGCCAGTGAGCTAAGAACATACAATCTCTCCAAAGATGCAGAAAGAAGTAGTTAGCCAGCTCTTTGAAATGCACTTCTAAATAGTCAGAATCATCTTTGTTTTCTAATGGGACATTCAGAATGCATTTGGAGTCATAAGGTACAGGCTGTTTATGAGCTTGTGGTTCCACAGCCATTAAAAATACTGGTCTGTTTATTTTGCCTGATATTATTATTATTATACAGCTATTTCCCATTAGGTTTCCTAACAGCAGAAGTAACATACCTGAGACTCTATGGTGGGCTGAATACCACTGTTGTCATCCAGCCTTGTTATATCACTCTGAAAAAAAACAAAAACAACGATCTGCGCTAGAGATACTTGTTGGACATTGGTAGTGCTGCCAGAACATGCTGGAAGGGTTCACCTCACCAGGGAACATTGTTTATAGCTGGAGCAGAGATTGCTCCCATGCACAGAAGGACACATACCAAAAGTACTTAAATCATAGTACAGAAGGAGATGCACGGTCATTAAAGGTAACATTAAAGATACAGCATCAAATGAGCAAATACAGAACGAAATTATCGTGCCTCTCATGCAGCAAGCTATAAACCATCAACTCACCCCCACAAAATAGCCTTAGAGTCAAGCAATTTCACGGTTAGAACTCTTTCACAGCCTAGCCCTACCAGACATAACAACTTTCAGCTTAGCAAGGGCTGTTCAGCAGCACTATTGCAATGAAGAACCTGAGGAAACACATTTACTTCATAAGCAAGCCCAACGTACAGTTTGAGATCCTTCTTCTGCATCCAGTGGGAGGTCCTGGAGATGCACATCTGAACTTACTGCATGGCCTCTCCAGTCCCATTGTCTCTGGTCACCACCACTACTCTTCCCAAGACTATTATCTGGAAGAAAAAAAAAAAAAAAAAAAAAAAAAAAGAGTGGCATGTGAGTGGTTCACCAGGACTGAGCTTGTGAAAACCCACTGCATAACAAAGCAAACAAAAAAACATGTGACTTTGAAGTTAGAACCATTTTCACAGAATCATAGAATCACAGAATTGTCTAGGTTGGAAGAGACCTCAAGATCATTGAGTCCAATTTTGCTACTGCATGGCTTATCCATGCTCATTAGAAGTGGGAAAGTCGACAATAGTGAGAGCAGGACTGCTCAAAAAGGTACAAAACTTGAGGAGAATGGGTTAAAAAAATAGTGAGATTATGTTCAAATCACATTATGATACTTTAAGTGAAACAACCACAATAGAGACTGAAAATGATCGTCCGTGGCTACCAGAATTGCAAACTCCTAACATGGAATACTCAGGAGTAGAAAAATCTTATTCAAAGCAGCACCACGATAAGCATGGAAAGAATTAGGGGAAGACAGAGACTGTACTCTATAGAGCACCTATAATAAGACAGGCATATATAGCCTTTCACAGGCAAGAGAAAGGATTCCAGGGATAAACTACCAGCGAAATACAGACCTTTCTACTTTGCATGAAGCAAAATGAAGGGAGGTAAACAGTATCTAGTATTTCCACTTATTTCATCAATTAACTGAGAGCATCTGTGCAAAAAGGACGATTTATATTGTTTAAGGATTCAGCAACTCTTTAGTGGCTGCACAGATACGAAAACTTGTTTCAATTTTTGTCATTCTATAACAAAAGCAAGCAGTTGAACTCACATTTCCTAGGTTTTTATGTCAAGCTTATTTTTTCAAGAAAATTAAAATTCTGTGTGGAATTGTGGTAAATAGAAAATATGGGTTAAGTTAGCACCTTTAACATTACACCAAGAGCCCTACTCTGCTCTCTAGTGTTGGTACTGAAAGCGAAAGATACAGCATGCTGATACAGCATGCTAGGAATTTATTCTTATCCTCTTCTCAGGAACTTCTTGTGAAGTTCCCTTAATATCCTTACATCAGAGCCTCAATTAATTCATTTTTCTTAGCCCATAGTCAGTACAGAGAAGCATAGTAAAGAGCTAAGAAGCTTAAATGAATGCTACACTTTTTAACAGTGCATCAACAAACACAGCACAGTACCCCCCCAGTCCCTCTTTCTTACTGTTGTTTGAAATTGAGGGACTACTGTCATATCCCCCAAAGGTCTCTGCTCTCCTGGGGAGTCCCGGTGCACAGCTATCTTCAGGCTGACAGGATCCATTTCCTAAGTGAGTGAAGATAAGGTTCTGGAGATTTTCAGCTAGGAAGAAGAAGAACATATTATTTACACAGCCAGGTCTACAAAGTGAGACAAACTCATCATGCTAACAAATTCGGGTTTGTGTATTTATATATATAATTTTTTTCCAGCCACCAAGTACATTAAATATTGGGTAGTTTGAAAGACTTTCTACAGTACAGATGGGTTTTCCTTCACGACCTGCTGTTTACTACAGGCTCTTCATATTGCGTGAGTGAAGATGACCTTTTCCTTGAACACAAGTTTGATAATCCAGCCTCGAATGTTTTTTTTTTTGGTCAAACTAAAAATGATGTTTGTGGTTTGTGTTTATTCTCTTTCTAAATATGCTGTCTTTAGATAGGCTGTTTAAATCTAGAACCCTGATACAATATTACATTTCAGGGTTATTATGTTATTAGATCGCCTTAGTACCCATCTGAAATAACTCATCTGAAGACTCCATGGGTTGATCTTAAATAAGTAAATAAAAATCAAAACTGTGGAGGTCCTCTACGTAAAAACAGGTGCACCCTACCTCTCTTGGAGATTAGAGTGAATGAGTCTGAACAGCATTATACAGAATTATTACAAGATGATTTTTAAGACTTGTACTTAGATCAGTGCTTATCCCAACCTCTGCACCTGAGTGAACACATACACATTCCCACACTGTATTTACCTTCTACCACTGCAGACTTCAAAAGTGATTCTCCTTGCAGATTTTCTGAGATGTCTCCCCGAAAAAGTAGCCTAGATCGGGTTCCTTGGGAATTGTCTTCAAACCCATTCATTTCAGACATTTCTAGATAAATCTGTTGCTTCTCAGTTAGACTTTGCATAATCAGGTCATCTTTCATGCTCAAACGCTCTAAAGGAAGAAACAAACACAGTTCTACCTTCTAAATCACTGTCAAGAGAACAACATTCACTTTGGAAAATTACCATTTATTTCATAGTCAGAGCATCAGAGATATAATAAACAGCTGGAAGAAAAACTCAAGGTGCATGCAAGGCTTATTAGACTTTTTAAACTTAACTATTTCTATGCAATCTTGCAATACCTTGAAGGATTTCTGAAGGAGCAACTCAATCACGTGATAAAAGATTAAGACAGTTATAAGTCACAAGGGATGTTGAGAAGCTGCTAGTAGAATAGATATCTAAGTCATTACCTTGGAAATCTCTCAACCTTGCAGCTCTTGCTTCAGCCAACTTCCTTTCTGCTTCGGGTTCATTAAACGTTCCTCCTTCTTCATCAGGACAGCTGTAAAAAAGGGGACAGGAATGTTTGATTTACACATTAAAGACTTAAAATCACGTTGGCATTCAACCTGAAGATTATGCCTAGGATGTTGTTTATCTTGTGTGTCAATCTTTTTTCACTTATCCAAAGCTTTGTTGCATTTGACATCAGGAACCAATTTATTTTATTTTTTTTAAAAAAAGCAGAACAAAGTCTTCAGTTGGTTTTTCTAGCATCTTTATGAGCAGCTTCTTCCCAATAAATGTGCACAAACTGCCTGCTTCAGTCTTGCATTGACAGTTTATCAACAGTCAAATGCATTTTTACAATAAACTTGTACCGACAAGTCCTGTGAAGAGGAGGCCGATCAGCGACAAATCAAGCCCTCTGGCTTTTACTCATAATTTACCTTTCTACAGCTCTGCGGATGTGAGCCATCCAGGAATTTCTCTCTTCTTTAGAGCTTGTGTGAATTTCATACATTTCTGGTCCTTTTAAGGAAGCGCTGATTAAGAACATTGCCTTTTCCTCATTAGCTACCTCTCTTACAATCAATTTTTGTAACGAGATAACTGGTGGTTTAGAGTCCTGTAAAAGAAAATATGAAATGTATTGCGCTACATTATACAATTCTTTGGAGTCTGTGCTTCTTAGCTCCCTTCTGTGTTTTTTTTGTTTGTTTTTTTTTTTTTTTTTTACTTATACAGGGCCACCATGAGCTGTAACATTGCAACACCAAACTTTACCACTACGGCTTCTTCATATGACACTTTTGACACTTGTCTTATTTTTTTATTTTTTTTTTTTAAACAAAAAATGTCAAACAAAACTTCTGGATCCCAGAAATCAAGAACAGTTTCAAAAAATTTGCTTAGATGGAGACAAGGGAACACTGTTTTGCTCTAAAAGACAGAAGGAGAGATTCACAAATACCAGAACTTACTCAGGAAAAGTGATTCTATAGCAACTGGCTTGTTTATTACTTCATTTTCCTTCTGAATCTACCGTAACATCTACCTAATATTTCTATTTTTATTTCTTCTGCAATTACTATCACCTTCAAAAACACTCCAAGTAAACGTATCAAATATGAAACCAATACCCACCACTGATGCAAATGTATATTTTTGGTCCTTTTCTTGCAAGAGCAACAGTACATCATTTAACAGGACTGCCAGAATATCTACAGTAACAACAGAAAGAAAGAAAAAGATTTTGAAGCAATTAGACTGGTGCAGACTCAAAAAAAAAAAAAAAAAAGTCACTTAAGTCTCCCGCGTGCCATGTGTTAGTGCATCAACATTTGCAATACTGGGCTGATTTCTGCTTTCCACTGGGGTTGTCCAGGGTCAGGCTGGACATGTGCAGAACCAGCAGAATTCAAGTAGAGACAATTTAAAGCTTGAAGACAACTACACAGGCATCCTACACGTGCATTCAAACAGTCAAGATGGAACAAGTCTCCCTCAACAGCAGATTCTTCTGAAACTGCAGATGTTCATAGTACCAGCTACTCTTGGCTGCATTGTATGTTCCACTGAAGCTTCTCCTTGAACATTTGAGCAATGAAGCTGTTAAAATACCCGCTGATGAATGCTGTTTTGATTTTCTGGCAAAACAGACATTATAAAGAACAAAGGTGTCTTGGGTTTGACACAACATAATTTTTCGAAGTGTGAACCAGAGCTCGCACAAGATAATGTCTTTCCACAGGAGACTAAGTCAGTATGACTCAAGGCTTTGTCATCTACCTAAAGACCTCCCACTTGAATTGGAAAGCAGCTCAGACAGATAATAAGCAAACAGCATAAGGAACTTATCATGCACCATTATAGAGATGCTTATTGGACAAGCCAGGAATAGAACAAGTGCTATTTCCTCCAATATCCTATTAAACAAGTGGGTTATTGTCATTGTACTTTATGCTCAATCGATTAGTAAGAAACAGCTACAGAACAAAGCAAAATCCCATTTCCTAGTTGTACTTTTCCCTTTCCTGGTCCTTTACCTTTCAGTCGCCCTGATGCAGCTTTCCAGTACAGCATCCCATCAAGCAGAAGCCGCCTCTGTCCCATATCATCCTTCCGGAAGAGAAGCCCATTCTTGCATTTCCCAGATGATTTTAGCTCCATTTTATGCATAATCTCTTTCAGGCGCTGCCCTTTCTCACACTCATTTACCATGGCATCTACATGAGTGATTGTGTTCTTAATTAAACTAAGGGCCTGGGTCAGCTCTTCATAATCCTTAGTTCCAGCTAGGAGAGAAGGATAGTAATTAGTCCCATTTACAACTCTGGAATGCAAATATGACTCATTCAAAAATATTTTAACAGGAAGGTTCCATACTGAACATCTGACAGTATTTCCTAAGAGCCTGAGTTTAAAAATAAACAAATAAATGGATTCCTAGAGCTCTAAATCTCTAAGAAACTGATAAACTTAACTACTATGATTTTGTGGTTGTAGACCTGAAACTGAACACTGCTTTCAACCCTCTGATGAGGCGAGAGGGATCTGTATCTGCATCTAGAACTGCATCTCCAGCTAACTAACAAGTGAGAAAACAGGTATAAAGCAGTCCCCGCCTGTCTTCCTTGCCTGAGGAAAGAAGGCACGAAACGTAGGAGAAAAAGGATGTGACGACAACTGTCAGGCTTCTAGGAAAGATTAAAGAAACTACCTTCTGTATTCTGAATAATGCGTTCCACCAAGACTGGGTATTTGGTGATGCGCTGTGTAACCAGAAGGATACACTCTTGAACACCAAGTCTCCTCACGATGGAACTGTTGCCGATTTTCTAGAAAACAAGACAGACCCATCATATTGATTGTATGTATCACTCTTCTAACTCCCTCTCCTCTTCATTCACACATTTTCTGTTTCAATTATACCATTAGTTATAGCATCACAAAATCATCTGCATACTATTACAAATGCAAAACTCATGACAACATCAAAAAATTGATTCTAATGCTAGAAAAAAAATATTTTAGATATCATTTTCAACTAAATGTTAACTAAATCTGAGGCCAAACAGAGAAAGTTCCAAGTCTGAGCTGTTTGCTTATTTGCTAACTGATTGCTTTCTATATAGGGTCGGTCCTTAACTATGTAGAAAAGTAAAACATTTTTAAAACCAGACCCAGCCACCTACCAGACAAATTATGTCTGCAATGAATAAAATGTGTTTATTTTACCACTGTATGTAGACCAGTATGTTTATGTACAGAAACATGTTTCTGTTTAGAAAGGGAAGATCATAAAGCATCAAAATTGCACTAGTTAGTCTGACTGCAGATACAAAGCAATCCTGACAGCAGAATATAGCACCAAGATCTTTGTTTACATGGGCTGAGGCTATTTATTTTAAAACTTACTCTGTTTACGTATTTAGTTTCTTGAAAGTAAAGGGTTCTCACTTTTAAAGACTAATAGTTAAGAAGAGCTGTAACTACAGAGCCACGTAGGAAAGTTCACACAGTATCACTTACTAACGACTGGAACACGAGAATACCAAGGACTGAGCAATGCCAGCTAAGATTCAGGTTACAGCCTTCCAGTTTGGCTGTGCTTCTTCAGCCCTTCCTATTAATTGTGCATTACACTGTACAGCAGATAAACAAACTGCCCTGGAGCCAATCTTATGGTTTTGGAAAGATGACGTAGCGGGCAAAACTAGACTAAGGGCTCCAACTTTTTCTATACTACTTTATCAACAGCGTTTATCACTGATTTGATTTATCATAAAACCAATTTACAAAGACAGCCACACAGCACAGCAGTCAGTGACAGAGCCATGAACAGGACGAATGCTCTACTTCCCAGTCTTAGGTGCTCTTAAGAGGAAAAAATACCTGCCTGCCCCAAATTTAACACCTGTTAACTGCAGCTGTGTGCCCAAACAGCTCAAAAGATCTAAAATACAAGAAGCTAACAGCATATCAAATATCAAGAGTATGTCTCTTATGTTCAGCTCATTCAATATTAACGAAGATCTTCAAGTATAAAATAAAACTGAAAGAGGTCAAGTACACTTTGCACAGTAAGAATGGGAGGTTTCTGATTGTTGTTTACCTTTATTAAGTTTTGGAACTTCTTATGGTTTTGGAGCAGGTCTTTATAGTGACTAACAGCTTCATTGTGTCCACAGCAGAACACACCATATTTTTCTTTCATTCTCTCCCCATTTTCACCTGAAAACTAATTGGAAATATAAATATTAAATATATAAATCATTAACGGTAAATATACTCAAGACCCACATTGAACATGGTTTTATAGTAACTGATTTCTAAGACATCTCTTCAATATTTCAATTTCTTCTGTACCATAAATGAGAAATTTGTGCAGTGATATCTGAGAACTCGGCATACCACAAGATAACCAAATATTAACTGATTGCTGTCTTAATGAGAATTTATAAAAGTATTTCTGGGACTCTGCATTTAAAAAGACTGAGGACTGTAAAAGGTGAGATTACAGTATACGAAAGAAGCTGTGGCATCTACTCCGTATCAGAATGGGTGCTGAAATCAAAAGTAGCTGCAATCAGTTTAAAAGATCTTCATTTTTTCGCTGCTCAGAACCAAGAAGCTCAGCACTAAGTGCGTGACAGCTGTGTTTGGGAAGGATACCAGCAGTATATTACTGTACTTTCAGAACAGATGAAAAACAAAAACAAAATTTGCAGTAGTCATATAGCAAATAACATGCATACACACGTGCCCAAAGAACATTTAAAGAACTTTTCATATTATTTGTGACCAGGTGTGATCCTAGGAGTCATATTCACACACTATACTAGGATGATAATCTTAAACAGTCTTCTATCAACCTTTACACAACTGTAACTTCATCCTATAATTAGATTTTTAGGAATTTAAAAGGCTCAAGAATGCTGGTAGAATTTAATTCGCACCTGTTTTACCAAGAGGTCTCCAATGTTCTGGATTATGTAATTTCGGTCACTGCCTTCTTCCAAGGACTCCTTTCGCCGCTCCTTTAATTGGAGCAGGAATTGCGCATGCATCTCCAGCAGCTCATCCACACAGGGGAAGAGCTTGTTGATGACCGCATTCGGGAACTGCAGTTCCTCTTTCATGGCTTTGGAGTACACCTTCAGCATTATTTTCAGTGTTCTAACATGGTGCATTTCAGTCTGCATTAGTTCTGGGCAAGGGGAAATACAAAAATATGAGTCATTTATACGGTGTGTAGTGACCAGTGAGATATAAAAGAGCAGGCTCTGAAAGTCACCATCCTCTGCAAGTGACCAACAAAACAGCTAGATAAACAACCCGCAATGGATAAAAAAAAAAAAAGAAAAAAAAAGCCTACTACTTCCTTCTCACCAGTATAAACCACTGAACCTCCTCTAACTCTGTCACACAATACATATTTTTAGTATCTGAATTTATGTACTTCCGAGTATGCTTTTCAGTAAAAATAACAAAAGACAAGTAACTCCCGAGAAATTCTGCTTTAATGCAGATCACTGTTCTAGATGAAACATGAAATTAGTGTAATCTACACATATTACTTAGATGAATTCAGCACTATTCCTAACTGCTAAGAATTGGAGATCAAACTGTTTCTGGTAGCAAGAGTGCCAGACAGGACAAGAGAAACAAGAGGTGGTAGTTCTAAGCTGCAGCAAAGGCAGCTTTATATCAAACATTAGGAATAACTTCCATTAGCATCAGAAGGTTAAACATTGGAGCAAGTTATGTAGAGAACCTCTGAAATCTTCATATTTCAAAGATTTTTAATAGCACACTAAACAAATAGCTGATGTCTAGGTAGAGCTGGTTATATAATAGCAGACCAACGCTGAGGACTATATGACATCTCGTCTCCTTACAGCCATATTTTGTTATTCTAGATCTTGCTAGAAGCAAGCTATTCTGGGGCTGTCCATAAACTTCTTCTAAGGTATCACATCACTATCAAGAAAAGAATACAACGATAATCAATGTGAAGTTCCTAAAGTAAAAAGTTTTAAAGAAATAATAGTGTTCTTACCATAAATGACATCTTGCCTTTTTATAACTTCTTTCTTTTGCCTCTTTGCATAAGACTGTTCCACTGCAACACTCCAAGACTCTGCCTCAAACTCATGAGCATCTGTTTCTATTTCACTTCGGAGGGATATAGAATATGCATCTAGACCAAAAGCACATTCAATTTCAATAATTAATAACTTGTGTCCCAACTGTATCCCTTGTTACCATCATTAAAAATAAGAAGAGTAAATACATCTCAATTTTACTTTAAGGCTGTGTAAGAAACAAAGTCCTGAAAAGCACAGAAGCTTCCATACCTTCCAGAAAAATGGAGTCTGCTGTTGAAGGTGCAAGTGAGACAACATCATCTGAGGTCTGCTTAAATTTTATAAATCCTGAATCCCCTTCATCCATGTCTCCTGAAATTAGTCTAAATGACCAAAGAGATTAGACAAAGGGACCCAAAGAGAACGTTAAAATCTTTTAAAAGTTGCTTGACTTAAATAAATAAAAGCCAACTACTTTAACAAGCATCTTTCCTATAGTACAATACAGTTAAAATAAATACATGAAGGCTACCCTTGCACTCGCACTTGAAACATTCAAATCAATTTAGCAACTTGATCATTTCAGTATTATGGATTTAATTAGAGCAGCATGAGCAAGCATGCAACTCCTGGTATGACATTTGAAAAGACACGTCACTTGCTGACAAGCCTTCGCTACTCCAGAGTAAAAAGGGTACTTTCACTGAGAATGGAGCATAACTGTGGAACACGAAAAGTAAAAAAATACAGAAACCCACAGATAGCTTTGAACTTATTTTCAGCAAGGTATCCTGCAACTTAAAACACTGCTGCCTCCTACGCTACTCAGAACCATCACAATCTTGAATAAGTGATCTCAGAAAAGATTCTTGAACTTCAGCAAGTCTGAGGACAAATACAACCATGAAAAAGATATTCTAGACAGGCATACTCAAGCAACCCCCTATAGTGTAGAGGAACTAAAGACAAGGTGCTAATTTAAACAAAAAAAAAATACTTTACTGTTTAGGGGATATTTAAAACAAATTTCAGCATTAAAAAAACTCAATGAGTTTCTCTTAAGCTTGAAAACCAATGCAAGTCTTGTTTTATTTTTAATTGGTTTTCTTTTCACATGGGGAGGGTAGGGGGAAGACGCAGCAGAAGCCAGTGAATTAGAAGAGAAGTAGTTTACTTACCGAAATTTACTAACAGCTTCAGCAGTACTCAATGAAGACTGAGAATTTCCTCTCTGGGTAATAGTCATACCGAGATTCCGTGAGAGTACTGGGGTCCCATCCGGTCCCAGGAGAAGACTTCGGGGCTGCTCCTTCAAGGAAGCGGCTAGAGAGGCAAAAATTGAATTGGTACTCAGAAAATGAGGCGTACACTGCAGCTCGCCTGCTCTCAAACCTCTCTCTGACTGTGGACGCAGAACAGACAGGATCTTGGATGTCAAAAGCTCGTTGTCCAAAAAGACATTCTCATTCCATTTTCGTGAAAAGGAGCCACAAAAAGACAGCTCAGGATGAGCTGGAATCGCATTGCTTCTGCCGCTGCTTTTTGAATTTGTATTCCCCATGCTCACTACTGGCTGCCCTCAGCCTTGGCACAGTAAAGTGGCCCCAGAGATGCACTGTTTTTATACTACCTGTGATCTTTCTAGAAATGTAAAGCTGCCACTTAACTTACTGTATTGGCTAAATCAGCAGGTCTGAAGTGCAGGAAATTGGTCCCTACTGTGCCCATTTAGTGCGGAAATTGCAAAGTATCTTCTCCTTTAGTAAAACACCAGAACCTACACACAATTATTCACACCCTACCGTATAAGGGCACAGAACATTTCATGGCAAACAAGAGAAATCTGAGATCACATAAAACCACAAGTTCTTTGCAATGCTTATTGCTACACAGTGATTTATAACTGCATGCACACACACTGAATGTAATAGATACCAGAGCTAAATTTAATTTTAATACTGCAGCTCTTTAATGCTTTTTAAATCTAGATGGACAGTGAGCTGGAAAGATATTTAAAACTTTAATCACTATTACACAATTCATGGAAGCCTGTAATAGACTTATAAAAAATGGATACAATTATTTAGTACCAATGTCTGTAATGAATGATACGGAACAGCAGACAAAATATATCCTCTCAAAAAAAGGAATTGCAGGGAAGTGAAAGATGAAGAAGCAGCCAGGCAATCTTTAACACTTATCACTGACAAGGTCTGCAGATGTCTTTCCTTCCAAGTGCTTTTAAGGACATGGGAATGGAAGAGATCTCACGGATCCCTGAACCCAGGACTGCCACTGCAAGCAGGCTTTCTCTTAATACCCAGACCAAACTCCTCTTCCACTTCTGGACTGGGAGGCTGCTTCAGGAGCATGTTGCAGTAGCAGTTCAAGGGTGTCTTCAGTTCCCAGCCTAGGTTCACCCATCACCACTTTACAACTTTTCTTGTGACAATGCCCGTGTCTATTCATCCCCCAACGTTCCTCCTCCTTAGTCTGCACTCCTCAGCGTGCCTCCATCTCTCCTCCTCCATCTGAGAAGCACTCATCTCTCCCTTCACACTTGTCTTGTTCTACCAAACACAGCTAAACCAAGGTATTCATGTTTCTACTCATAAAACGTGTTTTTCCAAATTTCTTAATATCCCATACTCTGCATCTACTTGTCTCATTTTATCTTCCTTGAAGCAGTTGACGAGAATTGTATGATGGCTGCAGAGAACATTTCATCAATGCTATTTAATACAATTATCACTGCATCTTGTACCTGCTAGAAATACCTCTCCCAACACCTATTCAAGTCCAAAACCTTTTGGCTATGCACACAGCTCATTCTCAATCTGTACCAAATTGGGTAAACATGGATATATTTCCTCTTCCATCATCCAAGTGATGAGCTTCAAGTTCATTGTCCCAAAAAAGCAGACTGAGCGGATATTGGTAAGATTGGCAAAGGAAGATTTCTTGAACAAGGGCTTAATAATAAATGTCATCCCACTTCCATTTGTGGAAGCACTGAAATCATCAGCCATCAAGTTCTCTTTCTGTGCTGCACAGCCAAGAACATAAAAGGTTTGTTTCCCAATGACAGGCCGAATCTAAACATTTCCATATGCAAAATATGGGGGAGGGCACAGTTTGCATCTTCCCTAAAATGTGTATCTCTTCAATATTGATGCCCTACCTTTGGCTATATTTTTGCTGGGCATTACAGTGTGCAGTGTTATACTGCGGGTAGAGACAGAGCCCATGCTATTAGATGTTCCTTTAACTTCCATCTTCTGCTTTTGACTATGGAAAATTAGTAGTGGCTTCCTAGCAGAGCCTGCACCAACAAAAAGCCATTTTCTGAGTTCAATTAGCACTGTCTGCACACTGCTGAGAGTCTGTATCGATCGTTGTTAACCTATCACATCAGACCAGACTGTATACCACAGAGCTGTTTCAACGACAAGCCCTACGGCCAACTTTTCCTATTTTCATTATTCTTTATTGTTTCCTATTTTAGTCTCTGTACTTTCCCCTTAATGCACAAAACCGTTTTTGGCCATGCAATCAACCACTTACCTTCTTATAGCAATTATTCCCCTTGTGCTATCTGTTAAGAATTATTTCATAAAGAAGTACCGTTTGAAATGCAAGCCAAACAATACCTAGCAAGCACACATGCAAAAGTCAGAGTAGTATTCAGATATTCACCTCAAATGTGTTTCTTATAGCCATCAAAGCAACCAAACAGACTGACTGCAAGGCAGAAAATAATTCTGCTCTAGTTACAGTCAGTCACCTCAGAGCCCGAGAAGCCTGTTCTGCCACGCAGGCCTCGAAACATCTACCAATTAAAATGCCATTTAAAATCTTACAACTGTAACTGTGATGGTCTTTTCCAGTAGCAAAAAGCTATTTCAAAGCCCATGCTGCAACAGAGCTGCTCTTTTCTTCTCTTTGCTCCCAGATCCCTTTTCCCACTTCGTTTTAACAAAGATTTATGTTCAGACCATTAGTGCTAGCTTGTCTTAGAGATTTCTAGCAACCACTAGCTGCAGGCAAGTTTTAAATAGACAATTATGAAAATCTGATGTAAAACAAAGTTCACAGTTCTAGTCTTTTCAGAGGCCAGAGAATAGACAATCAATGACAAACTAGCTTATTGATCCCTTTTCACCATGATATTTTGAGGTTACACAGCAAGAAGGTATAAAGAAAAATAAAAAGATAAAAAGATAAAAACACACAGGAGATTGCTAGGAGCCTCTCAGCCATTCCCAACAGAAAAAAAAATGAAGCCATCTTATTAAAAGAGACCTTTTCTATACTTCAATAACACCCTGTGTATAGCCTTTAAAACATATTAAAGAAAAAAATACAATTGAACAGATAAGCCTTGAGCACAGAAATCATTCTTTAGTACAAACCTGGGGAAATGCACTGGGACGAACTTTGTGGAGATCCAGAAGGTCTGTGCTGCAAATCTTTCTGCTATAGGAAAAAATACAATCCTGTTACACATACAGACCAACTTTCCAGTCCAAAAGGAATCAATTTTTTCCTGGCATATAACCCTAACTGTAAGCGAAGCTGTATTCTGACTGTCTAAAAGATTTGACAACAATAACAGTTTTGATTTTCCCACATTCCAGAAGCATGGCACACACATTAACTCCACGTATAAAAATTCCATCAGACGTAAAACTAGACTGAAGTACAACCAAAATGAAGTTACAGCTGGATAAAGCCGTGACCATAAGTAATTTATTAAAGGAAAGCAAACCCTTGAGGTAGACAGCTTTCACCTTCCACTTTCTTGCAGTTTAGCTTAAAGCAATACTAACTAAACTAAAACCAATCCAGCCAATGCTTGGTTTCAACCAAAAATAAGACTGGCCAAAAACTGTCTTTGTTAATCTGCACAGCTTTCTCATTCTTACACCACTAAGGATGTTCCGATTCAATAAGACTCCATTTATCTAAGATGCAGACAAATTAAATAAGTAACACGGTCTGTAATAAATGGCTTTCTGGGAGTCTTGCTTCACTTTGAGGATCTCACTCCTGCCTTCACTCCCCCTATCATTTTGTGCTGTCACTCTCTCTTTGTTCTCTTCAGGAGCAATTTGTAAGGGGGTGATTCAAGTCTGAAAGTTTTGGCAGCTGGTAAAGAGTAGAAATCAAATATCAGAGTATCAGAGCAAGTGATTGTTTATGCTTAAAACAAAAAATGCACAGTGCATTGACAAGTTGGGAAAAAAAAAAAAAATATAAAACAACAACACAAGAACATTTCTACACCCTAAAGAGTTATGTTCTAAATTCCCCAAAGGCTGAA
>OZ022452.1:6997085-7002855 GCA_963989345.1 Clangula hyemalis | reverse complement strand
CTAACCCTAACCCTAACCCTAACCCTAACCCTAACCCTAACCCTAACCCTAACCCTAACCCTAACCCTAACCCTAACCCTAACCCTAACCCTAACCCTAACCCTAACCCTAACCCTAACCCTAACCCTAACCCTAACCCTAACCCTAACCCTAACCCTAACCCTAACCCTAACCCTAACCCTAACCCTAACCCTAACCCTAACCCTAACCCTAACCCTAACCCTAACCCTAACCCTAACCCTAACCCTAACCCTAACCCTAACCCTAACCCTAACCCTAACCCTAACCCTAACCCTAACCCTAACCCTAACCCTAACCCTAACCCTAACCCTAACCCTAACCCTAACCCTAACCCTAACCCTAACCCTAACCCTAACCCTAACCCTAACCCTAACCCTAACCCTAACCCTAACCCTAACCCTAACCCTAACCCTAACCCTAACCCTAACCCTAACCCTAACCCTAACCCTAACCCTAACCCTAACCCTAACCCTAACCCTAACCCTAACCCTAACCCTAACCCTAACCCTAACCCTAACCCTAACCCTAACCCTAACCCTAACCCTAACCCTAACCCTAACCCTAACCCTAACCCTAACCCTAACCCTAACCCTAACCCTAACCCTAACCCTAACCCTAACCCTAACCCTAACCCTAACCCTAACCCTAACCCTAACCCTAACCCTAACCCTAACCCTAACCCTAACCCTAACCCTAACCCTAACCCTAACCCTAACCCTAACCCTAACCCTAACCCTAACCCTAACCCTAACCCTAACCCTAACCCTAACCCTAACCCTAACCCTAACCCTAACCCTAACCCTAACCCTAACCCTAACCCTAACCCTAACCCTAACCCTAACCCTAACCCTAACCCTAACCCTAACCCTAACCCTAACCCTAACCCTAACCCTAACCCTAACCCTAACCCTAACCCTAACCCTAACCCTAACCCTAACCCTAACCCTAACCCTAACCCTAACCCTAACCCTAACCCTAACCCTAACCCTAACCCTAACCCTAACCCTAACCCTAACCCTAACCCTAACCCTAACCCTAACCCTAACCCTAACCCTAACCCTAACCCTAACCCTAACCCTAACCCTAACCCTAACCCTAACCCTAACCCTAACCCTAACCCTAACCCTAACCCTAACCCTAACCCTAACCCTAACCCTAACCCTAACCCTAACCCTAACCCTAACCCTAACCCTAACCCTAACCCTAACCCTAACCCTAACCCTAACCCTAACCCTAACCCTAACCCTAACCCTAACCCTAACCCTAACCCTAACCCTAACCCTAACCCTAACCCTAACCCTAACCCTAACCCTAACCCTAACCCTAACCCTAACCCTAACCCTAACCCTAACCCTAACCCTAACCCTAACCCTAACCCTAACCCTAACCCTAACCCTAACCCTAACCCTAACCCTAACCCTAACCCTAACCCTAACCCTAACCCTAACCCTAACCCTAACCCTAACCCTAACCCTAACCCTAACCCTAACCCTAACCCTAACCCTAACCCTAACCCTAACCCTAACCCTAACCCTAACCCTAACCCTAACCCTAACCCTAACCCTAACCCTAACCCTAACCCTAACCCTAACCCTAACCCTAACCCTAACCCTAACCCTAACCCTAACCCTAACCCTAACCCTAACCCTAACCCTAACCCTAACCCTAACCCTAACCCTAACCCTAACCCTAACCCTAACCCTAACCCTAACCCTAACCCTAACCCTAACCCTAACCCTAACCCTAACCCTAACCCTAACCCTAACCCTAACCCTAACCCTAACCCTAACCCTAACCCTAACCCTAACCCTAACCCTAACCCTAACCCTAACCCTAACCCTAACCCTAACCCTAACCCTAACCCTAACCCTAACCCTAACCCTAACCCTAACCCTAACCCTAACCCTAACCCTAACCCTAACCCTAACCCTAACCCTAACCCTAACCCTAACCCTAACCCTAACCCTAACCCTAACCCTAACCCTAACCCTAACCCTAACCCTAACCCTAACCCTAACCCTAACCCTAACCCTAACCCTAACCCTAACCCTAACCCTAACCCTAACCCTAACCCTAACCCTAACCCTAACCCTAACCCTAACCCTAACCCTAACCCTAACCCTAACCCTAACCCTAACCCTAACCCTAACCCTAACCCTAACCCTAACCCTAACCCTAACCCTAACCCTAACCCTAACCCTAACCCTAACCCTAACCCTAACCCTAACCCTAACCCTAACCCTAACCCTAACCCTAACCCTAACCCTAACCCTAACCCTAACCCTAACCCTAACCCTAACCCTAACCCTAACCCTAACCCTAACCCTAACCCTAACCCTAACCCTAACCCTAACCCTAACCCTAACCCTAACCCTAACCCTAACCCTAACCCTAACCCTAACCCTAACCCTAACCCTAACCCTAACCCTAACCCTAACCCTAACCCTAACCCTAACCCTAACCCTAACCCTAACCCTAACCCTAACCCTAACCCTAACCCTAACCCTAACCCTAACCCTAACCCTAACCCTAACCCTAACCCTAACCCTAACCCTAACCCTAACCCTAACCCTAACCCTAACCCTAACCCTAACCCTAACCCTAACCCTAACCCTAACCCTAACCCTAACCCTAACCCTAACCCTAACCCTAACCCTAACCCTAACCCTAACCCTAACCCTAACCCTAACCCTAACCCTAACCCTAACCCTAACCCTAACCCTAACCCTAACCCTAACCCTAACCCTAACCCTAACCCTAACCCTAACCCTAACCCTAACCCTAACCCTAACCCTAACCCTAACCCTAACCCTAACCCTAACCCTAACCCTAACCCTAACCCTAACCCTAACCCTAACCCTAACCCTAACCCTAACCCTAACCCTAACCCTAACCCTAACCCTAACCCTAACCCTAACCCTAACCCTAACCCTAACCCTAACCCTAACCCTAACCCTAACCCTAACCCTAACCCTAACCCTAACCCTAACCCTAACCCTAACCCTAACCCTAACCCTAACCCTAACCCTAACCCTAACCCTAACCCTAACCCTAACCCTAACCCTAACCCTAACCCTAACCCTAACCCTAACCCTAACCCTAACCCTAACCCTAACCCTAACCCTAACCCTAACCCTAACCCTAACCCTAACCCTAACCCTAACCCTAACCCTAACCCTAACCCTAACCCTAACCCTAACCCTAACCCTAACCCTAACCCTAACCCTAACCCTAACCCTAACCCTAACCCTAACCCTAACCCTAACCCTAACCCTAACCCTAACCCTAACCCTAACCCTAACCCTAACCCTAACCCTAACCCTAACCCTAACCCTAACCCTAACCCTAACCCTAACCCTAACCCTAACCCTAACCCTAACCCTAACCCTAACCCTAACCCTAACCCTAACCCTAACCCTAACCCTAACCCTAACCCTAACCCTAACCCTAACCCTAACCCTAACCCTAACCCTAACCCTAACCCTAACCCTAACCCTAACCCTAACCCTAACCCTAACCCTAACCCTAACCCTAACCCTAACCCTAACCCTAACCCTAACCCTAACCCTAACCCTAACCCTAACCCTAACCCTAACCCTAACCCTAACCCTAACCCTAACCCTAACCCTAACCCTAACCCTAACCCTAACCCTAACCCTAACCCTAACCCTAACCCTAACCCTAACCCTAACCCTAACCCTAACCCTAACCCTAACCCTAACCCTAACCCTAACCCTAACCCTAACCCTAACCCTAACCCTAACCCTAACCCTAACCCTAACCCTAACCCTAACCCTAACCCTAACCCTAACCCTAACCCTAACCCTAACCCTAACCCTAACCCTAACCCTAACCCTAACCCTAACCCTAACCCTAACCCTAACCCTAACCCTAACCCTAACCCTAACCCTAACCCTAACCCTAACCCTAACCCTAACCCTAACCCTAACCCTAACCCTAACCCTAACCCTAACCCTAACCCTAACCCTAACCCTAACCCTAACCCTAACCCTAACCCTAACCCTAACCCTAACCCTAACCCTAACCCTAACCCTAACCCTAACCCTAACCCTAACCCTAACCCTAACCCTAACCCTAACCCTAACCCTAACCCTAACCCTAACCCTAACCCTAACCCTAACCCTAACCCTAACCCTAACCCTAACCCTAACCCTAACCCTAACCCTAACCCTAACCCTAACCCTAACCCTAACCCTAACCCTAACCCTAACCCTAACCCTAACCCTAACCCTAACCCTAACCCTAACCCTAACCCTAACCCTAACCCTAACCCTAACCCTAACCCTAACCCTAACCCTAACCCTAACCCTAACCCTAACCCTAACCCTAACCCTAACCCTAACCCTAACCCTAACCCTAACCCTAACCCTAACCCTAACCCTAACCCTAACCCTAACCCTAACCCTAACCCTAACCCTAACCCTAACCCTAACCCTAACCCTAACCCTAACCCTAACCCTAACCCTAACCCTAACCCTAACCCTAACCCTAACCCTAACCCTAACCCTAACCCTAACCCTAACCCTAACCCTAACCCTAACCCTAACCCTAACCCTAACCCTAACCCTAACCCTAACCCTAACCCTAACCCTAACCCTAACCCTAACCCTAACCCTAACCCTAACCCTAACCCTAACCCTAACCCTAACCCTAACCCTAACCCTAACCCTAACCCTAACCCTAACCCTAACCCTAACCCTAACCCTAACCCTAACCCTAACCCTAACCCTAACCCTAACCCTAACCCTAACCCTAACCCTAACCCTAACCCTAACCCTAACCCTAACCCTAACCCTAACCCTAACCCTAACCCTAACCCTAACCCTAACCCTAACCCTAACCCTAACCCTAACCCTAACCCTAACCCTAACCCTAACCCTAACCCTAACCCTAACCCTAACCCTAACCCTAACCCTAACCCTAACCCTAACCCTAACCCTAACCCTAACCCTAACCCTAACCCTAACCCTAACCCTAACCCTAACCCTAACCCTAACCCTAACCCTAACCCTAACCCTAACCCTAACCCTAACCCTAACCCTAACCCTAACCCTAACCCTAACCCTAACCCTAACCCTAACCCTAACCCTAACCCTAACCCTAACCCTAACCCTAACCCTAACCCTAACCCTAACCCTAACCCTAACCCTAACCCTAACCCTAACCCTAACCCTAACCCTAACCCTAACCCTAACCCTAACCCTAACCCTAACCCTAACCCTAACCCTAACCCTAACCCTAACCCTAACCCTAACCCTAACCCTAACCCTAACCCTAACCCTAACCCTAACCCTAACCCTAACCCTAACCCTAACCCTAACCCTAACCCTAACCCTAACCCTAACCCTAACCCTAACCCTAACCCTAACCCTAACCCTAACCCTAACCCTAACCCTAACCCTAACCCTAACCCTAACCCTAACCCTAACCCTAACCCTAACCCTAACCCTAACCCTAACCCTAACCCTAACCCTAACCCTAACCCTAACCCTAACCCTAACCCTAACCCTAACCCTAACCCTAACCCTAACCCTAACCCTAACCCTAACCCTAACCCTAACCCTAACCCTAACCCTAACCCTAACCCTAACCCTAACCCTAACCCTAACCCTAACCCTAACCCTAACCCTAACCCTAACCCTAACCCTAACCCTAACCCTAACCCTAACCCTAACCCTAACCCTAACCCTAACCCTAACCCTAACCCTAACCCTAACCCTAACCCTAA